>JAUIRK010000971.1:362500-962500 GCA_030549495.1 Nectonema munidae | reverse complement strand
TGAAAAAAAAATAAATAAAATAAAATTTAATAACCTTTAAATAAATTTTACATAACAATTTATAGGAAGAATCTCTCACGATTAAAACAAAATAAAACTAAGGATTTAATATCTATAATTTTAAACAAACAAAAAATCATAAAAATATAAAGATTTTTGGATTTTTTTTCCTCTCTCACTTTTTTCTTCAATGGAATAAATTTTATTTAGCTATTTAAAAAAAAGTAATTTATTTCATAATTTAAATATTCCTTTATCAACCTCACTTAGAGATAAACCTTTTACCTTTTTTGAGAAATGAATCATTGTATCTAAAAATACAATGAATGAGATTATAAATT
Source organism: Nectonema munidae (assembly GCA_030549495.1). Taxonomy (NCBI): domain Eukaryota; kingdom Metazoa; phylum Nematomorpha; class Nectonematoida; family Nectonematidae; genus Nectonema; species Nectonema munidae. The sequence continues at coordinate 962,159 of JAUIRK010000971.1, read as the reverse complement.
GAATAACAGATTTTTACCGTTAAAAAATGTGCTTTCTAAACTGTATATTTCTCTCTCAATTACTTAAATATTTTATTTGCCTTTTAAGGCATTTGATGAAACATTTTCAAATTCATAAATCTCAATATCATTTTTAATTGGCGCAGATGATCTCTTGACTTAGGCTTGAAGCATCGCTTGTTTTTTGCCCTCCTCCAATAAAATTTTTCTATTTCCCCGCCAAAATTAAAAAATTTCTATCTCTACGTATGCACAGAATTCCTATAATATGAAATGAGTGAATAAAATCTTGTTGAATTAATTTTTAAGTTAAAATCTTACTCAATGACTAAAAGCAGGTTTTATATGAAGATTATTATATTATTCCAGCTGTCATATGTTTTCGTTGAATCAAATAAAAAAAAGGCAAAGTCGTATGATGAATAAAATGTCTATCATCTTAAAGTGTATCGTTTATCGTTTAAGCATAAAACGTTTCTTTAACAATTGCTGCAACAAATAATAATTCGTCTACTTGTAGGGATATGCATACTAAAAATTTTTTATATTGATACCCTAGCGTTCATTCCCCCTGAAAAATTGCTAAATTACCCCCAATAGGTACTTTACACGTGCTTTGTGAGACACTATTTTAAATCATTAAAAATCAAGATGAAGGTAAATAATAAATAATCAAGATTTTCAATTTTTACATAGAAGATAAAAAAAATATACGAATCAGTGTAAAAATGGATGAAAAGTTGAGCATAATAAAAGTAAAATCAACGATACCAAGTTATAATTCATTTTCATCTTTAGTTTGATTTCCCCTTTCATTTTTTTCTTCAAACTTTTATCCTTCAGTTGATACCAGATAGCTTCGTCATTGATGATCTATTAAACAGATGATTAGAAAACAAATTGTTCAACATACTTTCTTGTGTATTCAATTCTTTACTTCAAATTCCATAAATGTTTTATAAAAATCGTAATTCCGTATCTTATTTATTACAATGATTTCTTTTTCTTCTATACGTATGCGGTTGTAGGATGTTTCAACAAATAACTTTCAATCAATGATGATTTGAACCAATGAAAATTTAATTCAAAAGACATTTCGAACATATGACCCTTTAACTTGATGACAAAATATGTGTTTGGTCTTGCAGTTAAAAAGCATTCGTAAATCACTCCGGGAATAATGGCGTTTAAGAACGTTTCTTAAAGCAGTGTTTCCTAAACAAACAAGAGCAAATGTAATTTGGAATCATTCAATGTCACAATACCTTTTTTTTACACACCTCAATGCCTTTAAAAAGAATCTTCGCCATCATTCATTAACTCATTACAATAACATTTCATGTCCGAGACATAACTTCTTTTCTTGCAAGTATACATATTTTACTTTTTAATAACATTTATTGAAGTGCTTTGTTACTTTACAAACGTTTTTATATGATTATAATAGTTCTTTACTAACTTCTCTTCTCAATGTTCTACTTTTATTTTCATTGAGGTACTCATTTCAACGGCTTTTACAAGCTTTTCCGCTATCTTACAAACAAACACATCCGAAGTTGGTTAAATTTCTGTTTAGTATAACTTATAACAATGTATTTATATATATGCTTTCTGCAATTAATTCGTTCATTAAGGTTATATTTTTGTGTGTTTCTAATCGTTTTTTGTAAATAAACTTTTTTCTTCTTCCTAATCTTTTCCTACTCAACGCTTCCTAAAAGGAAATTTTTCAAACTTACTTTTAAAATATATTTTTTTCGAGATATAAAAAATGCGTAGATTTCCATGGCAATCTTAAGTTATTGGTGTCAGCCTTTCAAGTTTAAATGCTTGGTTTGATGATGTACAAATTAATGCTGATATCATCACTCCCACATCATGTATCAAATTTCTTTCAATACTAAAATAACTATTACTAGATGTTGGGTTTAAGCTTTTTTGAGGGTTTTATGCCATTTATCGTATGGATACAGAATTTTGAATATAAAAAGCAAAAAAGTGTTCACTCACAGATAAGAGGGGGATTTGAAGTTTGCCTAAAAAGTCTTTAGCGTTATTATCATCTTCATCGTAGACAAAGACATCCAATGTTGCAAACATATCACTAACATCTCTTAACAAAAGATAGTTTAAAATTTGAAAAGGAAGCTTTTAACATCAACACTATTAAAGTATAGAGAGTCGGAAAAAAATTTCTTACAATACGAAGGTTGTGTTCCATATGGGATAGAGGCTTTGATAAATCGTCTTTGTTCTTACTTCTTGATTCACTAATTGAAGAAGGCAAAATGGATCGCTTTTGCCTCCAATATCCGCTGCTGTTAGATTTCTTGCTCTAATCACTTGATTAAAAAGAAATTCATTTAAAAAATAGGAAATTTTTATGTAAGCTTCTTTGAAAATAAATTCCTTTTTAGTTTAAACATTCCAACCCATTTGATTCCAACGCCATTATTAAATCACGTAGACGATTACTAGATATTAAGGTAGTTTTATATCAAATTAATTTTTCAAATTCTAAATTTTTATTAACCCTTTGGGGATTAGTGTGACACCGGTGTACCAAGAAATAATAATAGTCTGCTTAAAGCATACAAAATTCCATTGAAAAAAAGCCGACAATTATTCTTCAAAATTCTGGTCCTCAAAGGATTAAAATAGTTTTATCATTAAATTTAACTGGTATTCAAGTAAGAAAGTAATATATATCAAGAAGAAGAAGAAATTTATTTCGCAAAATAATAGATATTTATGATATAATTATAAGATTAAAATCAAAATGGATATTATCAATACAGTTTTCACAAAGTAGAGAGATATATGTAATTTTATAGAATTTATAATTTGCAAGGCTATATCAAAAGGTCTCTTGGACCGCTGGTATGATTCACCTTCTCAATATAAGTAGTTTGGCTAGAAAATTCGGAAAGATTAGATAGAAAGTTAGAGAAATTGAATATTATATGAATATATTATTGGACAACTAAGTCAAAAGCATACACAAAATTAGGAAAAAATGAAACATATGAAAAAGCTATTCAAAACGATATACACAAATAAAAAAAAAAAAATCACTTTATACAAAAAAACTTAACAGAAAGGAAACAAAACAGGATTAATTTTTCAACATATTGGTACAAGTATAACAATTTACATTACATGATTCTTGAAATATATAACTACTGATTGCTGACGATTTCAGATGATACTTAAAAGTTGAATATGAAAGAAATATATCTGAAGGTTTAAACGAATTTGACGCCCAAAGATCATAAGCTTTGTTAATGATGGACTGTGATGAGCCTGACAGTTTGAACAATCCTATTCTAGGTGTGTCCGGATGTCTCAAGAAGTAATTTGAATTATTATCTTTTCTTGTTGTGAAAAAATCGTGAAAAACTAAAGGAAGCATGTAGTTTAAATATTTGTATATGAAGGTATATATACTTCTTCTGTATATGTCCTTATACTTTAATAAAGAGTTATCATAGAATAATGAATTAGTATGGCTGATAAAAGATTTACGAAAAATTATCCTCAACGCTTTTTTCTGAATTGCAAAAATGTTTGAGTTGCTGTGACCCCAATTAGATATGCTGTAATTTAGATGTGGTAAGAAGAGAGATTTATACAGCATCAAATGTATTTCAGGTGATAGTATATTTTTTGTTTTTGTAAACATACCTATAATAGAACTTAGCTTACCTGATAAACTAGACAAATGCATATGCCAGTTTAGCTTATCATCTATCAATAAGCCCAAATAATTAAGGTAATGCACACGCTCTATTTTTATTTTCTCAAATAATTGATCAGCATTGATTTTGCAATTTGCAATATATCAAGTTCAATCTATAATATATATATATTTACAAAATAAGCTTCAAACTTCATTTTGAAAGAGTGGGACAATGGCACAATGCCCAACCCACCCAACCCCGTCCCCTTGAATAGGCCGCTGTATATTATTATTAGTCTAGCATGAACAACATATGACAACAGTCGATTTTATCAAAATTGCAATATCATATACACTGCAACTGTATTTTTAATTCTATTAGAGATATAATGTTATTTGTGTGATATAAATATGTTTAATAATACTTCAGGGTTGCTATTGTCTATATATACTTTATAAGCAAGAACATTAACAACTATTGGCAAAGAAATCAACACCTTAAACTTTATAAATTCACTTTAAACCTAATCATTGCTATCCCATACTTTTCAAGGGATTATGCCTGTGTACTACATTAATTGCATCTACGTTTAAACGAAGACATCTCATTTAAAATTTATTATTAATAATTGCTTCATCTTTCAAATTTCTTCCAGTTATTTTAGCTATGCACATAAGCAGTGACGTACTTATCTTTAATGGTGCCTGGAGCGGATGCTAAATTTCCCGTCCTTCACAATTTCAAATAACACTTCAAAACGCCCAAAACTTTTTAATAGAGGTATATACTATATAACATAACAACATAACATATTTTACTAAGCAAAAAGAAGGTTGTTCAAACTTATTAAAATTGCATCTAAAAATAATAACTTCAAATAATGAGATATTTGTGTTTTCATAAGACGAAATATCACAAGTATAAAAACTTGCGATGACTCCAATGGAAGTCTCATCTATTTTTAAATATATTTAATGTTGGTGCATCCACAATATTTTGAGGTACATTGTTCCAATCTTTAATTGAAGATTTAGTGAAATAAGTTTTTCTAAAAGTGCCATAATGAGAGTAGTTGAAGAAGTATTAAGGAATTACATTGAAAAATACGTGATGGTACTATAAGTGTACGGAAGGAATAAAAAGTGTAGAAAACGATTATTACATTACCCATTTAAATCTAAAATATCTCGATTAAATTTTTAGCAAATAAATTTTGAGAGCGGGGCAGACCGCCCCTCCTGCCCCTCTTGGTACGCCACTGCACATAAGTTAAAAAATACAACGGAAAAGTTCTAACCTTTGAAAAATGTGTATAAGAAAATATATTTAAAAAAAATACCTTCAATTTCTAACTTTCCAATATCTTTTAAATTTGTCATGTAGCATGAAATTTTCTAAAATGAATTGAACATAATCATGACTAAGATTTAAATAAATAAAACTCAATTTTTACACATAAACTTTTAATTTTATAAGAAGGAAAACAGAAACTTTGCATATTTTTACCGCGAAAATTTTCACTATTCTATGAATAGGTATAGACTAGTTTTTGATGCAATATATTTTTTTCATTTTCTTTCTTCTATTCAAGTGGTTTCCAAACTTTTATTCTCCAGGAAGCCTTTTTACCTCTAAAAAATCTCGCACCCGCGCCCCTACTATATAGATAAAAAATCATGACGCATTTTTACGTTAGTAAAATATGTTAATCATTTTTATACTAAGATTAAGTGATATTTATAATTGCAATATAAAAAATATTTGAAAAGGGTTATCCGAATTTATTCACGAGATGAATCTCATAACTTCGTTAAGCGCAAATTTGAAAAATGAAACATGCTTTCATCGCAATACGAGTGAAAAATTCTGTTTCGCAAAGATAACTTGTGGATAAAGGAATCATAACATTTTTTGTTTTATTTTGTTTTTTGAAATTCTATCTGAATTAAAATTTTTGATTTATTTGTGTTTATATTCTTTTTATTTCTGTCCATTTATTGATAAAACTTAAATAATTTTATTTACAAATAAATTTCTTTTATTATTTCTTATATTTTTAACTAATCAAAAAATATTTTTTAAATAATATTAGAATTATTAATATATATTACTGAATTAAATGTAAAAAAATTTTTTAACTAAAAAAGTAAATAAAAAATTAAAGAAATAGTAAAAATTTGTAAATATTGATAATTTCTTGTAAAAAAATTAATTTAAATAGTCTAAACAAAAATGACAACAAAACTAAAAATTCTAATTCCGATAGAATTGGAAAAAGACAAAATTCAATTGCGAAAAGACAAAATAGAATTGCTTAAATAGAAATTGTTATATATTGAAAGAACCCATAGTAGTAAATCTTTAGATAGTCTCTCTTTATTAAAATGAAAAAGTGAGAAAAAACCTTTAAGAAGGAGACATTCATGATCTGTTTTGGAAATATTGATTCCCTTACTAACTTTCGTCCTGTTAGGGTAAAGAGTAAATGGATTTGTAGCTTGTACATGTGCCCAAAACACAAGAAAACATCGTGTGTTGTTTCCATTTTATACTCGTTAAAAAATAAACTTGTTCTGTAGAATATAAAAATGAATAAAGAAAAAACACTTTTGAAAGAGAACAAAAAAAGGATCATTTTTGAAAAAGAGATTAATAGTACCAGAGTTACATTATCAGCTTATTTATGAAAACATAACTTTTCCTTTACTCTACTAACATTTAATATCTTTGTTTGAGGAGGAGAAAAAAGATATTAAAAACATGATTAACAAAAAAAATGAAAAATTAGAATTTTTAAAAATAAAAGTATGTTTTGATCAAAGAAACCAACATAATGTTTGTTATACATTTATAATAAGGTTTCGTATATATAATTAATTTAGATTGTGTCTTTCAGCTCGTTTAATCAAATTGATAATAACTGGATCGCAAATTTTAACTTGTAGTAACTTGGAATAAAAAAAGGTGCAGATGATATCTCTTTAAAATAAAATAATTGTTTTCCTTGTTCACAAAATATTTTTTATTTGTGAATAAAATACTCAACGCTTTAAAAATATCCATCCTTGCAAAACCGCGCGAAAAATGTCTTGTTGAAGCATCTTTTAAGGATTTAGCATATATCATTTAACAACTTTTCTTCTATTTAAAACTTTTCAATTTGATGACACATTTTTGAAAAAAAACCATCAGCAATTTCGTTATTCAATCCTCTCTTTTTATCACTTTTATCCTTCACTCATCCTCAGATTCGTTTTACACTCATCTTTTTGTTAAACCATTTTCGATCTCATCTACTCTCTAATACTATGGTGATTACTCTTCTCAGTTTTTTTATCTTCTTTTATTTTATCTTTTATCAGATTCGTTTTTTCTCTTCTTTTTTTTTATTTATCAAAATCATTTTCTGTCATCACTTTTTTCAATTACGAATGTACTTCATATTCCCATACCACACACTTTCAACTTTATCAGACTGTGAAAAACATGGCTTCCTCTGGTAAATATGAGAAAACGTTGTTCACTATAGCATAGAGAAAACTCTTGATAAGAAAAAGGAATTATTCTATAACCAGATAAAACTAAAATACTCAACAAGCCACAAAAATATTTAGGAACTTGACAAAAAAATTGTTATGATTTAACTCCTTATGTATCCAATAAATGCAATTTTTTATTCCTGTATGATTCTACGTATTTTGAAATAAATAATACATATACTAGGGAGAACTTTGTGGTCTTGCACGAATTTGGATTCAAATAGCATGTTTTTATGATTATTTGGAAAGTGAATTCAATTTTTTTTTATTTTACCAATAATCTAACCTAAATAACTATTAATACCACACGTTTATTCTTGACTTTGTTAACTAAGTACTATAGTGAGCGTAACTACTCCGCAACAACGTAAAGAATAATAATGAATTATATTACTTAATTTATATACAACATAACAGGAAAATAGAACTTGTGAAAAATAACTTTAATGTTTATAGTAAACATGTTAATCGCCATTTTAAATCATAGCATATAGTAAAAAGTCCTTAATTTAATTTAACCGTTATAATTTGTTTGAAAAATAATTGACATATGGTTAAGCTGAACAGACGTACCGTTTTGATCGGTACAGTACCATTTTATTCATCAGTCTTTTTAATATGTGTCCCATTTTTTTTATCTTAACTTATATTATAACCAAATATCAAAATCGGTAGCTGTTATTTACATAAAATTAAAAAATTTAATAAGGAATGTTCCAAGTTTTATTCTACAACTTTGAAATACCAAAATTTATGTGTAAAGTTGCTTCATCAGAAAAATATGGATGCTGGTATTTTAAACATGAAAAATCTAAAATAAGTTTTCTTGTAGATAAAATTATTTTTTTATGATATTATTTTGCATACTATATATAAATTTGTCTTGAATTTAGCTTCAACTAAACTTAGTTTTGAAAATTGTCCGTTTTGCTAGCATTTGTTAAATGTCTCGTTTTTCTCAACAATAAAATATGGTAACTTACATATGGTTGAAAATGAGAAGATTAAAAAAGCGGAATGCCCAGTTGACAGTCAAGCTAAATAGTTGTAGCTTAGGTTTTAATTACTTCAATAAAATAAATAAATATTGAATAAAAAATTCATACAACTAATTATAAATAATTATGTATAATAAGTAGTGAAAAATAGTTGTGAACTTACTCGTCAAGTAATTTATTCTTATCAAAAAGTTCCACCTTTAGAGGCTCTCTATCATCATAAATACGAAATTCAATGTTCTCCATCCATTTCAGAGCGTTTTTGTGGACGCAAGTCTCAAAATGGTTTTGGATTAATATAAGAATTGATAAAATATATAGAAGAAAGAGAGTAGTCAACAAAGATTAAATTAATCCCAAAAATAAAAAAGTTACTTGGTTCATTTAGTTGAAAAAGTTTTACAAAAAAGTTGAATAATAATAATATATGATAAGAAAATACTTTTTTTCATTTATTCCAATTAAGAATGGATAGATTTACTAAAAAAGTTAATTGTTCAAACATTATGAGCATTAGACTTCCTCTTTTTATTATATCAAATCGAACACGGAGCAATTTTTGTTTTAAAAAAGTGCACATTTATTCTTTTTGAGGTTTTGAAGTTAATAAGTAAAATTATGAGGGGCTGTATTCCACGTCTAAGATCTTGAGGTTTTGGAGGATATCAAAACATGTGACAGATGAGTTTTCTACCACTCAAAAATGAAATTAGTTCGCATTTTCTATGCCATCCTATATATTTTTTACAAATTATATAAATAAATAAATAATATAAAGGTATAGTAAAGTGGGTAAGATACTGGGTTTCGATAATTCAAAGTCTTGGATTCGATCCCCGATCAAGACTTCTTTCTTCATAGTCCGATACAAGAGGCGCAATTGTGCCTTCTCGATAAAAACATCCTAGGGTACCTTTAACTTTATAAAACGGATTATATACATAATACACTTTTATATTTAATTTTAACACTGAAAATATTTCCCTAAGTCTATTTTTTAGTAAATATTTCATTTTTTTAAAATTAGTACAATAAAATGCTTATTTTTTGAAATATAATTCAAAATGTTAAGTTTATTATTTTTAAAAAATAGAAATAATTCTCAAAATCTGAAAAAATAGAGCGTTTTTTGATGCTAAAATTGATGGGTGTTATTTACTCTCTTCAAATAAGAACGAAAGTTTTACCTACGGATCCTAAATTAGCAAATACTATGACGCAAAGCTTACAAAAAACTAGTTAACAGCTATCAAATTTATAACAGCACCTGATTAATTAATTAACTTACACTAGAATAAAACTAACGATAAACTAAATCACTAAAAATAATACAGATCTGAAAAAGTTATAAAAAAAATAGCATTTTGACATTAAAATTTATTTTGGATGAAAATTGGCAAAGATGTCTACATCTGTGTGTAAAAATTTTCCATTAGTTAGCACATACATTGAAAATTAGTGTCCTCACTCAAATACTTTATGCAATAAATATTGATTATATACAGAAATTTTTGAATGATGTTTTTTAGCTTATACGCGAACGATGTTAAATATTTATACACCAAATTTATTGGAACTTTCAAATATTTTCCATATTATCTAGACATCTTTTTTGTTCGCATCCATTCCTCAGGAGAAATGAAGGCGATATAAGATGGTGAGGTGTACACAGTAAGTAACAATTTGATATAGCGCACCTTAAATAATCGTTGACAAACGCCAAAGTTATGCGCATAAAACTTGACATCTTGTAAAGGAAAGTGATTGGTCAAAATTTTCTAAGATGGCATATCGGAAAAGATAATATTCACTAATAAATAATTACGATGTTTCTAATAAATATAATTTTATCTATTGTTAAGAGTGAACAATTATTAGCTTTCAATTGATGTGTATATCATAATGGAAAATAATTTTAATTATTAACAAATTTTCAAAAGAAATCATATTATCACAGCCAATCAAATTTTGATTATAAATTTGTTTTTTGAACTATGACGATTTTTATATTTAAGAATATAATAGTCTGACAAGAGGCATTACGCATGTTATTTTCTACATGGCCTTGCTAGACCACTGACAAATATAGTATATCTTCCGAAATCTCAACAGACAAGCCCTCATAATTTCTAGTTGCTATCTTCCTAAATCTCAAAAGGAGCAAGATATGCTCCAATCTCTCATATTTTTATTCATTATATTTTTATATATATTATCATCTCCAACCTGTATACTACGATGATTCATCTCCAACCTGTATATTACGATGATTCATCTCCAACCTGTATATTACGATGATTCATCTCTAAACTGTATACTACGATGATTCATCTCTAACCTGTATACTACGATGATTCATCTCCAACCTGTATATTATGATGATTCATCTCCAACCTGTATACTACGATGATTCATCTCCAACCTGTATATTACGATGATTCATCTCCAACCTGTATACTACGATGATTCATCTCTAACCTGTATACTACGATGATTCATTTCCAACCTGTATACTACGATGATTCATTTCCAACCTGTATACTACGATGATTCATCTCTAACCTTGGGGATGAATCAATTTTCATATTCGTAAGTTATACTACGATGATTCATCTCTAACCTGTATACTACGATGATTCATCTCCAACCTGTATATTACGATGATTCATCTCCAACCTGTATATTACGATGATTCATCTCCAACCTGTATACTTCGATGATTCATCTCCAACCTGTATACTACGATGATTCATCTCTAACCTGTATACTACGATGATTCATTTCCAACCTGTATACTACGATGATTCATCTCTAACCTTGGAGATGAATCAATTTTCATATTCGTAAGTTATACTACGATGATTCATCTCTAACCTGTATACTACGATGATTCATCTCTAATCTGTATATTACGATGATTCATCTCTAAACTGTATACTACGATGATTCATCTCTAACCTGTATACTACGATGATTCATCTCCAACCTGTATATTATGATGATTCATCTCCAACCTGTATACTACGATGATTCATCTCCAACCTGTATATTACGATGATTCATCTCCAACCTGTATACTACGATGATTCATCTCTAACCTGTATACTACGATGATTCATTTCCAACCTGTATACTACGATGATTCATCTCTAACCTTGGGATAATCAATTTTCATTTCGTAAGTTATACTACGATGATTCATCTCTAACCTGTATACTACGATGATTCATCTCCAACCTGTATATTACGATGATTCATCTCCAACCTGTATATTACGATGATTCATCTCCAACCTGTATACTACGATGATTCATCTCCAACCTGTATACTACGATGATTCATCTCTAACCTGTATACTACGATGATTCATTTCCAACCTGTATATTACGATGATTCATCTCCAACCTGTATATTACGATGATTCATCTCTAAACTGTATACTACGATGATTCATCTCTAACCTGTATACTACGATGATTCATCTCCAACCTGTATATTATGATGATTCATCTCCAACCTGTATACTACGATGATTCATCTCCAACCTGTATATTACGATGATTCATCTCCAACCTGTATACTACGATGATTCATCTCTAACCTGTATACTACGATGATTCATTTCCAACCTGTATACTACGATGATTCATCTCTAACCTTGGGGATGAATCAATTTTCATATTTGTAAGTTATACTACGATGATTCATCTCTAACCTGTATACTACGATGATTCATCTCCAACCTGTATATTACGATGATTCATCTCCAACCTGTATATTACGATGATTCATCTCCAACCTGTATACTACGATGATTCATCTCCAACCTGTATACTACGATGATTCATCTATAACCTGTATACTACGATGATTCATTTCCAACCTGTATACTACGATGATTCATCTCTAACCTGTATATTACGATGATTCATCTCTAACCTGTATACTACGATGATTCATCTCCAACCTGTATACTACGATGATTCATCTCCAACCTGTATATTATGATGATTCATCTCCAACCTGTATACTACGATGATTCATCTCCAACCTGTATATTACGATGATTCATCTCCAACCTGTATACTACGATGATTCATCTCTAACCTGTATACTACGATGATTCATTTCCAACCTGTATACTACGATGATTCATCTCTAACCTTGGGGATGAATCAATTTTCATATTCGTAAGTTATACTACGATGATTCATCTCCAACCTGTATATTACGATGATTCATCTCCAACCTGTATATTACGATGATTCATTTCCAACCTGTATACTACGATGATTCATCTCTAACCTGTATATTACGATGATTCATCTCTAAACTGTATACTACGATGATTCATCTCTAACCTGTATACTACGATGATTCATCTCCAACCTGTATATTATGATGATTCATCTCCAACCTGTATACTACGATGATTCATCTCCAACCTGTATATTACGATGATTCATCTCCAAGCTGTATACTACGATGATTCATCTCTAACCTGTATATTACGATGATTCATTTCCAACCTGTATACTACGATGATTCATCTCTAACCTTGGGGATGAATCAATTTTCATATTCGTAAGTTATACTACGATGATTCATCTCTAACCTGTATACTACGATGATTCATCTCCAACCTGTATATTACGATGATTCATCTCCAACCTGTATATTACGATGATTCATCTCCAACCTGTATACTACGATGATTCATCTCCAACCTGTATACTACGATGATTCATCTCTAACCTGTATACTACGATGATTCATTTCCAACCTGTATACTACGATGATTCATCTCTAACCTTGGAGATGAATCAATTTTCCTATTCGTAAGTTATACTACGATGATTCATCTTTAACCTGTATACTACGATGATTCATCTCTAACCTGTATACTACGATGATTCATCTCTAACCTGAATACTACGATGATTCATCTCCAATTCATCTCCAACCTGTATATTACGATGATTCATCTCCAACCTGTATACTACGATGATTCATCTCCAACCTGTATACTACGATGATTCATCTCTAACCTGTATACTACGATGATTCATCTCCAACCTGTATACTACGATGATTCATCTCCAACCTGTATATTACGATGATTCATCTCCAACCTGTATATTACGATGATTCATCTCCAACCTGTATATTACGATGATTCATCTCCAACCTGTATACTACGATGATTCATCTCTAACCTTGGAGATGAATCAATTTTCTTATTCGTAAGTTATACTACGATGATTCATCTTTAACCTGTATACTACGATGATTCATCTCTAACCTGTATACTACGATGATTCATCTCTAACCTGAATACTACGATGATTCATCTCCAATTCATCTCCAACCTGTATATTACGATGATTCATCTCCAACCTGTATACTACGATGATTCATCTCTAACCTGTATACTACGATGATTCATCTCTAAACTGTATACTACGATGATTCATCTCCAACCTGTATACTACGATGATTCATCTCTAACCTGTATACTACGATGATTCATTTCCAACCTGTATACTACGATGATTCATCTCTAACCTTGGGGATGAATCAATTTTCATATTCGTAAGTTATACTACGATGATTCATCTCTAACCTGTATACTACGATGATTCATCTCCAACCTGTATATTACGATGATTCATCTCCAACCTGTATATTACGATGATTCATCTCCAACCTGTATACTACGATGATTCATCTCCAACCTGTATACTACGATGATTCATCTCCAACCTGTATATTACGATGATTCATCTCTAAACTGTATACTACGATGATTCATCTCCAACCTGTATACTACGATGATTCATCTCCAACCTGTATACTACGATGATTCATCTCCAACCTGTATATTACAATGATTCATCTCCAACCTGTATACTACGATGATTCATCTCCAACCTGTATACTACGATGATTCATCTCCAACCTGTATACTACGATGATTCATCTCCAACCTGTATACTACGATGATTCATCTCTAACCTGTATACTACGATGATTCATTTCCAACCTGTATACTACGATGATTCATCTCTAACCTTGGAGATGAATCAATTTTCATATTCGTAAGTTATACTACGATGATTCATCTCTAACCTGTATACTACGATGATTCATCTCCAACCTGTATATTACGATGATTCATCTCCAACCTGTATATTACGATGATTCATCTCCAACCTGTATACTACGATGATTCATCTCCAACCTGTATACTACGATGATTCATCTCCAACCTGTATACTACGATGATTCATCTCTAACCTGTATACTACGATGATTCATCTCCAACCTGTATACTACGATGATTCATCTCTAACCTGTATACTACGATGATTCATCTCCAACCTGTATACTACGATGATTCATCTCCAACCTGTATACTACGATGATTCATCTCCAAACTATATACTACAATGATTCATCTCCAAACTATATACTACAATGATTCATCTCTAACCTGTATACTACGATAATTCATCTCCAACCTGTATACTACAATGATTCATCTCCAACCTGTATATTACGATGATTCATCTCCAATCTGTATATTACGATGATTCATCTCTAACCTGTATACTACGATGATTCATCTCCAAACTATATACTACAATGATTCATCTCCAACCTGTATACTACGATAATTCATCTCCAACCTGTATACTACGATGATTCATCTCCAAACTATATACTACAATGATTCATCTCCAACCTGTATACTACGATAATTCATCTCCAACCTGTATACTACGATGATTCATCTCCAACCTGTATACTACGATGGTTTCTATTCCATGTACAAATAACTAGGGAGACAATGTTCAACTTTCTGTTCATAATTTGCTAGATGTAAGATTTGATATACCTCATTCGGGGATACGCTGTTACATAAGTTATTACATATATACCTGTATACTACGATGGTTCATCTCCAATCTGTCAGTTCATATTTTGCTAGATGTAAGATTTGATATACCTCATTCGGAGAGACGATGTTAAATAAGTCATTACCTATATTTTTGCAATTTTTTCACGATATTAAATAATATATTTGTCAAATAATCAAAATAAAATTTTGTAATCAAAGAATCGAAAAATATTCTTTAAAAAATTTTATACTGTTAAGATCGTGAAATCAAAATTTATTTTTTACAAAAAACTGAAATGTGCCACAAAAAAACCACTTCCATATTCGTTATCAGCGTGAAAAAAATGCTAATCACATTTTTGTTTTTTTTCTATTGTTGTACAGTGTAATCAAAGAATCGAAAAATGTTCAAATTAAAAAATATTTATTCTTTTTAAATATATCGTTGGCTCCCCTTACTTTTAGAATAGAAAGATTAAACCTAGTCTTTAATAATTAATTTTTATCAAATTATGCACATACGAAACTAAAAGTAAGGGGGGTCAACGATATATTTAAAAAGAATAAATATTTTTCTAAAGATCTATAATAGATTTTTTTTCTATAATCGTGTATAAGCTATCAATTTTATTTTATTCTAATGTTTTTTTTTCTAAAAAAATTGTTCTTCTTCTTCTTTATGTGGAAAGAATTTGCGATAATTCAGGGAAAAGTAATCTTCATTTCAAGGTTTATAAATTTAAAGAGATTAAATTAATTCAAAGCATCCCCACAAAATTCGAAGTAAAAGCGTATAAAATCAGGCGAAGAATACACGTATATTTTTGAATCAAGAACATGTAAATTAATACACGTATACATGTAAACTTTAACTGATATAAACAAAAAGGCACACTTGCTTGCATTTTTACGAATTGTAAAAAACAAAAAATAACTGAAGAGTTTTTTTTCTGTGAAGAATTGAAACTGACAACAACTGGAAAAGATATTTTTCAGTAAGTGAATGAAAATGTTGTAGCATATAATATGCTAAGGACTCATTGCGTCAGTGTTTGTACAGATGGTGCTCCTTCGATGCAAGGAAAAAATAAGGGATTTACATCTTTTGTTCTTCAACAAAATACAAATATTAAAGTCAATCATTGCATGATTCATAGAGAAGTACTAATGTCAAAATGTTTGTCAGAGAAACTCAAAAATACAGTAAATGATGTTGTAAAAATTGTTAACTACATTAAGTCATGTGCTTTGAAATCAAGAGTTTTTGAACAGTTGTGCGAATCAATGGAAGCAGATTTTAAGTGTCTTTTATATCATACAGAAGTGCGTTGGCTTTCTAAAGGAAAAGTTATATCAAGGTTCATCACATTAAAAAATGAAATTATATCTTTTTTTGATTCGCAAAAAATAAAGTACGAAGTTCTGGAGCAAAAGATTTGGTGGTTGGAAGTCACTTTTTTAAGTGATATTTTTGATAAGTTAAATCAGCTCAACGTCAGCATTCAAGGATCAAAGGGAAATATTATTTCAGTTTCGGGCAAATTAAAAGCATTTCAAGAAAAACTTCAGTTGTGGATTACTAAAGCTACAAAAAATCAACTTGACTGCTTTCCTACACTCGATTCTTTAGAGAAGAAGTCAAAAATTATTCCTGATGTTATCGAGACACTGAATAATCTTTTTGGAGCTTTCAACAAATATTTTCCAAATCTTGACATTAGACTTTTTTTTGGGTTATGTCTCCATTTGCTGAAATATCTGCAACAAATTTGTCAGGGAATGAAGTGGAAATTGATATGAAAAACGATTTAATTTTAAAAATAAATTTTTCTAAAATGGAATTGTCTGAGTTTTGGTTAAGTATTCATGAGGCATAGTTCAAAAGCTATAAAAACATTACTACCATTGGGATTTTGGGCTCTTACTACTATTAAATTAAAAAAACGAGAACGCTTGACTAACATGGATCAAGAACTGAGAGTTGCTCTATCAAAAACGAAACCTCGTTTAGAACTTATTTATTCTAAACATCAGCCGCATCCATCACACTAATTTTATTTTATTTTTTACTTATTCAATAAAGTTGTTCTTTTTCTAATGTTTAAGTTATTTAATTTAAAAAAAATAGTGTGCCATAAAATTTTTTGATTTACTATAGTGTGCCATAAATGAAAAAAGTTTGGACAACACTGATCTATACAAATACACATCAAAGGAAATTGCCGCTAACACAGATATGAAGCTATCATCGTATATAATACATTGAAACTAAATGTGTAGCCGCAAAAAAACTAGCATACATAAACCAATAAATATATACCGGTTAAGACAACACCTTCAAATCATACAAAAGGTTATTTGCTTCGAATGTAATAAGTATATTTTTATAAAGATTATTATCACATGATACAACTTACTTTCGTCTTGTACGATTGCTTGCCTATCGAAAATTTCAAGTGAAAATTTTTCTTTTGAGAGACTTCTTCTTCGTTTTCAGCGTGCGGGTCATCCCCATTTTCATTATTTATTTTTCCATCCAGAATAGTAATGGAGAGAGTGTTTTTCCATGCTTGCGTTTTTCGTTTTTTCAACAACTTCGGTCTAGTTATCTGCACTTGCTTAGATAAAAAACGAGTGTGCGTTATATTTAACATATAAAATTGGCAAAGGAACTCTAAAATGTCATTCATATAAAAATGAAGAAAAGGTAAATCTTCGAAGAATGTCGTTTCCAGCGGATCATAAGCACTTCCTGAAAATGCTTTCAGATATGCTGATGAAAGTCAGAGCATGTGTTAGCAATCATAAGAATAGAACATTTGAAGTAAAGTCAGTGTGTAGGTAGAGAAATAGTGGCGTCACTATTCTGAAAGCTACCGAAGGTATAACAATTTCTAGAAAGTGCTTATAATCAGTTGAAGAAAATAGTGCTCGATAATGTGTCTTTTCTTCCTTACATTTATATGAATAACATTTTACATTTCCTTTCAAAATTTTAAATTGTTCTTATTCATCTGACTTCTCAGCATCATTTTTTATAATCTTAGATTGAATCTTTTATTTTTAGATTTTAAGTGAACGTAGACAGAATAAAAAAAGAAATATTGAAAGCATATGGACACAAGATTACGTCATTTAATTCGAACTTTTCATTGGAAAGAGTACATGCAATTTGTAGTTTGCCTGTTTTTTGCGAAGAATGAAGCGCAAACAAGTCCATTTCGAAGATATACTTCCTTAAAAATAATCAAACATTACATTTTCAAAATGGGGAAATAGTAAAGAACGGGTTTACCATTTAACATTTGTTAATTATATTCTAACTACCTTGCAAGAGATGGAAAGATAGGCTCTTGGAAAAAATACACGCTCTCGGGTTAGAACAAGATCGTGCTGAGAATAGAGGAAAATGGAGGCTCAAGATCACAGCCACCGACCCCCAACTCGGAGACAAGGTGTAGAAGAAGAAGAAGAAGGAGAATTTATTCTAACTCTGAATTTAATGTCGCAAAATTTGCTTACACAATACATTTTCACCAAGAATAAAAATGATTTGTAAAAAAAAGTTAACTGCGCACTTTGCAGACAAATATTATCGATACTTTTTGAAATTAGGATAATTTTATTGATTCTGTCTAAATGTAAATTTGATATTGCATTCCAAATATAAAATCCAAAATTTGCAAAAATAAGTTGCAATTAATCCATTTCTATCAAAAGGGCAGTGGCGTAACTAGGTGGGGGCGGTGGGGGCAGTCCACCCCGGGCGGCACATTTTTAGGTGCGGCATATTTTGAAATCACTCATATATTGCAATCAATATGATGTTAAGATCTTTATACCAGTTTGTGTTGTAAGAGATTTTCATTTGACAAAGACAAAAAACATGCATACACAACAAATCTGAGACCTGAAAAAAGTTTTTGAAGAAGTTATTGAAGAGTTTGCTAACAAAAAAGCTAGAAAAGTTCATCTATAAAAAGTTGAAAATGAATATTTGTATGTAATTATTAAATAAATTTTTGAGTTTTTTTTATTTTCATATTAAAGCATTATTTTCTATTATAAGCATTTATATAAAACTAATTTATAAGTAAATAATGTTTTATGTGTTTTTAACGAATTTTTTTTAATTAAAAGGGCGTCAAATTTATGACACGCCCCGAGCGGCAATTCTCATGGTTACGCCACTGCAAAGAGGCAGCTTTTTATTAGAAGAAAAATGAAATTTTACCGTTTATTTTGTACTCAAACCTTCTCTACTTTTCACAAGTTGCAATGGGTTGATTTTATAGTTGAGTAAAAAGTTAATTTTTTGAGTTAACTAATTCAGTTAGTTATTTTTAATAAAATTTTATTATGATAATTGAAGATTGATGATTAATCATCATTAACGTAAAATCTATATACAGTAGATTTCATTTATACCGAATTTGGGTATAATGAATTTCGTTTATAACGAATTACTTTGAAAAATAAGTTGAGGTAATTGAAGTTGTGGGGTAGAATCTAAAAAAACATCAAATTTCAAAACGTTTCTCAATTTTTCCATCATCATTGGCTATAATACTGAAAGATAAAGAATTTTTTTTAATTTTTACTATTCAGGCCTTGTTTCAAGTAAAATAAAACGCTTAAGAGACTCAAAAGTGAGTATATTAGATGGAAAATTATTGCATTGGTTTGTTGAGGAAAGATTTCAAAATCAACCTATTTAAGGGAGTGATTCTCCAGAATAAGGTTTCAGACTTTGCGAAAAAGTTGAAAATACAATGGCAATGTTGATCTTCTTGCATATCAAGATGGAATACTAGATACAATATATCTTTAAAGCAAATTTAAGGAGAAGCAGCTTCAGGTAGCCTAAATGTAGTTTCTGATTTGTTTGGTTAACAAATCTAATTAAAGAGTATTCACCTAAAAACGTTTTTCATCTTGACGAAACGGAAATATTTTGAAAAGTTCTGCCAAACAAAAGACTTGACCTCAAAGGAAAAAATTATGTGGGACGTAGATTAACCAAAGAAAGAAATTCTGTTTTAGTTGTAGCGAATTCTGATGGAACTTGAAATGTTCCCTCTAACTGTTATATGTAAATATCAAAATCGAAGATAATTTAAAAACATCAAAAACTCGCAATAAATTACGCTTCTAACTCAAGAGCATGGATGCCTAGAAAGATTTTTCTTAGCTGGATGGATAGAAGCATTTGATAAAAAAAATGGTAAAAGAAAAGCGAAAAATCATATTATATTCATGGACAATTGTACTGCTCAAACTTATGCTTGAATGATTTGAAAGTAGTAAAGATAATTTATTTTCCACTAAACAGTACGTCACAACTTCAACCATGCGAAGTTAGTATTATAAAAAGTTTTAAAGTTAATTACTGAACAAAACTTCTGAAAATTTTTTTAGATCAATATGAATTGAAAAAAGATTTTAGATTCCGCGCATTGGATGCAAATTTGATGCGAAATGTCGCTTTGAATTCCGTAAGCGAAAGTTTAATTAAACAGTGTTTACCTCATTGTGGGTTTATATTTCCAAGTAGTGTCACAGAAAACAGCACTCTTGACTGTCAGGAAAATCAAATAAATGATAGCATATACTTGTTTGATGAAAGCAAGCAGATGTGAAGCATTTTATAAGAATAAATTCAGTGGATACGAGTATTAAATTTGAAGAAATCACTACGTTGATGCTAACTTGGTCACTTCTGATGTTAAATGCGTTGGACTTGATGAAAATAATGATTTTGACAACGATGAAAATGAAGGATCAAATGAGGGGTAGCAAAAATTAATCACTATAAAGCTGAAGCAAGAAGGACACTTGAAACACTACATATATTTAGTTCCCAACGAGAGAGTGAAGACATCTTATTGTACAAATCAGAAAAAATATATTTACTACACATTTTTAAAAACAAACGAAAATAGGTCATTTCTTTTAAAAAAAAAAGTGAAAAATTTATTTTAATGTGTTAAATAAATTTAAAAAAGTGCATATTTTATTTCAACTTTTTTCGGATACAACGAAAAAATATTAAGGTAACTATAAATTCGTTATATCCCATTTTTGCAAGGAACATGAGAAAATTGAGAGATTTTTTACCGTTATGACTTTTTCAATCAATTTAGACTAATTTGGTTGAGTTTTTTTATCTCAATTTAATATTCTTAGACTTATGTAAATAACGTAAACTTTAAATTATTAAATATTTGAATATCTTTATTTAAATTTATATATTAAATTGCTCAAAGAATTTATGAAATGCCTTGTCTTAATAAAAAAAATCAAAATCGGAAAATTTTTAATAAGATTAACAAGATTTAGTTAAAAAATAAAACTTGCTTTAAAATTAAATTAAACAAAAACTAAATCGCTTTGGTCAAATATATCTCATTGGCTAATCTTCTTTTAAGGAGGTGCGGAGTTGTCTAGAATCTTGTTTCCAGCATTATAACTAAGGCTTATTAGCGACCCCGAGAAAAGAGGAGGCGATAAAGAAAGACGTAAATTTCTTTTATTTCTCGAATTTTTGCAATTCTTATTTTTTAATTTCATTACTAGCAAATGTTGTTTTCAAAATGTCTTACTACTAGTGGCGTAGCTATCATTTGGAAAATGGGGAGACAGACAAGATTTTAAGGGTGTAAACTAATTTTCCTACTATTACTTTTATAGTGATTTTTTTATATATAAATTGAGTAAATTAAGGAAAAAATAACATTTTTTTTCTTCATATTAGATTTTTGCACAGTAAGTTAAAAATAAACTTGTAAAAAATTTCAAAAAAAGAGGTAGAGTTAAAATTAAAAATCTGAATGGTGACCCTAACAAAACCTAACCCAAACCCTTACATGATATTTATTATTATTCATGTCATTGCAATGAAATTTTACATACCCTTCTCTTAGGTTATTACATTTCTAAAAAGAGAGTCAATTATTATGTGAATGAAAAAAAAGCTCACTCATTCAAAGATGTCAGCGATTCCAGGTCAAGAGCACAAACGCCAATGATATCATCACTCTTGTATTTATCATGATCAATAACGACAAATTCGATTTCAAAGTTGAAGTTCTCTAGTTCTGCAACCATGATTTCGTTCCAAACAGGATTCAAATTTTGTTCTATGATCTTGGTCTTGTGGAGTGTTTTTCCATGAAGTTTAAGCTTTACGTAGGGATCACTTAAGCCTTAATTCCATATGTATTATTTATAAGAGTAAAAAATTATTGAAGCATAAAATGATAATTGCATCCAATTTAATAATTTAGTTAGATTTCTTTTTACAAAATACTTTTACAATGTTTCCACATTTGAATTACACATTTCAAATTTAATTTATTCTCATTGTGATAGTGAAAAATATTACATATTTTGTGAGTTTAATTTTCATTTGGTTATTTTGCAATTACCAAATTTACAAATTATATGATTCCATCTTTTATAGTTCCGTTTTTGTGTAACATCCACTTTGGCTCCGATGGGCAAACAACGCATAAAAAAATGTTTTTCATTGTTATCCAACATAATTGATTAATTCGGAATCATCACAATAAGAAGAATAGGAATATTTATATAACATATCGTTAGGGAGCGCAAACAAAGAAATATGACTAAATATGCTCTCTACACATCTTATAACTCACATGTTCCTTTTTTGATCAAGGGATCAATCAAGTTGTACAAAAATCAATCAATGACCAATCAAATCGAGCCAAATATTCAACCGGGTTGAAAATTTCGAAAAAAAATTTTGGTGCCTTGAATCATAAAATCATAGATTCTAAATAGATACAGTTTTGAAAATTTGGCAACTAAGAATAGACTAAAGAATTCTTTGAATTTACGCATTGCACGATGCCAAATCACATCATATGATCGGTCTCAGTATACCGTGCACTTATTTCCCTATACATAGACACCATCTAAAATGGCGATTTCAGTAAACCATGCACCTATTTATTAAAATGTGTCGACTAAAATGTCTAAAATAGTAA
Organism: Nectonema munidae; assembly: GCA_030549495.1. Lineage (NCBI taxonomy): Eukaryota > Metazoa > Nematomorpha > Nectonematoida > Nectonematidae > Nectonema > Nectonema munidae. The sequence continues at coordinate 939,029 of JAUIRK010000971.1, read as the reverse complement.
TTCTTTCTAATTTTTTATTTTTAACTGTTACTTTATATTAAAATTAAAATTCTAATAATACAGTTGACATCTCTAAACCGAAAATCACTAATTCGGACCTTCGTTAATCCGGCAGATTGATTAATCCAGAAATCTTTAATTTAGTAAAATTATTCAATGATTGATTCAATTAACAAATGAGGTGTAAGTAAAGATGGTTAGGTACTGGGTTTCGATAACTCAAGGTCTTGGGTTCAATCCCCCATCAAGCCTACTTTCTTATAGTTCGATACAAGCGGCGCAATTATGCATTTTCGATAAAAACACCCCACCGTAACCTTTACATTTACCTAAACAAATGAGCTTCCTGAAGGTTTAGTAAAATAAAAGTTTCATAAATGATGAAGAACTAATGGTTCTTCATATCTTGCAAGAAAGAGTTATTGGAGAAAGACCAAAGCGCCTAAAACTATAATTTTAAAAGAAATTTTCAAAAATTGTCTACACCAAGTAGAATCAGTGGATCTAAAAATTAACTTACAAATTCTAATGTGCAATACTTTTTTTGTTATACTTTTAGTATTAAATTGACACTTGACATTGAATCTTAGTTCGAGTCAAGTTTATAGCGAGAGAAATTGAGTAAATAAATTGTCATTTTTTGTATTAATAAGAATTACTAAACCGGAAAAATCACAAATTTGTAAAGGCCGAATCCCAAGCATTCTGAATCAGTGATAGTCGACTGTACAAATAATAACAATACTGATACTAAAATACTATACTAATAATAATAAATCTACTAAATGATATCACATGGAAATGATGTAGTTTTTCAAATTTGGTGAAAAATAGATTATACGCAATTTCCTAATATTTATCTTATCTCCCGTCCTCTTGCCAGACCAATAATAATATATGACTTCCACGTGCCCATCTGACTCAAGTTCTAATAAATACCTTATTTTGTCAAAGCATTGTATTCTTGTAGTGAATGGAAAATTTCATTTAAAATTTTTGACTGGAAGTAGGATTTTTAAATTTCTTGATTTTATAAAAAAGATATATAGTAGACCACGCATGCTTTATATACTTTGTATGGTGACATAAAATTCAAATGCTATTTCTTGATATTAAGTTTTCTCCCATGATCTTGTCAGACCACTAATAAATAAAAAAAAATTTCATATATAAAATAGAAAATTTATGACATTCTAGGTCAGGAATAGAGTACCTCTTCATATGTTACACTTGGCCCATACATAAGAAAACCGTTATAAGTATATAATAATTTACCTCAATACGGTTTAAATTGAAATTGAAGGCGGTCGTAAATTTAGTAAAAATATTAAAATTCTCCTCTTTTTTCAGATCCATCGCTAACTTGATAAAAGAAACATGTCTTTGTGATTTTGTTAGGGGAATAGAAAAGAGGCAAAGCAGAAAAAACGGATTATTTGGTGCTGCAGACAGGTATTCAATGTAAGGACCAATACCTCACAGGTTTTGTAATTGCAAATAATTGTCAATCATGAAAGCTCAGAATAATCTCTTCGAGGATATTCAATCTTGAGGTAACTTGAGCATTTTTCAACAACCTCTTCTCTCCATGGCAAATCTATACTTTGTATTTTTCCAAAAACTTTTAAAACGTTTGAAAAGAAGAATATCTGGACGAGAAGAAAAGTCAAACAGATGTGAAATTAGAAAGAATAATTTCATTAATGTGATGACGACAAGCCAGGTAGTTTTTTCTTAAGCTGTTTTATAATATTTAGCATGCGCAATATTTAACTCCAGTATTACTTGCAGTAGTGTCAAAATACATGTCTTCAATTTTTTCTCTAAACCCCATTACTAGATACAATCAAAAACAGCTACAACAATTTTTGTTCCAGAACCATCTTCAATTTTTTGCACATCTAAAAATTAAATTTTCCATCACCAGTAATTTGAACAATCAATCTCTCCACGGATTCATTACCAGCTAAATCAGACATCAACTTAGTATCCCAATGAATAGTTAAAACTGGTATATCTGCATCAAATGTTACCTTAATTTTCCTTGAAAATCTATAGCTTTTCTTTTACGCTCTAGACCTCTAGAGCAATGGTTCTCAACCTTTTTTCTACCATGGCCCCCTTTTTGCCTAAATATTATTGTATGGCCCCATAAAGTTTTTTAAATATTTTTTAGAGGTCAAAAACGAAAATTCGGAACTTATTCATGAAGTTATTCATTCAAACAACATGACATAAGAGCAAAAAAACTGTAAAATTGGTTCAAAAATTATAGTGCTTCTAAATCATAACTTTTTTTCATAATAGTTTAGAATTAAAGTTGCCTTCCAATTGAGTCTTTTTTACTTCATATTAAAGGTCTAAGCCTAGTAGATGTGGAAACAAAACTATAAAGTTTTATGAAAATAGAATTTTCATATAAAGTTTCAAGATATAGTTGCTAAAATAGTTTTTGCAGCATATGTATATAATATAGAAAAATCGACAAAGCTTTGGAGCATTTTTATAAATTAAAATGAGTCTTTTCGTCAACTTACCTTTTTAATTTAAGCATCCATCTATATCAATCCGAACTTATAACTTGTTTTGTGACTTCTCTACGATCTGATGTATGGTATAGAAATCATATTTTTTTCTGTGGCCCCCTTAAAATTTGTTGTGGCCCCTCAGGGGGCCATATGGCCCACATTGAGAAACCCTGCTCTAGAGTACTTCTAAAGATAATTAAATCATCCATATCTTTTCCCAAGGCAGATGCAGTTGCTGAAATCATGTTCATTGCTTTTCTATCACTAGTTTTTGTTCCATACAAAATGAGTGCTAAATCATTGGATATAAATTTCTCCTCTTGATTTTTAAATTTTTCTCCTTAATACAAAAAAAACGAATATCGCAATAAATAAATAATTGAACAATAATAAATTGAGAATGTTTTTCGGTTAAAGGGTTAAACTTAAAATGATCATTTTCTATTTTTCCCACTTGTTTCAGTTGAAGTTATGCTTAAAATTTCGATGCTATTTTTTTCTTTTGGTCTATTTTTTGTTTCTTCTCAATTTTTTTTGACAATTTTTTCGTTCTATTTTTTTTCTGTTTTTGTAAAAATTGCTATCTAAACCTGCCATACAACCTTGTCTTCTTGTTTTCTGAGCTAGGAGAAACAATTTATCTTCTTCATATTTAAGTAATTGAAGAGTCTTTGTGTGTAAAAATGGCAAACAATTTATTTAAGCTTGAAGTAAGTCTTTTTTCCTTTTAAATTTCGTCTTTACTATATTTTCCTTTAGACTTTTGAATAGATCTATATTTATGTATATTTTTTCAAGACATGCTGCTTTTTTCTTGTTGGTATGTGAGTTACTTGTCATATTTCTATTACTTCATCGTATACAATTTTTGTGGCATCTTTCACGGTAATTTTATTTTTAGTTTTAAAAAAGTCTTCTTAAAACATCTCCATTTTGTGATAATTTAGCAGCTGAATTTATTTTATCTGTTTGATAGTTTATCAACCAAAGGAAAGAAGATTTTCTAGTTTTACTTGGCATAGCCATCAAAAAATAATCAACTTAGACACCATTATAAATATTAAGCAAATCAATAAAAAACATAAAAAATAAAATAAAAATTAACAAAGTCTAATAAAAAAAAGTTTTTCTAACAAAAATGGAATAAAATTTATTTAGGTAATAATTTTTAAAAAAAATTTTCGAGTTTGGCGACACTATAAATAATCCATTAAAAAAGCTAAAATTTTGTATAAATATTTATTTCCCAACTCAATTCTAACACTAATGCTAATCCTACACTAACCTCAACCCCAAAATTTTACACATTAAGGCCGATTTAGAAATTGGTTGAGCACTTATCAACTATTATGGCCAAAATCAGCGGTAGAATGAATATGAAATAGAATTTCCAAAATGATAAAATCTAAAAAAGAAACCGAAAAATTATGTAATAAAATCTATGAAAAAAAAGCAAAATTTTAATACCCAAAAAATTTAAAAACTAAATGCAGGTTATATGACATAGATTTTAAGAAAGACATTTTCTGGCAAGAATCGAATACAGATTTTATCATTTTCGTATTTCACATTCTGATTAAAGCCTCTTAATAAAAATAATTAAATCTGAGATGTGTTGTCCTATAGTTAAGATGGTTAACATTCAAGAAGTTATAAAAACATTAACAAAATATTTCTTGATACTTTGACTTTTATTGAAAAGGGAAAAAGAAGCTATGGACAAATCTTTGATTAAAATTCCACTACAATTCTTCTAAAGATTTTAAAACTGAGTTTTATTTTGGACATTTTCTCACGATGGATGTCTATTCTCGAAAAATAAAGATGTTTGCTTTTGAAGAAGGTCTTGTTCAAATCTTAACATTCCTTTTCAATTGTAGCAAAATCGTGAATATACACATTTTAAAATAAAATCATTGCAACAAAAACTTTTATAAAACGGCAAAAATAGTAATTAAATGCTTTGCGCATACTTGAAAAAAATCATTTAAAAAGGTTATCACTAAAATAGATGATTCTAGCAAACCATTTGAATCCATTCCTTCCAAGTCAGTAGCTTTTATTATTTCAACTTTCAGGTAGTAAGCTTCACTCTCTTGAATTCTTTTTGATGGGCTGTCTGTGGATTCGACATTCGTTTCACTAACTGTTTTTTCTTGTTCCTTTTAATTAAAAAAATTCTTTACGGAGCGGAAAAGTCATTATTATCGCCATTTATTCAAGTCACTACATTTTGTAATTGTTTATAGAAAGCGAGGGTTTAATTAAATAAGGAATTGTCGTCTGGTGTATCTTGTGTGTATAATTCAATATTTTGCAAATATTTTTTTACTTAAAATGAATATATTTATTTTGTCTCAGCACAACTCTATATACTGCTTAAAATTATAATAATAAGAATAATGCATAAATCAATACTTTACATCAGGATTTTATAACATGTTTGCCTAAATCTTCCAGTGAAAATGGAGAAAATAATAAAAATTTCATCGGAATTCTTCATTCCATTTAAGTTCAATGAACAAGTTCTTAAAAAAAATTTCTACAGATTCCCTATAAGGATTGATTATACCTATTCTTCTACATTGAGTTTAAAAGTGTTTAATTCTGAGGAATATGTAATCTTTTAGCTCAGATTTATAGAAAAAATTTCGGTTTGATTGAAATCTCCCACCTGAATTCTATTTTTAGCCGAAAAGTGTTCGATTTTTATACGTTTGGAAATCCGTGACTTTACATGATATGCTGTATACGTCTTGTTTGTAATTGAACCAATCATCACACCGCTATACAAAATCAGTGAAAAATAAGTTCTAATATTACTGTTTGAATAGTAAATTACATAGTAAGGTATTGAAATTAATTATTTGAATATTATTTTAAACAAGTCTTAATCAAGCTATAAGTTCCCCTTTTTTCACTAAATAAAAAAAATTAAAAAAAAATTAAAGAAGAAATAAAAAGTAGATTTAAAAAAGTTTATTCTAAAAAGAAAACAACAAGATTACATTTTTGTAATAGAGCTTCACTGGTATACAGTGTTCACTATGCCACTCGCATTTGAAGTGGGTGGACACGTGCCTGCCATATAAAAGGAACTTTCTATAAATTTTATATAATTTGAACGGCCTTTCTTAAATCTAATAATACTCAATTATTTTAGTCCTTTCTTATTGATATTGTTCTACATTCTTTTAAATAATTTTTTTGTCATGTTAATCTAATTATAATGAAGTATCATTCCAAAACCAAATATGACACAGGAAAAAATTGCACTAAAAATGGCATGGATAAAATTGCACATATAAACATCCAAAAATGCAGCAATTCTAAAAATGATATAACGTGAAAAGTTAAACATTTTCTTATATTGCCATATGGAGCATTTTGATTTACGCAGGTTCTTAATGTAATACGCGGCATTTTTCAGGTGATATTTTTTTAAGTTTTTTGTACCTATAAAATTACAAATGTGATATTACAAAAAAGCTTTCAACCATTTGGTATTCAACACAGAGGTTTATTTAGTAGGAGAACAATAACAGATGTGCCTAGCTCCGCGACTATTTAAGCTACATTCTACCTACCATTTTTTATTACTCGTTGATTGACAATTGAATCAATAATACAGAGATTTTTTATAAATAAAGAATTACTTGCCAATATGATAATCTATAAATTGTACTTAACTACTATAGAATGATATATTTTATGAAAACACCGTTTAATTTATTTCAACTTTTGGTGACGCCAAAGAGAATTGGTATTTGGAGTACATTAATACTTTAAAAAGAATTCAGAAAACGTATAGGCACTCGATGCTTCATGAAAGAGGTGATAATTTTACAATCCTATCTTACATGAATGAAAGAACGAATGCTAAACAAAGTTGCCGTTTTTCGGCTGCGATTTTTAGATTTGTTCATGCTAGTTCTGTGCACAAACATAAAATACTTATAAATTTTAAAATTTGCACTCCTAAATATTTTCTCTGCACCCAGTCAGAATGGTATTTAAAATCTCTATAAAAAATATTTAACTTCGTAAGAATGAAACTTCATTTTATCTACTAAATGCTTCTTACCTACAGAAATAGTAATATCCCTTCACATCATTTATTTCCAAAATGCTGAATCTTGTCAAGAAGCCTTTCAAGTGACAACCATAATTTAAGTAATACTGATCCGATTTATTTTAGACATACATAAATTTTTTATTATCAAAATTTTAATTGCAGAAGTTATAACGTATAAAGCATTTTGCCAAGCAAAAATATCTTTCATGACTGATAGATGAAGATATCCATTTTTTAGAAAAAATGATACATGACAGAGATAATGCTTCTTACAGTGGGGTAGATACAAAAAGTGCTTTACTAAAGGAAAAAAGAAAAAAACAAAAAATTTCAGATATTAAAGAAGAGTTTAACCTTGAAAAAGAATGTCAAGAAAGCGAAGATAACATAATGTTGGAAGAGAACACTGAAGTTTTAACCAAAAGATCGCATAAAAGGTGTAAAAAAAAGTGGAACAAATATTTTTGTACCTCATGATATCTTAAAAAAAGAAAATTTAGTTTCTACCTTCATTAGAAACAATGTCTCATCAACAGCTTCTGCTACAATTCTTCAGTCATTTATTGAAGCGTGTGAAGGTGATACAAGCAAAATAAATTTACATCCTTCTCAAGCCTAAAAGTATAAAGTTCAGGCTATAGAAAAAACTGCTAAAATAATAAAAAGTTCGTGGGCATCAGAAACTTTTTTAAATTTGCATTGGGATGGAAAGTTACTCCCAACATTAAGAAGTAAGTTTCATTATGAAGAGAGAATGCATGTTGTCGTTTCGAACAATGACATAATTAAATTGCTTGGCGTGCCTTTGATAAGTCCATATGAAAAAAATAAAGGTGGGGATGTTCTTTCAAAAGCTTCTGTAGATTTGCTTGAAAGGTGGGATTGTAAGGAATCTGTTAAAACTATGGTGTTTGATACCACAAGTCTTAATACCGGACGTTTATCAGCCACTTGTGTATGTATTCAAAGTAAATTAGGAAGACCTCTTTTTTGGTGTCCCTGCAGACATCACATTGTAGAAATTATGTTAAAGAAAATTTGGGAAACTACAAAAATTTACAAATCATCTGGACCAGAAGTAAATCTTTTTAATAAATTTAGAAGAAACTTTCAAGTTTTTTACTCAGAAGAGCGATCTAATTACACTTATTACGAAGGAAAAAAGTATAAATGCGAACATATTATTCTTTTTAAAAATATGCTAAAAAAGAGTTTAGTTAGAAATGACTACAAGGAACTTCTTCTCTTGTCTCTGATGTATCTAGAAGGTGAAAGTCAATTTGTAAAATTTAGAGTACCAGGTTCTATAAGTAAAGCAAGATAGATGGTAATTATTCTCTACTGTTTAAAAATTGTTATGTTGAAGAATAAAGTTTTGGTAGAATTAAAAGAAGATTTTCCATCCCACCAGACGGAAAAAATGATTGATTTTGTTGAATTTTGCATATTTTATTATTTACCATGGTGGTTTACAGCTGACATCTCTCAGGACACCGTTCATAATGACTTGGTTTTACTTAATTCTTTTCTTGAAGACGAGAAGAACGCAATGTTTATCTCTGCTAAAAAAGTTTTCATGAATCATCTTTGGTACCTATGCGAAGAAATGGCTCTAATATCTCTTTTCAGTGATAAGGTAAATATTTATGAGAAAAAACAAATTGTTGTTGCGTTAAATTCTTTTGAAAAGGATTATAATTTCAGCCAAAGGCATGGTGCTGGATATGGAAAACCAATTTTTCCTAAAACACAAATTTTCAAAAAAAAGGTTGAAATCCACCAACTGATCGGAAAGTCTTCTTGGCCCTTCTTTAAGCATCTTAATCTTGATGAAAGTTTTATTTCCATAGAAGTTGAAATGTGGGAAAGTGGTGTTTCATATTTAAATGCAAAAGAAAAAATTTCTAAAATTTGTGTGATCAACGACAACGCAGAAAGAGGAGTAAAACTAGCTTCTGACTTCATTTCTCTAACACGTGATGAAAAAAGATATCAGGACATACTACAAGTTGTGGAAAATGATAGAAAAAAATTAAAAAATCAAAGAAAAAAATAAGTTTATTATTTTGTGTAAAATATTTCATTTTCAATAATAAATATGTTAAATATAGCTTCTCAATTTAATAAAAAGAAAAAAATGCATTTTTTGAAAACAATGCAACTTTTTTTAAACTTTGGGATACCTAAAAAAAATTCAATGTCAACCAAACTTCAAATCTAACACTTTTTCATGATTTTCCACTCATAAAAAAAGTAAGACGTTATTATATAACTTTTTCATTTTTATGGGGCAAGGGAAACACCCTACTGACCATACTTGGAAAAGAAAGCGAAATTTTATTTTTGGAAAAAAAACTAAACGATAGGAAAAGTAGAAATACAAAGATAAAATGTCACTTCAATTGAAGAAATCTCAATAATAAGTACGATATTCCAATTGATTTATGATACAACTGAAAATTTAACTTCATTGAATTGATTTTATTGAGGCTGAATTTTTTAAAAACTATTAATTATTAATGTTAATCTTATAACCGTATTTAAGTACATTGCAAAAATGTGACTTTATTGACTTTCTCATGCTCTAGTCATAAGTTTGATGAGCAGTCTTCGTTCTTTCAATTAAAACCAAATTAGAAATTATATACTATAGAATAATAGTCATGCGAATTTTCATCGTGCATGCACTTATAAATAAAAGATAACGAAAAGAGAAAATAAGGGTTTTATCAATGAACTTATTCATGGAATGAATTTGGTCATAAAGATTATATTTTAGGCAATAGAAAAGATGTAAAAATATATATGAAATAGCATCTAATCCATATACTGTTATTAACTAAGCATTACAAGCATGCTATATCCTAATTTGTATAAATATACCTAAAGCGTGTTTTTGGGCATCAACTCTAGATCCAAAGGTAGATACTGAAAAGAAGGGAAGGATCTAATTAGTGAAAACCTCATAGGTTTATTATATTATTATGGAACACGATTTCTTATTGGTTCATGAACAAATCTCAAATATGGAAGGATGAGTGCTATAGTTACTTTTATGTCAAAGAGGCACTTGTGTCAAATGCCTTTCAAGACTTTCAAAGTAGTACTCTTACTTTGCATCTAAATAAATAGGATTATTAACTTATATTTGTCTCTGGGTATTTTGTCTTATTACCAGGGCATGAAAGACCTCATTTTCTTATTGGGTAATGTGGAGGACTTCGTATAGGAAAGAGATTTACGAGATGAGGAATAATGAGTGCTGTCTATTTATAAAAAGTTTTGAAAATTGAATCTTTTGTTTCCTGATGTAGGAAGAAGGCCGGAATTAAAGTCCCCCAAGAGCAAAATTTTGGTACCGGCACCTGTTCACACCGTCAAAATATTTATGCAGGTACTCGCGGACCTCGCAAATTAATTTTTTAGCTGCATCTACCGGAATATATCTTCAGAAGTAAATTTTGGTTGAACTATATATTGAGATCACAACAATTGAAAAGATTTAAACTTTAATTTTATTAGCTTTCAGAAGGAAGAAGGAGTCAAAGTGTTAAACATCTGACTCCCATTTGAAATTCCAAGTAAACGTTAGAGTATATTCATTCGTATTCTAATTTCTTACTTTGACTCATAAATTTTTCTAAATTATTTTATTGTATAACCGGGTTAGTAGTTTTAATTAAAATAGTAGTTAAATCATTTAAAGTAGTTAAAGAATTAAAGTATAGCCGGGTGACATGTAGTTGCCTGTAAACTAGCATACGCGGCTTATGTATGTGTGGCGCATCAAACAACCTACAAACAATAAAAAATCATCTATATGAATTTTGTTTTCCCAAAATCTCCAACTCTAACCAGGAAACACGACTTTTCAGAATGATTTTATAAGTTTTAAGTAAAATTATTTTTCAATTGTTATTACCCATCCTTATTTTTTGAATTTAACATTACTCAATATTATCTAAAACTATCTGTTTTAAATGTCTCTCACTTTTCATTATTATATAAAGCTCCAGACTTCATACATTATTTTACAAATGTAATAAAATTGTCAAACAATTACACTTCAAAGGCATTTTTTTCATGTTTAATTCATAAATATAATAAAGTTAACTAAATTTTTGAACCATCCCTAAAAACAATAAAATATTATTATATGCAAAAAAATAATATGTTTGAGGTCCAATTATAATTGCAACGTTTTTCAACATTAGATTTCAAAACCAATGGGAAAACATTAAATAAACCTTTAAAAAAGTTTTATTTATCTTTATAAATTTAATTTAATATACTATTTCAAATTTATATTCTTACTGGTTTCTCCTTTATTGTCCAATCTTTCATTCTCACCGACAACAACTCCTTGAAAAAAGCCGCTACATTTTTAAAGATATTCCATCCTCTCTGCATGATCTTCTACATCACCCATTACTCATCAAACATCTCTCTCTTCTCATAACCACAATCGAACCAATACTCTCTGCAAACCAAACACTCAATCCTCCCCCAAATATCCAATAACAATAAGCCATTATCATCACTAACCCATGCATTCTACAAACCAGTCTAGTGTCTACAGCCATGAAAATCTTCCAAATTTTCTTTTCTATTTCAGAAAGACCAACAAAGACTAAACTTACACTTTGAAGACTAAATTCCAGCAGAGTTGCAAGCATATCAGCTCCAGCTGGAAAGTGCTTAGAAATCTCCATACCTACCTACTTACCTCTTACTGGTTTTCTGCTCAAAACTTCCTAAACCAAAATGTCCGAAACTGAAACGTCTGAAAACCAAAACCTTCGAAAACAACGTTCTAAAACGAAAACTTCCAAAAACGAATTTTTCAAAAAAATGAATTAGTTAGTTGGATATTTAATTTTAGCTACAGAAGCTACATTGATAAGATTTTGACATACATCATGTTTTCTCGTCATATTTACTTTTACGCCCATAAAATAGCCCCAATTGATATTTTGCCCCAAGGTACAATTTTAGCTCTACTTTTCTTTAATATATTGATGAATGACCTTCCAAATGTTACGCCGTATGTAAAAATCCTAATGTGCAGATGATATAACTGTACTATTTTCCAATAGTACATTGAATGAATCTTTTCTAGAAGTAAATATAAGACTAATTAAGAAATGCTTTCTTTTCAATGGATTGTCAAAAAACACAAAAAAAGCGATCTTCGTTTCCTTTTCTTATAGCCCTATTAATCCTTCATACGCCGATTTTTTTTTATCAAAACTTGGATTTCAAAAAGTATTGAAAGTCAATTACGTGTCACACATTTCGCACAAACTAGCTTACATTTGTGGCATGCTGAAACACGCCAAAAGATTCATGCCCACTAAAACAATGATTACTCTTTACAAAAGTCTTTTCCTACCTCATCTAAGGTATAGTGCTTTCAACGGGGGTCACACAAACGACACTCTTTTTTATTTAAAAAAGGATTTTGAGAGTTATTTTCAGTTGCCACCCAATTTCTCACACTAATAATATCTTTCTCACAAATTCTCTATTGAAACTTGACGACATATACATACAATCTCAGTGTCTACGTCACTTTATACAAATATATATACTCGATGCTACCTTCTATATTTAATCAATTCATCTCTTTCAGCTTTCAAAATGACAGAACTTCGCGTCGCCTTATTCACAAAATGTTCCTACCAAAATGTCCCTACCTATAAATATACGAAATCAAAGCAATCCTTCTTTTACAAGGTATCCACTCCCTTCAATTGCTCCGAAGCGTTCCTTTTTTCCGCTTCTATTCCTATAAAGCAGCCTTTTGTCTTCAATCCTACAACTCCCACTTGAATGTTCCATCTCCAACTGCTATGTTTGTAGGTCACCACTATATACCATGTGCAGATATATAGATCTTATACTAGGACAACGGCCTAGAGGTTTTGATAACATCAAATTTAACATATGCATGAATTTGAATCAACCTCAAGGCTGTAAAACCTCTCAAAATGAATTATAAACAAGAATACATAACAAAGTGAATTAAAAGCTTACCATCTCATCTGTAGCATTCGTTTTGCTTTTTCCCTTGTTCCTTAAAGTGAATTGAGAGAAGATTTTGTATCTATTTTTCAACTTCTTAGACTTTTGCGTCATATCGCCTGGTACTAATTCACTCTTTGTTTTACTTTCTGAAAAGCGCTGGATTATCTCTTGAGTGCTACCGGAAATCAATTCACTACTTGGCCTTTCTTCAATAGTCATTTCTCTTTCGTCCAAACTACTGCTTTGCACCTTCACTCCTTGTTCCATGATGTTAAAAATCTATCAAATATAAATATTTAAAATAGTAGAATTCAAAACCAGATTAGTAATTTAGATTCTCCTTCAGAAAAAGTGTTTGAACATAAATAAAATTCTACATTAAAATTTGGGATTTGTGCGAAATTTTGAAAAATATTTTACTTTGAGGATCAGCGTGTGCAACTAGTGTCAAAAGAAATAAAAATCGATTTCTTTAAATATATTATTTTTGGTTTAAAATTCAAATTTGCCTTTTTAAATTCAAATTTGTCTTTTTTTAATTCAAAATTGTCTTTTTTTATTTTAGAATATTTTTACAAATTCAGTTAATTTTTGAAATTCTTCCATAGGCTATTACATGCAAACATTTATTTTACATTTTAGCCTTTATTTTATATCATTTCGTTTTTCATATACTTTTGTAATTTTTTACAAATATTTTTTGTTAAAAATTTTTTTCATGTTTTATTTTTTTTTCAAAAATGTTAAAATATTTTCTGGTAAATTTGGATACGCTAATTTTAATTCTGCAGATTATTTTTTGGGAAAAAACTATTTCTCAATTTTTTCTCTAGTCAAATTTTTTTTTCCAAATTTTTACTGTAATTTGTTTATATATTAAGTATAATGTGCAAAAAAAATGAAAAAAAGAATTTTATTTATTTGACACGTTAAAATATTTTGAAAATAGAAAAAATGTGCATATTGTTCAATGGCTTATAAAATTTTTTTGTTTGTTTTTCAAACAGGTTAAAGCATGAAAAAGGTAGGTAAAAGGATGCAAAGCATGTTTTAAAATGTTTTTAAAAAAATTTCTCGCCTAAATTTTTCTTTCAAAGTTAACATTTGTAAATTTTGATACAAAAATTAAAAAAAATGGAAAAAAAAATTTTATTCTAAAAAAAAAGATAAATTTTGAACTTAAGAAAGACCATTTTAAACTTAAAAAAGAAAATTTTGAATTTAAAAAATACAACTTTGAATTTAAAAAAGACAATTTTAAATTTGAAAAAGACTATTTTGAATTTGAAAAAGACAATTTTAAACTAAAAATGGTATATATATTAAATTTTGTTGAAAAAGAAAGCTGGCGATTAGTATTCAAAATTCTGGTCTCTTCAAAGTTTTAAAAAATGTGTACTAATTCAAGTGAATGAAATTACCCAAAAAAGAGGTGAATTCTTAGCAAGACTTAGAATTATGTGGAAATATAATTGATACTTTGTTGAGGAGATGTCGCAATATGGGATGTAGATTTTACTTAAGGGTCTTATATCTTTGATATTCTTTAAAAGTGTACAAATGATGCTTGGAGAAAGCAGATATCAGCGATCTTACAGTGATAACATGATACAAGGCTGAACTGATAGACTTATTCTCGAAAGTGAATTGCTGCATCACTGTGAAACTAGGAAAACAGCACTTTTTTAATCAGATAAATTTGCATCAGCTTTAAAATGAAACATTTAATTTATTTTTTTGTTTTTGTCTTCAAAGCGACAAAAGCCCATTTTTTAGCTAAAGCTTAAAAAGCGACAAGAGTTATAGTTAAAAAGGAATAATGCGCAATTTCTATTAATTTGTAATAAAAGACGTTATGAAATAAGACTTACTTGCCAGAAACAAAAATCGTGTTACACGTTCTGATAAGAAGTTAGGGAATATATATGGATAAGTATACATCAAGATAATCTTCTAGATCTAGGTGATCTTTTATGGCTGCGGAAGCAATGCCCCAAATTCCCTCTCACATATGCTTGAATCAATTTAAGGCATAAAAAAATTTTAAGCAATATTTTCCTTTTAGAAATGAAAGAATGTACAGTGTACTCTGTTCTCCCATATTATCGTTCAAAACTGAGTAAAATTAATCCACATAATATCACTCAATATGCTACCGTTTTTGATGAAATGAGAATGTCAACTTGTTTCCCTTTGCTTATGTAAATGTTGCATAATACCCTAACAGTATATTAGTTAGCTGGCAAGCCAATGGGATGACAAAAAATACGCTGAAAAATCTTGTCAGACTCTTATTTATGTAAATATTGAAAGTTTTACATGAAAAAAATGACCTTACCAGTCCTCAAACAAGTTGAAATTTGGCATGTTTATTTAGAAGGATGTTTTTAGCCTACACATAAAATTTCAAGTAACTCGGATGAAAAATACAGTTTTCATTAAACTTTGAAAAATGATGTTCTATAGATTGATAGAGAGATAGATGGGTATATATAAGTGATACCACTTTTGTTAATTTGCATAATTTTATGTTTCTTTGGGGAGTTGTAATCTTATTTGACACCTTTTATTAAACTGGGCCCGCACCTAAAGGGGTCTCGCGCAAGCAGCGACCGAGTTACTATCTGAAGATTATTTTCTATTCTATGAGCTAAATATAAAAAATTAAATTTTTAAAACTTTTGACAATATGATAATATTTTGAAAGATTTTGCAAATAAAAACCAAAAATGCCTCTTTATAAAAAATTTGTCTCCAATAAAGCAGTTTGTCTGTAAGTGCTTTTGCTTGCATTAAAATATATAAACTACATATTCTCTATCAAATACCATTAAGTCCCAATGTTCGCATTTGGGAACATAAGAAAATTCATCTTCGTCTGCTTTTTTAAAGGACTTTCAATATAAATCGTCTGCGTTTTTTAGATATCGTCTGATTTCTTTGGTACTTAATGGTTTAATGTATATTGTATATAATCCTTCGATGCTTTTATTTATATATTGTATTACTTGGTTAACCCGTTAACGACCAGAATAATCAGACGATATCTATAATGTAAAGCAGAAGATTTGTATTAAAGAAAATGGATAAACGCAGACAATTTTATTTCTTTAAAGTCGACATATGTAGATGGTATAGTCGATAACCGGTTAATGAAAAGCATACTGGACAGAATATAAGAATACATATATTTTACTCTTGTAAAGTAGGGGAAGCAGTATTGAGTGTGAATTGGTCCCCGTAATTTACTTATGAATACTTATGAAGAAGTTTTAAAAGTTCTTTGTATAAATAATTATTTTTTTATCGCTTAACAGGTTAATCCGTTAACGACCAGAATAATCATACGATATCTAATGTAAAGCAGAAGATTTGTATTAAAACGCATTAATAAATGCAGACAAGCGCAGAGTCGACATTAGCGACTTTACCAAAATAAAATCGTCTGCATTTATTAATGCTTTTTAATACAAATCTTCTGCTTTACATTAGATATCGTCTGATTATTATTTTGCGTATGGGGTAAGTATTTAAAGAAATTATGTAAATAGAAAATAGAGATGACATTGAGATAAGAGAAGCCAAAAGGGACATTCATTGGGTATAGTGAAATAAATCCCAATAATCAACTTTTTAAACGATTTGATTGAAATGCTTGAAACGAACGACATTGCCAATTTTTACTTATTCAATGTAGGTAGATGAGAAATCAAAGAAATAAAATTTTATTCTATATTTTATAGGATATAATTATTCAAAACATTTTTTATTACTATTCAATGCTTTTCGGATTTAGGATATGAAGCGTCTTAGTAGAAAAGATTTTGAAAGTTAATTTATATAGCCATAATATATGTATTGTGGTATTTATCTCTGCATATAGATTAGCATTAAAACTTCCAAGCTTAACAATAAACTTACAAGAATAAGATAAAAGAAAAAACTTGCTTGAAATGAATAAAAAGTGAATGGATGGAGAAATAAAGATGAAAAATCAATTGGCTTGTTGCAATAGCATGTTATTGAGAAGAAAGTCATTAATAGTGATACTTACAAATAGACACATAAGCCGCAAAAGCTTTGCTAAAACCTATCCTTTTTCAATAAGAAATGTAAATGTTTATAAGGAGTAATAAATTCGTAATGAAATTTCATTGATCAATTAAACACAGAATTTGTTGCTGGAAGCATTAATGAAATTTTGTGTGAAAACGCCAATATTGAAATCAACTCGTTTAGTAAGTTTGCTACAAGTTTACTAAAATTTATGAAGTGCAAGTGCGCAGTTAAAAATTCAATTAAAAAAGATCAATATGACATAATGTGATTTTTTTTCGTGGTTGAGCATCAAATTAATAATTCGTTTAGACGACAATTTTACGGTAAACAGTTAAATAATAATCGTTCCTATTATTTTGGACTCTCTACTACATTTATTAAAAAGGTGTTTAATTATTGATATATTAAAGTAAAATTTATTACATACAGTTAGCATAAAAGCAATAAAAATATAAGAATAATACTAACTAACCCAGAAATCCTTAACTCCATAAACTATTTAATTAATTGATACAGAACACAAGTTAATTTGCTTCTGATTAGTTGGAATAAATTTCACATAAAATAAAGAAAAGTAAGAATACCTTAAATCCCCTTAATCAGAATCAAAACATTTGAAAGTCATAATAATCTTGAAAAATTATAAAAATTTGCCATGCATCATTATTTTTATTCCAAAGAAAAATGAACTAAATAGAAACGTCCTCTTCCTCATTTGAAATATACAAATAAATATCATAAGTTTTTATTATTGAGTAAGTTTAAAAAGTATTGAAATATTTTATAATAATAAATCCTGAAGAAACTCTTGCAGAGAAAAATAAGTATAACATATGGAGATTATTTTTAAAATATTTCATTGATCGCGAAAATAATAATATACGAACTTTTTTTAACTCGCATATCGCGGAAATTTAACTTCCACGAAAATTTCTTGATTTACTTGTAGCTAATTTTCTCTTGTTTGAAACAATGTAATATTTTGTATAATTTTTATGATAATTATATTTTGGAAAATAGTTTAGGTAATTAGCTTAAAAATTTTCATTCTAAAAAAATGTTTACATTCTCTTCTGAGTATTTAGATGTGATTAAAATACCCTTAACCTTTCACAAAGATTGTATACTATAAAATGCTGTAAATAATATTATTAGTAAATACCATTAGTATTTATATAATATGGTAGCAATGCTCTAAATAAATTTTTAAATAATGAAAGAAGATAATGAAGAGTTGTGATATCAGAATTAATTGAACAAATATCAATCTGAACCTTTACATTTGAAACATAGAACTTACATAGAACACCTAACAGGGTCACATCAAATTCATCCATTTTTATTATTCTCAAAAAGGGTATATTTTTGGTAAGGAGCTTTTCTTTGAAATGATGCCATTCAAGAGTAAGGTTGGTTAGGTACTGAGTTTCGATAACTCAAGATCTTCAGTTCGATCCCGCACCAAGCCTACTTTCTCATAGATCGATATAAGCGGCGCAATAGTGCCTTCTCGATGAAAACACCCCACTTTACCTTTACCTTCAATCCTGTCTAAATGTCTCCTAAAAGGGAGCGCTAAGTAGGAAAAGTTTTGGAAAAACTGATCCAACTGAAGTGAAGTAATCATTTGGTAGATTTCGACACTCAGAAAAAAATTGTAAGAGGAACTACTAATTTAAATATTTGCTGAAACATCCTTGTTAATAAAATGCGATTTTATTAAATTAAATGAACTATTTCATCGTGGTAAAATTACTTTTAACACTAGAAAGACGAGAAAAAAAGTATACCTATAAAGACAAAAGGGTCAAAATGACAACTTTTTTTTAAATTTTAAAATTATTTAAAAAAGATTTTACAAAAAGTTTATTTTTTTACTTTTAATATTTTGTGTGTGTCAAATATCAAATGTTCACTTTTGTAGCATTTTCTACATATGATCCTTCTTTTAAATATTAATAATTTAAGCAAATTTCCACATCTTTTACATTTTTCCACAGTTTTGTTTTTACAATTTTTAGTTTGGCAAAGCTTTCTTCTAGATGTACTTGCTTCCTGATCATCGAAAAGTAAATCCTCCGATGAAGTTTCTGAAAGTTGAGAGCTGCTAACAACTAATTCTTCAACCAGCTTTAAGATAAAATTTCGGCGAGGAATCAAAGAGATTTTTTTGTACAGTATGTAGGCGTTGATGGTTGCTAAATCCAAAACATTAAACCATACTGCCAAAGGCCATCGTCTTACTCCAGATTTTGAAGTATATAGCTTAGTCATTTGGTCGATAATATCAACTCCATATTTTGTAGCATTATAAAACAAAAGAGTTTCAGGCTTCTTCTTCTTACCTTCAGAAATTTCAACAGATTTTGTGTGTAAAGAGCTTATTATAAGAACAAGCTTGTTTTTTTGGCTTTATAGGCGGTTAGTGATAAGTCATCCTCGCTATAAAAAACCTTGGATGAAAATAGAGGCATTTTATTGGTTTCTTTCAAAAATTTTGGGATTTCTTTTTTACTAGATTTAATTGTTCCAAATAAGCTGGTTTTTTGCTGCGCTAACTTTTGACATAATGCTTTAGAAGTGAAGAAGTTGTCTGTAGTTATATTTAGTAAAATGGCAGAGAAAATTATTTATTCTAGAGTTTAGTTTTTAGAGTTTTCTGTATAAGATAAACATATTTTCCCAAAAAATGGTAATATTAAATGTTTATAAAGTAGAAAAATATTTAAAAAAACCGGTGATTAATGAGCGTCAAATTAATGTCACTCATTTCATATAAAAATATTTTATTGGTTGAATGGAAATCACTTTCATGTTCGATATATTTTAATGTAAAGCCATTCCACTTGATTTTCAACACAATTATATCATGATGTCAAAATACTACTTTTATATATACAGTTATTATTTCTGTTTTATTTTTTGGAATTTTTAACTAATTTTTTTGCGTTTTGAAAAACTCATCTTTCACATGTTTTGATATTTTCCAAAACGTCAAGAGGTTGGACACGGGAGACAACCCCTCAATCAAAGGATGAAAGTGTGCAACAACCTCTCATATTTTTATTAACCATATCAATTATACACATTACTACCATATGCCTTGATTTTCATGTGTATTTATTTTGATATTTAACATAAATTTTGCCCAGTGCATGATTTGATATCATAACAATGGCGATAGAATAGTGTAAAAATCATTAATTCGATCTTTTTTATAATAAAGTTTGAAAACGTGTTTGATTGGATATAATGAAAATGGGAAGATCTAGAGACGAGATCTAGGTTATAGGCGAATTATAAGGAAGTATTAGAGTGTAGAAGATTACCTCGCCAAGTTTAATAATAATAATTACTCTATTTTGTACATATCTAAGTTTTAGAGTAGTTAACTTTATCACATCAATTTAACTAAAAATATAACATCTCAAATGTAGATTAATATACTTTTAAAAATGGAATAAAGACTGCTTACTTTCAATTGACTTTTTAAAATTTCCACTTCTTTTTCATCAGACCGGTTATGAAAATTCGGTGCACCACAACATTTTTTGAACCGAAGTAGTAATATATATTTATGTTTAAAAAGACCTTTTTTTGGGTTTTTTTTCTATCAAGACTTTTGAATTCTTTTACTTTCAACTAGCTTTTCAATCTTTGGAGATATAATTGATAATGCGCAACATAAATTACATCTCTTATTGATAGTTTATTTCTTTGCTTAAGACTTCATATTCAACAAAGGAGAGAATCCACTTCCACACTTATAAATTGATGTAAAAGGCAAAAGTTATCGAACATCTACTTTCGAAATATACGTGTAACTACATAGCAAACTTGAATAAAATTTTTGAATACTGTATTTTCATAAAGATCTTTAACCTTGAAATCATTTTTCATTTCCAAAAATTTCCATATCTATATATTTCTGGAAAATATAAATATATTTTTTTTTTCAACTTTTGCAAATGCTGCTATTTTTGTATGGATAATATTTTTTCATTCAGCATTGTATCTAAAGGAGGAAAGTGAATATGATTCTTATTTTCTACTCTCGTCATCCAATTTTTCGACGGAATAATCTGATCTGGGATTAAATCTGCCTTAACACCTTGCCAATGGAGATTGAGTAGGTAAGTATACCAAAAATATCGGTGAAATAAGAAAGCTCTAATTATTATTGTTATAAATCTGATATATTAATTTTTAATTCTTCTTTTCTTTGAGACTCAAGCAAAAAATGAGCTCTTTTCTCAAATCGAAAATTATCTTATTAATAATAATATTAATCCTTATTTTTCAAAAGTACAATAAAATAATAAAAATAAGCGCACAAAATGCGTATATTAAAGTAAATACAAACCAAAATAAGAAAGGAATTATATGTAAATATAACGTTTGAAGGTTAATATCGAAGGCCATAGCAGCCGCTAGGAGACATCAGCCTGCTTGTGAAGTCTTGAACTATACAAAAATGTTTTTAGAAGTACTATGTGTGATTGACTTACGCGATAACGGCAAACGTAGCAAAGAAAAAGGGTTAGGGTCTATTATTAAAAAGTCTTAAACACATTGCCTGCTGACAACCACAGAAAGGAAGTGTGAAATCCAGTACTTCAAAACCAGTTTCCATATTTTGACATATTTGATATGGTGTTCACTGCTGATGATTTTACATTGTTAATTATTTTGATCAATTCTTTAAAAAGTTAATTAAAGTGATTTGGAGGCAAACCTGATCTAAGGCTAACATTGCAAGAGCGCTCTCAGTAATGACTCCAACTAAAAATATTGACTTCAAAAAATAATTGACCATTTTAAAGACATCCTTGTAGCGTTAAGGCTTTTATAAGATTAGGAGGGTGTGAGGGATCTGTAGTTTCATCTATTTGTCTTGAAAACAATGCAGGTTTCTTAATTTCATCCAATACTTGCTCGAAAATGCTTTCTCACTTTTCAACTAATCGTCCTAAACAGTGTCAATTTGACATGGAAATATCATTTAGCTTGTGCAAGAGAAGCATCTTCTCCAACAACACGCCTGACCATTTCTTTTGCACAAGTCCTAACAAGTGGCTCAACAATTATGTGAAGCTTTCTGGTTTGCGACACTTTTTAAGTCACAATGTAAGATACGCGCACTGCATTTCTTTCTTTTTATAGAAAATACACGTTGAGTCAAGAGGTAGTTTTTTTTAAATCTGCTAATTTTAGCTCATAATAATCCTTTGGATTTGTTTGCAAAGTTTCATTGAGCCATTTTGCAAAATTTTAAAGTAAATGACAAATTGTTGTAATTCAATACTATTCCTTTTAGTTGGAAAGTGAAGCTAAATTCAATCTAGTCTTCTGAATACTTGCAAATGCCTTTTTAACCCATTTTAACCCGATGACTCCCTAAGGAGTCATATTTTTGGACAAAAATTAAAAAAAAGTTGAAAATATAAATATTTTTTTACAACAAATGATTTTTCAAATTTTCTATTTCAACTTATAAAAAAATTAGAATGAAATTTAAATTAGAATAAAAGAAATAATCGTTTATAGTTCAGAAGTACACATAATTTCAGTAAATTTTATTACATTTTTTTCTTCAAATTAATCTATGATAAAAAAAAATTTATTCATAATTTTCATAATGTAAATTTTAAAATAATAGTTTGAAAAGTTTATTTAAAAATATAAATTTTTTGTTTGTTTATTATGACTAATTGATCTTTTATTGTATGACTCCCCAATGAGTCATTGGGATGATACGTTGTTTTTTTCATAAGTAAAAAATTATATTCATATGATAAAAACTATAAATTTAATTTTAAAATATGCATTATGTATTTTAGATACAATAAATTTTAAAGTAATATTTTTTTAGTTTCTTTATATATTTTGAAGTTTTTATATTTTTTTCAAAACTTTTTCAACTCTATTTTCTATTGATAATAAAATGGATGAACGAGTACATTTTACTTACTTTCAAAATGCAATTGACTACATTAGTGCAGATGATGATGTTTTGACAGCTGACATAGTTTTTGGTGAAGGGAGCGACATTGAACAACATGAAATAGATGGAAATAGCGCTTCACTCAACGAAATTTTATGCAGAAATCGATGTTTTTTCTATTTACAACGACGTTGGAAAAAATGAGCCATGCCTCTCAAAACTTAAATCTAGTTCCCAGCCAATTCAAATGAAGGAAAGAAAGTGTGATGGAATCAGAGTGAATATGCCTCGAAAAATTTAATACGTTCCCATCCAGAATTATTAGATAAAACATGCTGGCAACTTTTTTTTGATGTATTCGAAGAAATGCTTGATTTGTAGACAGAAGAAACAAACAACTACGCTAAAAGAAATCATAATTTTCCAAACTTTTATGTTTCTAAGGAAGAAATGTGTAATTTCATCGGCTAAATTTTTTTATGCGGCTATAATGTCAGAACTTCTGAAAGAGATTATTGGTGTCAACAAAAAGATATTGAAAGTCCAATTTTTCCTTCAACAATGAGTATAAATCGATTTCAGGAATTGAAAAAGTTTCTTCATTGTGCATACAACGATAATAATCTTATTAGAAGGAAAGATGGCTAAAGTTTTACACTTGTTTGAAATTCTTAATTCCAAACTTATCAAATTGAGCATTGATGAGTCGATGATGCCTTACTATGGGCGACATGGCTGCAAACAGTTTATTAGAAATAAAACCATTCGTTTTGGTTTTTAAACATGGGTTCTTGCAAGTTCAACTGGTGTGCCAAATAAGTTAGAAATTTATGAAGGTAAAGAAAGAGTTTGCAATTCGAAAGAATCTTTGAGAACATGAGTAGTGAAAAAATGGTTTTTAGTTGTCCTTATCTAACACAACACCAGTTTTACTTTGCTAACTTTTTCACTTCTTTTTCTTTCATAAAAGAGATGAATGATAACGGTATCAGGACCACTGAAACCATGAAAGAAAACAGATCATCAAAGTGCCATTTAACATAGAGAACGAGTTTTTTAAAAAAAGAAAGAGGATTTTTCGAAAATTTTAGTAGTAATGGTGTTCAAATTACAAGATGGATGGATAATTCAAATGTTACTGTTTGCACAAATTCAGAAAGTGTCTTTCCTTTGAATAATATTCAAAGAAGGAAAAAAGGATGTGGCAAAATAAAAGTTAGCCAACCTTTTGTTATAAAGGCTTACAACAAATGAATGGGCGGGGTAGTTCTATTTGATCAGTTTTGTCTGTGTAATAAAAACCAAAAAGTGGTACTGGCCACTGATAATAATAAATTCGATAAACACAGCTTTAGTTTTTTCTTGGAGGTTGTATTTTTAAGTCAATAAGTCCAACATGTGTGACAAAGATTATAGAAGAGAAAGTGTTCAGGTTCTTCTTAAAAAGTCAAAACCATCTTTGAACATTACCTTTGGTCCAAAGGGGAGAAAGTCTGTTTCAAGTAAAGATATAAGAACAGATAGTGTTAACCATAACCCAGAATCGCTGAATACATTGTTTTATGCAAAAAAACATAAAAATTAAATGTGAAAATGTGACATTTTTTTGAACTTATAAATTGCTGGCAATCTTTTCATTAATCCGAATTTTTTTGTTTTTCATTTTAATAAAGTTTTGTTAGCTTTAATTTTGTATTAGCCCAGTAACTCCTTAAGGAGTCATATTTTTTTAATACGAAAAAAAAAATTTCCCAATTTTTTATTGTAATATATTTAAAAATTCCCTAAAAAACTAGTTTCAAAAAATTTGACTTTTTTATTTGATTTAAACCTTGTTGGGTTATAATGTGTTAAAGTCTTTTATGGATGTTGTGTGGCACGTGATATATTGTGAGAAAATCAACTATATATAAATGTAATTATAGATATGTATGTATGCCATCACATATGGTACATGGGGCGCACCACAAGTGACATCGGGGCGCACAGCCCCTCGTACCCCATGTCCATCTACGGCACTGATTCAAGTGGATTTAAGTGAAAAGTCAACTCGTTTTTCCTACCTGTTTAGTCTTGCGCACGGATAGTGCAACATTACCTTTTTTACTGAAGCTAAATGATAACACAAATAAAAGTTTCTTTGCATTAAATAAATTGTTACTAAAACTACCTTAAATGCGGATTACTCAATCAAAATTTATTATTTCGTTTTGAACGATTGAATTTCAAGCAGAAGAAAAAAAAGGTAAGACATAAATAAGATGTCAGAATTTTTATGATATATTGATTTAAATGAAAATGAAATATCAAGTTTCGTAGCTAATGCTAAGTATACTTATTACAATAAGCATTGAGATATATCAAATAATATGGATGAATATATGTACTTTAGCTTCCTTCTGAATACAAATGTTTGTGCTTTAATAGATATTACACAAAAAAATCCTTTTTTTTAGGCATAGAGATGCTTTTTGAAGTTCGGAAATTTTTTTACCTGTACTTTAAAATTCTTTTTTTATAAAAAAAGAGCAATGATGTCACAGTCAAAACATTTTTGTGGGCTTCCCGTAAATGGAATTATAAATATGAGGAAAAGGGTGAGAAACACTGATCTAAATATCCAAGCATTTCCATTCTTAGCCTCTTGAGATCATTTTGACAATATGATTCAAAAATAAACGCAAATTTCCTTTCTCCAATGATTTTATTTTAAGTTTTCAAGAATATAGGAAAAAGCACGATGATATTTCAATGAAAAATTTTGCCTGTTTATAATTTATTGGAATAAAATTCTTTTTGAAAAATTAATATTTTGTATATTGTAGTTATTAAGTTAAAAGAGCACGGTTACGCAGTTAGAGGGAAAATATCTCACTGCGATACAAGGTGCTCACAAAAATACGACTTGGAATGCCAAAAATCTAAAATAATTTAAAATAAATTCCTTTTCGACTAAAGAAGGGTCACTCCATACGCTTACGGAAAATTGGACTTATTTTTCCCATTTTTAAATGGCTAAAAAAATATTAATACTCAAAAATAACCCAACCTTGATTATTAAAACTACCGCAACACAAAATCGATTGCCAGCAGAATCCAGATATATATTTCAACATTAACTTTCATATTACGAAAGGTGAAAAGGTGAACTGCGAAGAGTTTTAAGTGAGAAGGCATAAATGCCACAATAAAATTTCCAAAAATGCAAAATAACTTGGTGTCACGACTTTTCATTGACTGACATTTGTTCACAAGAGAGTTATCACTTCAAAAGTTCCATGACGACATTTCATCACTCGTTATTGAATCAATGACTACTTAGGATATTTATTTTGTGTGGCTTTTGAATAAAATTCAAGTAATTTTAATCGTTGATATGATATTTAGATATAACCTAAAAGTTAGAATTTATAAAAAATATCCATAATGTAAAAAATTTAAATCTCCAACTTTTTTTTGTTTCAAATGTTTATGAGTGTTTAAAAAAAGCTTAGGTGACATTCCATCATCATCACGTAATCCCTCGACAATTCATCCTACGACACTCAAACATGCTTCAAAGTGTCATCACATTAGGAATCACATTGCTGCATTTTCGATTATAAGTAAAGTTAGAAGTTGAGACTTGATTGTGACGCTCGCACTTGTGATGGGAATTAAGCGTGTTTTCGTTAACCGCTTATCTCATTGCCTAATATATCTCTTAATCGAACAAATAACGGGTTAATTTCGAGAAAATTTTGAGTCCTAAAATAGTTCGTCAAAGAAAGCGAAAAATTTTTTAAACGCAATTTCATTAGAACATAATTAGAAGTATCAGAACATGAAAATAACGTTATGCAATTGTGTTTAAAAAAATATGACATAATTATTACACAATACATTGTATACTAAAAGCATTTATATATGTACCTTTATCATACTTTGCTAAAGGTTTTCGAGTTGAATTGACCGGTGAATTACGATTCCGTTACGGTGAATTAGTCACCCTTATTCACCGGTCAATGATCTGTTAATTTTAACCGAATACTACCACTAGTTCGCGACCATCCTCACGAATATTGTGGTCCTGCGCAGAATGATGAGTCCAAAATCTATCTGGATTTTCCTTCTCACTAAAATCCAAGAAAGGCCGTTGTACTGCACAACTATACCTTTGCAAATACTATTTCACTGTTTCAAATATATGAATAGAGTTAAGTGAACGATAAAATCCTAACAGTGTTGGATCTACTGTTGGTTCGAATAGTAACAAGGCTAGAATCGGGTCTTCAGAGCACTACCTAACAGTAAAAACCTTTGAATTCTTCAGAGGAAGAAAACCGGCAGAACGGAATGTAGCGTGTGCTTAAATAAAAAGATATGCTTGTAAATGAGATATACTAAAAGTTAGGAAAATCGAAAAATGGAAGGCTTGCATGCAACCAAGATAACTTTTAATAAGTTCTATGAATAAATTTTAAATTTTAATGCACTACTTCATAAAATATTGATATACAAATATTTAGTGCATGTTATAGATAGAGGTTGAAAATATACATTATTTTAGGGCATGCTAGAATCTATACGCCTGCAATTTGACTCCGCCCCATATACCCAAGATATGAGTATGTAAGGATTGAAAAGTCTCGGTGACTTAAAGTCGAGTGATGTAATAATGCCCTAGTCAGGATTAAAGTCAATTTTAAAAAGCGATATCATGAGATGAACAGATAGAAACTTTAGATTAAGGAATTGAAGTTTTATTTTTACTTTAATATATTTTACAATTTTTTTATGAATTTTGTTTCAAGTAATATATTTTTTTATCATTTTTAAAATGTCTTTTTTCCTGTTTTAAAACTTTTTTTATAATAAAGTAAATCGGGTATTATTAATCTAATAACCAAAAAAATCCTGATGAACTCTTTTTTTTTCTGAAAAAAACTTGTTTTGCAAAATTTGAGGAGTAATTGTGAATCATGAAAAAAAATGTTTGTCGAACACCACAGAAATTTAAAAAAAAAACATAAACTTGGTCTGCTCATATCATCAAATACAACCCATATTGAAACTTATATGGAAACTTATATGATAAACAATTTTCACGAAATTTATTAAGATGCTTTTTTGAAGATAATATTTCTTTGCACAATGTTTCTCATCCATCGCTATAAAGACTGTTTTCTATTCCTGGATATTCAATTCCATCAGTTTCCTTCAGTGAAATACTGGTTAAAGATCTTGCTCAAGATTCATTGAAAAATAAAAAGAGTTCATGCTATTTATTGAAGGATCATTTTAATGATCGATGAGAGTCAAGCTAAAAATAAGATAAGACTTTCGCAAATATTTTAATTGGTTCAATCAATGCTCAAGAAAAAAGGTTGTCCGTGGATGCTAAGCTGTTTGAAGATCACTTAACACCAGAAAACGTAGTTCTATTAGTAGAGGGCACTTTAAGAAATTTTGAGATTGAAAAGCAAAACTTTTATTTATTTTTAACCGATGCTGAAAGATACGATATAGCTGCTGGGAAAATTTTGAAAACAATTTATCCAAATTTATTTCACATCACATGATTTGCACACTTGTGCAATGAAAATCAAGTTTTAACGAAAGGAAGTTGATGACGTGGTGGCTATCATCAAGGCCTTAATTATAAAAATAAAAAACAAAATTTGTTTTAAGAGTTTGGCGCAATCTTGTGTGGCGATTGTTACGCGATGGGCACTAATAATTGATGAACATAAAAAATAATTACCTTGAACTTGCACAAATAGTTGAAAAAACTGAGTCAACTTCTTTGAGCAAGATGCAATAAAATTTTTTTTACTTTATCGAGTTTGATGAATATTAAGATCAAGATTTGCAAATTTACGATATTCTAAATATTTAGCAATTAACAAATGAAAATTGTGCTCTGACTGTTATTCGCATTACCAAAATTGTCAAGCTACAAATTGTGCAGATGAAAGGTCATTTTCGATGCTGAAAAAGCTTTTAACAAAAGACAAAAAAATTTTCTATAGCACAGCCAACGCATATGGGAAAGATAAATTGCAGTGTTTAAAAAGCTTTTGTCTAAAGATTGCGCCTTTTCTAAAGAGAATACTTTAAAATATTACATGGTATCTTACAATAATAACATTAATAATAATAATTGCGAAAATTGATTATAGAATAATTTCTACGCCAATTTTTTTACAAATGAATTCAACTTTTTGAAGTCGTTGGGTCAATTTTTCAAGGAATTAAGTCATCATTTTTTGCCTCTAGTCATGAAAGATGGACTGATGGTTTGTGTGATGAGTGATGACACTTTGAAGCATGTTTGAGTGTTGTAGGATGAATTGTCGAATGATTAAGTGATGATGCTGGAATGTCACCTAACCTTTTTTTAAACACTCTTAAACATTTGAAACAAAAATTAAACTTTAAAAAATTTTTTGCTTTCATCCATATTTGTTTTAACCCATTTAAGACCAAGCAAAGCAGACGATATCTAAAAAAACGCAGACGATTTATATTCAAAGTCATTGAAAAAAGCAGACGAAGATGAAATTACTTATGTTCCATAATAGGAACATTGGTCGTAAATGGGTTAAATTATAACAGACTTTTTGTTGTATCTTGAAAAATCTCTATATTTGAGGAAAATGTATCAATTTTCACTAAAAATTGATTTTGGATATAGTGACATCTATTTAAACCACTGTTTCCCAAAGTGGTCTATATAGACCCCCAGGGGTCGATATTAATTAGTTAGGGGTCTATGCAGGAAAAACTTTTTTCGGGTGGTCTATGGTTTGTGAAAAGGGGTCTACATGTATACTCAGTCTTATCGATAAGGGAAAGCAAGTACTGGCTGCTCACATCCATGTCTCCAACTATTCATCAACAAACATCTGTTTAGGGAACACATTAATCTCTGCTTTCTCATAATATTAATAATACCCTAATAAAGTAAGTGCTTGATTATCCTAGTTTTACTTGTAATTGACAAAAAAACTGGGAATTTTTTATAAAACTAAGAGAGGAAAAATGTACTATAATTAATTTTTTATTACTTGCATCTCAAAATGGTGCGAAGTGTGAGAAGAAGGGAGAGGTGGAATACGGTGAGTTTTTTTAGATAGTTGTTTTGTTAGTTAAATAGTTAGTTAAAATTGGTTAGTTAGTAATATTAAAAAATTTCACCAAAGGCAATTTTACTGGAGCCATTTCTAACTGGGTCATTTTTATCCACAACTATTTTATATACTTATTTGAGGTTTTGATGTTTTTGTAGAAGTGACCACATGGATGTTTCCTACAGCATCTGTCTGTTTTTATGTGTAGAGTGAATTGAAAAAACAAAGTATCCCCTCGCCCTCCTCTAAAGAAAGTTTTCTACTTTGCGTCCTGATATACAATGCTGTAATTCACAACCTTTTTTGGGATTTTATAATTAAACTTCGTTTTATAAATTCATTAGTAGTGTCGAAAGTTTTTGTTTATTATAAATTTTCAAAGATTACTTGTAGTAACAAAATAAGTGGTAGAGGGATTAAGTGATAATTCGGTCCAATTCTTCGCATTTTATAGCAATTTTAGATATTGCTTGTCGAAGATATTTTGAAGGGCGTCAAATCAAAATGCCTGAAAACCAAAACACCCGAACACCGAAAACCAAAGTAGCCGAAAACCAAAAGGCCCGAAACCAAAACACCAGAAACCAAAAGGCCCTAAAATCAAAACGCCCAAAAATAGTGCACCGGGTGAAGTATGTTACTATTTTTAGATTGGGATAAGACATTTTTCATTAATTTTAAAAGGCTTTTCGTTTTCATATTTTATTTTATTTTGTCATTGAAATAACATTTTGTAAGTTTTCTTTCTTGATTTTCAAATTTATTCATAGATAATTTCTGTTAAACATGGCTGAGCAAAAAAAGAAATGTAGGCAGTATAGCATCGAATATTTGGAATTTGGCTTTGTTTCTTCTCTCTCGGACATCCACTTCTTACCCATGTGTTTTATATGTAGCAAAGTGTTGAGCAACGACGCAATGAATCCGTCCAAGTTGAAGGATCATGTGAACAGATGTCATCCTGATAAAAAAAGTTGTAATCTGTCGTACTTCAAAACTTTGAAAGAAAAACACGTGATAAGGGTTACAGTGGATAAGATGCCTCCTTCAAACTCAAGAAAAGAAGATGATGGCTTACAGGCATCATATAATATTGCAATGCTTATAGCGAAATCTGGGAAAAACCATACTATCGGGGAGGAATTAATCATGCCTGCCATTGAAGAGGTTTTAACAACTGTTTTGTATCGATCTGCACATGATGTACTGAAAAAAATCGCAACAACACACTTCAAAGGCGTATTGATGAAATGAGTCTTGATGTTGAGAGTTTTCTGTGTACTCATTTGCGAACAAATAAGTTTCTATCCAACTCGATGAATCTACTTTGCCTAACAATGAAGCCCTTTTATTGGCTTATGTCCTCTTTATCCTCAACAAAAAGGTGCATGAAGAGCTGCTCTTTTCTGAAAGTTTGATTAGAGATACAAAAAGCGAAACAATATTTAATGTTTTGAAAAACTTTTTCATTTAAAAATCTATTCCATTATCAAATATTTTAGCAGCAGCTGTAGAAACGAAAGAAAGCTGTGAAACGAAGTGTGCCTGTTTTTGCAATTCATTGCGTCATTCACAGGCAACATTTTGTAGCGAAAACATTGAATGCCAGACTTCATGATTCTCTTCAACTTGTCATAAATACCATTAACAAGATTCGTAGCAGTGCGCTCAATAGTAGGTTATTTTCTCAGTTGTGTCAAGAAAATAACGAGGACTTCAATCTGTTACTGGTTTATACCGAAGTTAGATGGCTGTCAAAAGGACTTTGTTTAACAAGATTTTTTATCTTTTTGAAACTGTTTTAGATTTTTTGAGTCCTAAACATCCCGTTCTCAAAGAAAACCTGATTAAATTCAAAGCAGATATTGCTTATTTAAATGATTTGTCACTAAATTTAATGATGTCAACTTGCAGTTACAAGGAGACAGACTGAATTTAATTAAGACAAAGTCATTGTTGCAACTTTTCTTGGCAAAATTAATTTGATGAAACAAAATATTGAAAAACGCCAACTTTCTGAGTTTCCAAATTTATCATCGACACACGTTGAAGATGATAACTTTTTGGTATACATCCAGCATTTAAATGCTCTTCATGAAGATTTTGAAGTTAGATCTGATGACATTTTAACTCTGAACATACCTCATTGGCTAATAAACCATTTGATGAATCTGAAGTAGAAGATATCGCTTTACAAGAAGAACTATTCGCTATAACGAAGAGCTTAAGGTGCTTTTTAAAAGAGGTCATCAACAGTTTTGGTTCCAAAAAGAAATTCCTTTTGCTTATC
Source organism: Nectonema munidae (assembly GCA_030549495.1). Lineage (NCBI taxonomy): Eukaryota > Metazoa > Nematomorpha > Nectonematoida > Nectonematidae > Nectonema > Nectonema munidae. Next base: position 906,994 of record JAUIRK010000971.1, on the reverse strand, counting down.
CCAAATTATGGGCTATTGCAAACAAACTATTGATTGCTTTTCCATTTTCGTACCTAGTGGAGAACGGTTTCCGCGTTGTTAATAATCTTCTCACAAAAAAGCGAAACAGATTACAAATTATCCAACGTGGAGACTTGAGATTGAATCTCACCAACTAAAAACCAAATATTGACAAACTGCTTGCAAACCATCAAACTCATCCTTCACATTACCTTTCTTTGTGCCACATTCATTTAGATTCAATTTTATTTTGCTTGGAAATTCGATTTAAAATTCCCCCAATAAAACTTTTAATTTTTTTCCCATTTGATTTAAGATTACAAAATCAGAATTAAGCTGTCATAGAAAGTTGTTAAAACTAATGGTTAACTTTTAATAAACTAAGTTCAGCATAGTCGAACATGGGGTCGATGGTGATCAAAAAAGATCTAGGGGTCCATAAGTTAGAAAAGTTTGGAAATCTCTGAATTAAACAAATAAAATCAATACATTTCCCATTATACAGATGTAAATCTTGAATCAAAACATCTGAATCAATCAAAAATTGAGACTTTGATAAAAAAAAACTAATTTCTCAAATCTATTCAATAATGAATTCCAAATGAACTCCAGCGTCATATTAAAAAAATTCATTTGGAAAACTTCAAATGTTCTTTATCAAGACTTTGATAGCCATAGCTATAGCTTATATAAAAAATTTCTTTAGTCTACTTCAACTTTCCTCTATAAATTCGCAAAATTTTGTTCTATTTCGCATTTTTTTTGCATTATATAGTCGTTGTCGCGTTAGCAAAGTAAACGACAAGAAAACTTTATAGAATTAATTTTGCTTTTTTTTAATGGCACTAAATGTAATTCAATTTTGCTCTAGTTTTTTTCGCCTAAATACTTCATCAAATGTTCATCGATTAATGTGAAAAAGAATTTTTATTTGGAATTTCCAATTAACTTTAGTTATATTTCCATTATTATCAATCTTTTTCATCTTCGATTTATGACAAGAATGTTCAATTCTTCAATGATCGGTGATGCTTTCAACCACAACTACACAAACATATCTCAGTTGCTATACATATATATATATATTTATAGATTATCAGTGAGCTGACAAGCGTGAAACAAAAAATGCAATTCACTTAACAGCTTATTTGGAAAAAAAGTTACAATTGTTTGTCAATTTTTAACATCACATATTTTCTGAGTCGAATATTTCTCAAGTCCAATTTGTTCTAGGTTGAAGATAATTTATAGTCTAAAAGCGTTAGCACCCTATAGTCCCGAGGCGTTTGGGTCCAAAGATCCCTTTCTACGTGTCTATTCTTTCATTTTAAAATGAAAAAAATTTGCTGAAAAGTAATTTTTGTAAACTTTTTATAAGTTAAGCTCAAAACTTTAAATTTTCGTCAAGTTTCGAGAAATTTTGTGTTTTTGTCAAGTTTTTCCGAATTTTCAAAAATAAAGAAATGTTAAAAATCATTCCAAATAAGACTGCGAGTAAGTTAAAAGGTATACTTTTGTCTAAGTCAGGGGTTCCCAACTCTGAGGTCGCGACCCCAAATGGGGTCACCAAGCATTTTTCTTGGGGTCGCCAAGACCTCCAAATAAAAACATTGTCAACTCTTAATTCTAAGAGTTGTTATGTTTATACAGTCAAATATTGGTTGAGGGATAGTGGATAATTTCTTATCTATTTTAACAAAGATAAATGAAGAAAAGTACGAAGAAGAGAACCCCGTGTTTCCGCTAAGCTTTTTCGGCGCTCCATCTCCGAAAAATAAGAGTTTTCATGAAAGATACCGCCGAAAAAAAAAGTTTTTGACGACAATTGCCGATTTTTTATGATTCTTCAAAATAATTTCAAAGTCTAACAAAAGTTCAAAGTTAATTATTTTTAATTATAATATCTTTGATTAAAGCTAACTTAAAATTAAGTCTGAGGACATCTCAAAATAGTTTTAGAAATTAATCATATTTAACTATAAATGAAAGCTTTGTAAATGAAATCTTATATTTCAAAATAGTTTATTGAATTTAAAATCTTAAATACATAATTACTTTTTATTTAATACAATTCCCGGTCTTCAAACAAATCATCTTCTACTTCTTTATGTTCTAAGTTAGGGCAGTTTTCTTTCTTCACCTTAAAGCAATCAATCTCCCTTTCATCAATAGGAGAAATGGAATTGGAATCTGAATCACTTCTCTCAAAAAAGTTTTCATCTGATTTTACTTTATCTGATAAGACATCAAGCAAATTTGTTCGTGCACTTGAGTGTCCTCATGATTGATATTTACCAAAGCTCGAAAGCAGCTTCTAGATTTCCATTTGAATAAATCTGATTTGGAATTGACAGTAGACGTACAGCTAGCAGTTCATCTAGTCTATTAATTTTCAAACATGCACGATGTTTTGATTTAACTTCATATGAAAATATACACGCTCAGCTCCAAATGAAGATGCATGTCACTATGTCTATCAAAGTTTTAGTCTTTTCCCATTTATTTTTCTTCAGTCACGCAAACCTTTTTTTTCGGTTATCTTCTCTCCTATAGCATAATTTTCAAGAAAGCCAAAATCTCGGTACAATTTTTTCCACAGCTTACTCTATTTTTATCTTTATCGAAAAAGTTGGAACATATCGTTACGACGTTTTTAATTGAAAATTTTACTTCTTTTTTAGGAAATCTTTTACCTTTTATAGGAAGAAGACTAAAATCAAAAGGGTTAAAAACTGCTGCAGATGAATAGGGTAATCTTTTACAAAGGTGCTCTGAAAAAACTTTTCTTAATTCTTTACCTTTAAAACTTAAGTTTTTCTTTACCTATATAAAACTTAAGTTTTCACAGAAATCCAACTTATTACGAGCTTTTTTAATTTGCTGTAAAGCACCTCCAAACAGTTGTGTCTTCTATCTGAGTATAAATATATATAATAAAACATTTTTTCTTATATTAAAGAGAAATTTATTGAGTAAACTAGTGAAAAGTAACTCATTTACAACTTAATTAATAACAGCCGGTTTTTACAAAAAAATATTTCAATAACTGCTGAAAAATTACACTAAACGCCGATATAAAAACTCACCACTGATTTTTAGAGTAAGCACTGAGAGAACCCCACAAAAATGATAAATCGATTTTAATTTTCATATCTTTTAAAGAAAGACATAGAGAGAGGAGAAAAAAACCGTTTTATAACCATTGATTTATTATCTTTGTGCTTTTCTCCTACAATCTTAACAAATAGTATATACGCTATTTTTATTTTTAAATGAATTCCATCTTTTCTTCATTGTAATTTTTCGTAAGTTTTTTTAATATCTTTTATATAATAATTTGTCGTTCTATGTGTGTTCTATGAGTGTGCTATGCACATCAACCTCATGTATGGGAGTTTTGTGCGCAAAGAGGGGGGGGGGGGGCTAGTAATTTAATTTATATTTCATTTCAGATTCTTTAGTCATGTCCAGAAAATGGGCTTAGCATTGGGTTTACGTGTCTGATCGATGACGGAACCGAAAAATCATAATGCGTTATATGTTAGAAGGTGGTCAGCCACGAGTCGCTTAAAGAATATAATCTCAAGCGCCATCTCCTCGGAAAACACCCAACTCTGGCAGAGAAAGCTCTTAAAAAATGAAGCTATTCCGCTGTCAGATAACACGATCAAAAGAAGAATTCAAGAGATTTCGCAAGACATTAGGAACAGGTTGTGGCTGTAATCAGGAGCGGAAAATTCAGCTTACAGTTGGCAGAGTCAACTGAGATCTATGACAATGCTCAGGTCTTGTTATATGCGTGGTACCGAGGGAAGAGTACATTGAAGAAAACTTTCTGTTCTGTAAATCACTAGAGAAAACAACAACAGGTGAAGATCTTTTCAAGTTGGTTCATAGTTTCATCAAAGAAAGATGGAATCAGTGATACAGTGTGTGCTCGGATAGAGCACCCGCAATATTAAGTGAACGTCAGTGTTTCACTACCAGAGTAAAACAAGTCAACCCCACACTGATAGCGACTCATTGCCTGCCTCATGGAGAAACCCGTGCTTCTGGATAAATGTCACTTGAGCTTAACACTGTTATAGATGTTATTTAAATAGTAAATTTAATTAAATCAGCATTGAATTCAACGCTGTTTAGTCAAAAGTGCTCTGACATGGGATCCAAATATGAACATCTGCTTTACTACTCTTCTGTCAGGAGGCTACCACAAGTAAAAGTACTTCAGAGAGTGCTTTACATGCGTCCAGAGGTTGAAATCATCCTAAACGAGAAGAAACATGTGAGGAGTTTGGCAGGTAAATTTCGGCTGGAGAGCTGCATGAGAAATACAAATGTTTGTGAAGACCCTTCGATATCCAAGCCGGGGATCTTTCAGAAGAAGAGTTTTCTATCCATAATCTTGAAGAGGAGTTTATAGAGATTCAGCATGAGGAAACTCTTTGTTTTGACTTTCAGTGACAAACTCTAAGTGTGTTCTGGACTGTTGTGAAAAAAAGAAACCAGTCCTTGTATTCGAGGCTGTGAAAGTGTTATTGCCTTTCCCTACAACCTATTTGTGTGAATCACGATTTGCAGCTCTGGCTGCCATCAAAACTAAAAGCTAAGGTTGAAGCTTTGGCTACAACCGAAACATGATTTTAGGGCAGCACTTTTCAAGACTGAACCACAAATAGAGAAACTTAGCAGCATGATTCAAGCCCAAGACTTTGATTAAAATTAATTTACCATTTCACACATTTAGCTTGTTTTTTAAAGAATCTGACATAATATTATTCCAAAAGTGGTTGTTTTAATTAATGTAAGTTATAAAATTCATAATGCTGTGAATATAAAAAAATTTAATGGTGTTAGTTTTGTCCTTCGCAACCTTAAATATCTCTTTTACAGATATATTCATTACACTTGTCGTCCCTTACTTTTACAGCCAGCTAATCATATGTTGTTTTAATAAAATATATGCAACTAAATTAGTGGGGCGCGTCATATTTTGAGAAATATAATTGGAGTCGTCTAAAAAAAGGTCGCGAACCACTGGTCTAAGTCATATATTGAATGTGACAAAGGCATGCTCAATTTAGTTAATATATTTTTGAAATTTTCACCAAATCAAATTTTAATTGCGACTTTACTTTATGCTTAAATGTGGCTAACAGCAGAAAAATATTCTTAAACTTTCTTTTAAGGACTCACTCAAAATGCACAATTGATATAACGCGATAGTTCAAATGTAGTTAAAATGCTTGAAAACTAGGTTTAAAGAAAAGTCTATCATTCATTATGCAAAATTTATAGACTGTCACGAACGGAAATGTATTTGATTTGTGTTATTTTGGTTTGTTTCGATAAAACCCATGGAATCTAACTCTTCCAATAAATGAAAACAACACTAAATGCATTTAGTCAACTTCAATTTTGTTATACAGTTTTTAAATTAAAATTTTATTATTTAAAATTATGTGCATAATTTCTGATAAAATTTTAGTGAATGGAGAGTGTCAAGCCAATTAAGTTAACGTCTTAATTTTTATTATAATTTTTTTTAAAAATAAATTACTTACTTACTATGAGGAATATCAACAACATTGTGAAGAAACAGCATGCATAACGACTACTAAAATACGAAATCTCAAAAATTTCAAAATCTAAAAAAGAAAAAAGCTTTCCAATATGTTGATTTTTTAGACTAATTGAAAATAATGGCATGCACATCAATGGTTTAACTATTTAGAATGAAAAATATTGCTCTATAAATTAATTTTGTTCATTTTGTTATAAGTTTGTAAAACCAAAATAAATCTAAATGTTCTCAAAATTTTTCGAAATATTCATATTTTAAATTAAATTAAGAATACTTATTTTGAACTTTTTTAGAATGCAAAACAACTTTTTTATTTTCCAATTTTTTATAAAAATTTATAAAGAAATCGATTTTTTATCAATTTTTTTATTTTTAACTCTAAGAATAACATTAAAATACAACGAATCATTTAAAATTTGTCTTAATAATTCTTCTTCTTCTTCTTCTTCTTCTTCTTCATCATCTTATCCCCTAAATGGGGGTCGATGGCTTGATCCTGTTTCTCCATAGGTTTAAAATTTGTCTTAATAATTAAGATGTCGATAAAAGTTTCTAGAAGATTCCCGTTTTTGAAATCATATAAAAATAATTTTTTATATATATTTTTAATTCTAAATACGTAAAAATATAGGAATACATATCGTGTTATTTATAATTCGTTAGAAAAAATAAGCCTTCCAAAAGTTGTTGAGAAGATTTACGTTTATTACGGTTTTTTGAACTTATTTTTCTGCCTTAATCACATCTTGCTTTCATGGTTAATCATACAAACGGCTTTATGGTCTTTTGGTTATCCAAGCTTTTATATTTAATATTCCTACATGTCTCTTTTTTTGTTATTGTTAGTGATGTTTCAGTTTTTTTTCGTCATATTACATTTCTCTGTTTTGTTTGCGAAATAAATTCCTCTTTTTGGGGGCGTGAGTAGGGTTGGTTAGATGCTGAATTCGATAACTCAAAGTCTTGGGTTCGATCCCGCATCAAGCCTGCTTTCCTCATAGTTCGATACAAGCGGCGCAATTCTGCCTTTTCGATGAAAACACCCCACGCGCTACCTTTACCCTTTTCTTCTTATAAAAAGCAAAAAAACGAGTACTTATTCTAAATAGTTAAAAATATTGAAATAAATCACAACATTTATTTGTTTTAAAAAATCAAGATGTCAGTAAAAGCTGTGAAAAAACTTTGAATTATTAAGTCAAACACTTCTTTTTGCTTGTATTTAATTTTAATAAAAAGAGATTTTTCTCGTTTATTTTTTCATTTTAAAAATTCGTTATAACCTGTGTTCATCCAAGTTGCCGGAATATATCCACCTATGCAAAAAGCAGCTAATCAAGTATAGAAGAATAGGTTTATTTATTTATAAACAAATCACCAAAACATACAAAAATTTATATGAAAAAATATTAAAAGGAAAATAGGATTCTTTAAAAAAAATGAGAATAATTATTTTGTTATTTGAATTTTAAACGTGAAGGTTTGTGAGATACGTTAAAGTTTTATCAAAAAAAATGAGGTCAAAAAATGGAGATCGATGTTCCATTTCATAAAATTCATATGCATAAAACAAGAAGCAGGTGAACATACTTAGAAAACTTTATGATAAATGTGAAAAGAGGTTTTAAATGATTGGTCATTTTTTACCCAACTTAAAAAAATGTTTTATATTACTTCTTCTCAAACTAAAGAGAAGAAATTTTTGCGTAAATATAGCAATTTTAGTTAAAAAATATGTATTTGAGTAACTTTTTTTTAAAATTGAAAGTTTCTTCATTATTGAAAGTTTGCATTTTTAACCAAACAGTATACGATTGGATTAAATTTTATTCCTAACACTACTTCAAAACAAAATTATTTGCAAAACATGAAAAACTCTTTTTCCAAAAATCACGTTATTCTTGGCATACGAGAGTCAAGTTTTAAAAAAAAAACAAAAAAAAACTTAAATAACAAGCATTTCGTCATATGTGATAAAAAGTATATTGCGTATTTTTGGGTGTTGTTAATTTGGAAAATGTACTTCGACTCCATCGATGAGGTAAAATTTTTGTTAGGTGAGAACAGCATATCTCTATAAGATTGAACACATCACCCACCACTCATGAAAGTCTTATTCACTTATTTTATTGCTTGATTTGGTTTATCTTGATTAAACGCAATCATCAATCATCTTGAAATCACTAGGGTAGAATAAAGACCAAAAAAATCAATTCTTTGTGTTTAATTTAAAATGCAAAATTTATTTGTTCAAGCGTGGAAATTTTTTTTTAATCATAAAGTCAGTTTTTCACTCTTTTGATAACAAAGATGACTTTCGATAAAATTCTAATATCTTGAATTTTAATGAAAGCGAAAAAGAAGGTTTCTTTTATAATTGTCAGTATTAATTTTTATGAAACATGATCTTTTCTTATAGTGCACGTGTTCTGCACTCACAAACACTATGCAGTCATTTGTTGGCCTACGAGCGATGCGAGAAGTTACCACTGATCGATTTTACGAAAGATCGAATCTGCGATAGTTTTTATCCTTGTTGTATGATAGGGGCTCTTGCTTTGAAAATGTTACAAAATTTTTATTTTCAAAGTTTATGATATGATTTGAAAGTAAATAATTTTGTATTTTTTTGTTTCATTTTATTTTTTTATTTTTCTTTTTATATATGTTTTGCAGGTAAATGAATGGTATATAATGACGTCTGTTTTCCTAGATAAGGAAGCATGCCAGATTTCTAGATAAGGAGAAATCACCTAGCAAATAAAAAAGTTAATATACTTAGAAAAAAAAATTTCTTACGCGCATTTAGATACGGCAATGCCACATAGCGGGTGGGATTTAGAATATTTACAGCTCTTGTGGAACAGATAAAAAAAGCCAAGGGTTCAAAAAACAAACAGAATCATAATTACAATAAACAAAAATGCATAAATTATAATAATTTAAAAAGCATTAAAAAGGTATGCATGAAGTTTTTATTCTTATTTTTTCTTTTGTGGTTTTGCATAAACTTGACATCTCTTCTTCTTAACAATTTCCCCGAAATCAGGAGTTAAATTCGTAACAACAGAAAGTGTAAAAAATATCATTAACATGATCACTTGTTAGTCTTCTTCTGTGCGATGATATTTTCATTTCCATCTTTAAAAAATTGGCTCGGTAAGATAATGAATGCCAAATTTACATACATTTTTTGAATTCAATGAAGTTATTTTCGGACTTTTAGACACAAAAAATTAATCAATGCCTCCTTAAAATTAATATCATCTACTTTAAACACACAAATGGGAGCTTCTTCATCTCGTCTACATCCAAAATACGGACAGCTTATGATAAATAATAATAATTAACATTTTCCACTTCTCTGATAAGTGTTGATTCTGTGAGGCGTCTTTTACGACATCAACAATGTAATTTGTTAAAATTGTTTGACTAAAGCTTCAATTTTCTTTTGATTTTATTAAAAATAAAAAATTAAATTAAAAAAATGGGAATATAGAAAGAATGGCCTATTTAACTCCACCAAGAATCATTGGAGGCGAATTTGAACGCGATTGCATATCACATATTTAAAAAAAATTTCATACCCATTCTTCAATGCTTTTTTAAATCAACTCTTTGATTTTTTAAATAACAACAATAGTTAGTAGGAGTAATGAATTTTACCTTAAAATAGATCAACTTAAATTTGACAATTGATGAAAAGATGCTTTATGGAATTTAAGGAGAGACAGCAAAGTACTTGTTTTTGAAAGAGAGTAAAAATGGAATATACACTTAGCTGATATGCAGTGGTTAATCAAAATACAAAATAATTTTGGAAAAAACGTGTATGCTTTAGGCAATTTGTAAAAGAATGTGCCTGGTGTAATTTTTTGTATGTCTAGCAAATAACAACCTTGAATAGCGCGTGTGCATATAAGAGTGTATGCATACAATATATGCTAAAAACGTTGTTTCCTATTTTTATGGATCATGCACCAGGATGTTTCCATCAAGGGTTTTAACATTAGGAAGGAGATTTCATTCCGAATTATATAAAAGCGTATGATATCTAGGGAAAACACTGAACTCTTTCAAGAAATAGCTAACATTTGTATCCATTACTTAAAATTGGCAATCGTTCTAAAATATGGTATTCTTAAATAGAAATTTCTTCCTCAACAAACGTCTAGGAATTCATTATGAAAAGAAAAGCCTATTTCATCAAAAAATGATTTCAAAATATCTTCTAATGTCAAACAAAATTATGAAAACACTTTAAGTTATTCTTTGAAATTATTATAAGCTCTAATGAGGTTTTTTTCCAATTACTAACTCAATTTTCGCATATTATTTTTCCTAAAAGTAACAAAATTTAATAAATATTTCTTCATAAATGTTATGGTTCTAGATCAGCAGTTTTATAACTTTATCTGATGAAAATGTGCAAGTTATTAAGATTCTCATAAATGTCAAAATAAAAAAGTTGCTATACGTCCTCATAAAAAGAATAATGGGATCTAATGGGTTAATTAACCAATAAACTTTATACTTTTTTTAGTTAAAAATAATATTAAATTGAACAGATAAATAAATAAAAATTAAAAGATTAAAATGATATGAAATCCTTTTGTTATGAAAAACCATTAACTTACTTTTTTTGTTTTTGATTATTTATATTTTTTATATAATAAATGCTGTTCTATTTTAAGATAGTAATTATCCGCTAGGTATAATGTCAAGAATTGGGACATCGCAGTTCACCAATATGATCAATAATCGAGTCTGCATGAGAAAATCTTGTAATATATATTTTAAAGGCTTTTATATATTCTACAAAAGAAATTTTGAAAATTTTGATTTCTATATGTGTCTCTATATTGCCAGTATTCTCTTCGGTGAGAATTTTGCCAAGCTTCGCCATTCATTTGATATTTCAACATCATTTAGCGTTTCTGATGCAATAATAATTCGATAATTATTAATCTTCAATCCGCTCAACTATTGATTTTGAATCAAAATAGTATCTTTAAAATATTAAAGTATTAAATCTAATGTTATTATAACTTTGCTCACTCCATAAACAAAAAGAAGCTTTTAAAACGAGATGAAATAACTTTAAAATGATTCCAAAATTTTAATCTTTATTTCTTGCATTAAAAAAGGTTATTGAATTCATGAAATTTAAGTTGCATCACTTGTAAAATTCACAGCAATTTATTTCTATTTATGAATTCCATTTCTTTATGCTCTCTTACCATCTTGATTTTTTCATCTTTTTTAAGGCAAGTAAAAACGCGTTTTTATCAGGAAGGAATGTAACCGTATATGTAAGGCTATACTTTTTGAACATTTTTGTAGAGCACGGCCAGACTATTTTTGAGTTAAATGTTAGCTTTGCTGAATTTCATTTTCGTTTGAATCTGGGTGATTCGCGTTCGGTTGATAAAGCATTGTTTAGGGTCATATCAATGTGTTCACACTTATCTCCAGGGCAGGATTTAAACATAGTGTAAGGCAGCAAATTTTTTTCGACTAACGTCTCTTTGAAATTGAAATATGAATACGTAAAATAATTCTTCGTACAAAATCATTTGAATGATTCTTTTTCATATTTTTAAGATTAATAAAAAAAATAATGAAAACTTTTAAATCTTATCCCAACATCTTTTTTATGAGATGGATGAATTTGATGCTTATTTGCCAAGGCTATTTTTATATTAGACTCGATACTGCTCAAACCAGTCTCACAATTAAAACCCAATCTGAGACAGAAGGACCTTGGGCTAAATCCTGTAAGAGTAGACGGGTTATCCATCCATATGGTACGCGAAACTTGGATGAAGTCTGGAGTTGGCGTAAGGGCTCATTTGTCAGCTGTGGAATGGACAACGGTGTAACTACGCTAAAACTGCATTCAGACATATAGGTGCTTGGAAGAGCAATGAAGAAAAAGTTTGTCTGCTTCCCATAGCTTTAGCAACTTTTCAGAAATGTTGAGTTCGAGTTAAAAATCTTGATATGATTGTTTGTATAGGGCTTACATTCGAAATCATTTTTAAAGTTAATTAACTCTTCTTATATTGCACAATTTGTTTCACTTATATGGGTTCATTCATATTGGATGAAATATTCGACTCAGAAAATTTGTCATGTAAGGATTTATTATCCAGTTAGGTACTTCCATATTAATAAAAGTGTGACATCTAAATTTTATATACTTGTGCAAAGTATTCAAATGCTCACAATAAACCAAGAGATCATCTTCTAATATGGATGTGTTAGACTCCTAAATATTTTCGAGCATTTCCAGATTTGTTAATTGGGATAGTTCGTGACGACAAATATTTTGTCCTTGATAAGATTAACTTGGGAAGCTTGCAGTTGCAAATTAAGCTTATTAATAGATCTATCAATTAGGCAATGTCATAAGAGTTGTTGTTAGCCCCTAAAGCAGTGGTTCCCAACTGGGGGTCCATGGAAGAATTTCAAGGGGTCCATGGAAATTCTACTTCAAACTACTTATGCTGAATCTCCTTTAATAGACTTCTATATATTTTCCAAATCAATATAAATATATATATTTAGAGCTTTTTTAAATAAATATTTTCTTCCCTTTTTTAAAGTTTCATATTTTGAATGTTTATATATCCTTTTTATTAGTTACAATATTTTTGAAAAATGTATATTTTAATTGGAAAAAAATTTTATTCACATTTTATGTCAGGCTTTACGATTTCTCTGATTTCATATGAATAAGCATACGATTTAATCAGATGACTACAATCATTTTTTGCATAAAAATCTTTGATTAATTTTGTCGGCCCAAACTATTCAGATGTAGGGGTCCACAGGTAAAAAAAAGTGATTGAAAAAGGGGGAACGGGATAAAAAAAGGTTGGGAACCACTGCCCTAGAGTATATTATCTTTATATGAGTATAATCTATCAGTCCAAAACATAGCTTTGTTTACTGAGAGAGTATTTCCATAAAAGCAAATACTCTCAGGGAAAAGTCATAAGAGTTCATCGCTCAAAGAACCCTATTTATTTTCCAGAAAAAGTTCATAATGGTATTAAATAAATAAAAGTAATAAAGTTGATAGCTCAACATTTTGATCTTAGATGATAACCTTCTTTTCCACTTTCCGGGATGTGAATTTTTCTGAGAGACCAAATTATAATCAATCGCTCTGATTCAGGGTTGAGGTTGATTCTAGATGATGATTATGATTCTCTATTTTTTTTAATCCAATTTTAATTTTGATTCTAATTTTTTAATTTCAAAAATTCTGATTATGATTCAAATTCTCAAAATATAATACTAATACTGATTTTATTAAAAAATATATTTACAGGCTAGTTTAGCTACATGTGGAAAGATTAATTGGTTAGTTTTCACTACCTTACGGGACCATCATCCGTACTGATACATGATTCGCTAAAATATGCAGATAATTGTTCATCACAGCTTTCAAACAAGTAAAGTGAAGTGTCTTCAACTTATGGATGTAGGAGTGAAAAATACCTCATCTACCCCTGTTTTCTTCTCTGTAATCGGATTGCCATCAAATTGTGTTGCCTCGATAGGGAAAGTACTCTGTGTAACTCAGTTCTTAGTTTTTCACGAATCTCTGCTCATTTTCCTGATCTACACCATCAAATCTTCCAGCAAGGAAGCAAAGTGAAAGATGCTCGGTTACAAATCTAGAATTACAGGAGAAGTACAATAAACTACAATATATTGATTACACTGATTAGAATGTTCAAAAGTAACTACAATTACTGAGAGATCTTATTTTGGTTTTTTTTAAATAAATGATTATGATTCTGATTACGATTCTAGGAATTTATGTGATTCTGATTATAATCACAATTGGCCTATGTCTTCAAGTTTGCTAAAAACACACAAATACAAAAAGGGACATTTAACAAATGTAGATTTACACAAGGGCGTAAAGGTATCACTTCACCACCTTATTTTCCTTCTAATCTCCGCTAGCTATTGAACTTTTTAATCTAAATCCATGACGGAAATATAGAAATGGAATTCGCAAATCTTTAAGACGCAGGCGTATTAAAATGATATAGAAATGAATAAACAAGTCATAGAAGTAAAATAGGAAAGTATTTTCTAAAAAATAAAGAGAGAGAGAGAGAGTGAGATAGAATTTTTAAGATATATAAAAATAGACGCCATTACATACCTTTGCCTAATATAGAGAAGATGGTGCTGAAAAAGTGAAAAATTTGGAAGGGCAAAGACTGTTTGCGCTGAATAAATAACAATCTTTGTTTGCATAATCAATGCTGCTGTTGCTGCCTTTTTAAGCCTGGATAAGCGCAATCCAAAGAAGTGAGTGCTATACCAAACGTATTGCGTGTGTTCTTTCCCGAAAACGATCATTCTTGTCATATCTACATCCAAGTCTAAACAATGGTGTCAATAACTAAACTTAATCTAATTGAGATATACAAATCGATCTTTGTTCGTAGTTTTGAAAGGACAAAAAGAGATAATAAAAAAGACCATAACCCAAATCAGAGAGAGCACTTCTTAATGCGCGCATCCACTAAATATGAAGAGGCAGTGACGTATTCAGAAAATTAATTCAATAAGACTAGAAATTTTGGCTTTTTCCCCATCCCCCGTTCCTTGATGAAAGGCCGCGTTGCAGCGTATATGAATTGACAATAACTTCTTATTTGGGAAAAAATCCCGTAAGCAGCAGCTTCTAGTGTGGTTCTGTGATGTGCAGGTGAAATATATAATAAATGCACACCTAATTTTGTAAACTATTAGTGTATTTTTTAAATTTATAGCTGTAAATGATCCAAACCAATGTTGCTATATTTATGGACTCTTCATCACAGAAAGCATAAAGAAACCAATCATGAAAGCGGTTGGAATAAACTACAAATTTCCATTAAGAGATCTGGATAAAAATTGAGCGTGTACTCACCTAAATCTTATGTTAATCAACTAAATGAAGCTCTGGTTTGCCCTTTACAGTACCAATGATGTGGTAGGAACCAAAAGATCAGAGTAACAATTGTTACTTCTGCAATATTAACATTCAAGGAAAATTTGTGAAGACACCAACTACTACTACAATACCTCGATATCTCGCCAGCAATCCAAGGTGACCAATTACCTGTTCCAGTACCACGTGCTTAACACGAGCTAATCTCTGATTCTGATTGTAGTAGCAGCATTATTAATGTTGACTATCAAAACTTACAAGAGGCAAATAATCCTATACCATTTAACCAAGAAGCTCTTCATGATCTCATTGATCAAAGGCATAGCTCCTGTGATTAAGGTTAAAAGAGCGAAGCCTACAGGGACATGGCGTTTGCGTTACAGCTGCTCATCATTGGGATAAACAACTTTAGGTATTTTTCAAAATGGGAAATAACAATTAAAAATTTTATTAAATATTTTTTTCCCCAAAAACCCCAATTAAAAAAACCCCCTTTTAAAAATTTTCCCCCCCAACCCCCCGCACCAAACAAAGGTAAAAAAAAAATTTTTTTTAAATTTGAAAAAAAAAAATAAATTAATAATGAAGATCTAAGCGTTTTGATTTGTTCTTTCAAGCAAATAATACACTTTTAAAACTTTTACATCTTTTTTAGATACTTTTAAGTCAAGAAGAATTTCAATAAGATGTAGAGTTTTTTTGAGCTCTTTAACATATTCCAAGTTGAAAACAAAAAAAGAGGCAAAAAATCCAAGAAAAGATTTTACAATATTTTTAGCAGAAAAAAGAAACACATTTTCGATTGTTATTTATTGATTCAAGAAAAAATTCTTTTAAAGCAGCCCTTCTTCACAATGGAAATCGGTTTCCTTCTGTACTATTTGCACACGCAACTAATATGACTGAAAATTATGAAACTACGAAGATTTTGCTATCCTCAGTTTTGTAGCAGGAGTACCAGTTGAAAATTTGTGAAGATTTCAAAGTAATTAGTCTGCTTCTAGATCTTCAAATTGGTTACATAATGCATATGGGTTTTCTATGTTTCTCGAATAGTTAAGAAGATGTTAGGCACTACATAATGAAAGATTGACCAACAAGGCCAAAGTATGCAGCAGCTAAATTCACTTGTTTGTACAAACCTCTAGAGTCCAGAAAAATTATTCCTCTTCCATTACATCTCAAATTAGGCTTGGTCAAAAACTTTAAAGCATCGATCATAAAGGTAGTGGGTTTGAGTACTAGCGTAAGAAATTTGGTAGAGTCGTTTCTGAAGCAAAGTTAAAAGAAGGAGTTTTGAATGGTCCTCAGATTCGTATGCTGGTGAATGATAGTGAGTTTACCAAAACACAAAACCCTTTGGAGACTAATGAATGGAAATCGTAAGTAAAAGTGACAAAGAACTTTCTTAGAAATCACCACACAAACAACTTTATAAAACTTGTTGAAACTAGGATAAAAAATGATCAAGCTCTGGGTACACGAATGTCATTGAGGCTTCATTTATTCCATTCTTATCTGTATTTCTTTCCAAAGTAATCTAGGAGACATCAGTGATGAACAAGGAGAAAGGTTGCTTTCACCAAGACATTGCCATTGTGAAGAACAGGTAGGTATCAGAGTATTCAGAAATATTGAATATTTTGTTAAATAAGAATTAATTTTAGTGTTTATATCTAAGGCATAAATATATGTTACATATTGGATAAATAATTCAGTACGAGGAACATATTTTCGATCTCATATTGAAGCATTCTGACACGATGGTAAAAATGAATATCAAAACTGAATTCAGTACTATAAAATTACTAAAATACACATATTTCACAAGTGGGAACCATTTTGACTGTTGATCAGTGAAAAAAAATAGAAATGGAAAAAGGATGCCATTTAGGAGAAATTAATAGTTAGTGAAATATGAATCAATCATGGATACGTTTTATTAAAATACATTATAGAAAATAACTTCTCTGTTGAATGGGCATTCACTTGAAAGATAATAAGAGGACGTTTGGAACAAAACAATTTCCTTCAAATATCAACTATAACGAGGACAACAGAAACTGATATCGATGTAGTTTCCCTTGAAGAATTACAAAGTTTACTTGAACAACTTGCTGAAAAACCGAACGCTACCAACATAGTTGAAAAATGTTGTGAAATAGACAAAGACTTAACACTTCTAAATATCTAACTAATCAAGACATTTTAAACAGATTAAAAAATAACTGAACCAGTCTCTAACGATGAAAACTTTTATTGCAATGCTAATTTTGTGCCATTTGATTAGGAAGCTGTTGAAATTATGGACAAAGTATTGGGTTGGTTAGAGGCAGACACAATCACAATGATCCAATGCGAGTAAGTGTTCTACGATTATTTGGTGAAAAAGAAGCAAGCAAAAAATTATCTGATCTAAACAATAAAATCATTTTTAAAACCTTAGTAATTGCTCAATTTTTTAGGGATATTTTTTCGTCTTGAAATAAATTAATGTCTAATGCAAAACACACTTTCTCAAAATGTTTGAAAAGGGGAGAGGGACATAAATTAAAAACTTTCAAAATCTATAGAAGGTTTTCACGTATTGTAGCAATTTGTTTGTCTGAACATCTTCGGTTACTCGAGCTTTTACTGTATGTGGCATTATACCTATTTTTCACTGAATGGAAATTCGCGAGGTTAACAATCAAAAATATCAGATTAAAAGCTTCTGAAAAGTTTAAACACAAAAATTTATGATTTATACTCGTATAAATGAATCATTATTTTTCAAAATACTGGAATAATAGAACACGTTAACTACTATGAGAAATGTAATTGGTATAAATTGAGTATAGGAGAAACTTACTGTGATCATAGATAACCTGACTATACAGCAATTGATAATGTTAGGAAAAAATAATTATAAAATGGATTTTTGTTATCAAGTTAAAAAAATAATTTTTCAAGAATTTTCAATTCATTATTTAGACTATTGATTAACAAGACTATGCACATGATCATTCTTTAGAACGAAAAAACAACGCATAATCTTTATCACTTGAAGTTCAAAATTCACCTTAGGATATGATCCAGCACTTCTCTTCATTTATCCATAGTATAAAAAAGGATGATCTTTATTTCCTTCTAGTTTTAATTTAATTTTCTATCCTTGAAAAAAAAAATGAAGTCGTGCAAACCTTTGGATTAGTTTAAAAATGTCTTCTTAATTTTTGACTTTAATTCGATAATTTAACTGTAATTTCAACACTTTTTAAAGTAAGCGTAGAAGAGTAGAAAGGGTTTTTTTATTAAATAATGTATATAGATATAGAGAATGATTCAGTCATTTAAAATGACAGGTGCTTTAATATATGAAGTCCTGGCTCTGACTCCAAGCAATTTTTCATAGACTATAGGGGGCTTCATCGGTTTTATTTTTCTGCCAAATCTTCCATCCTTCTTTTGAAATAAACCACTGCATGGCCTCCACCCCAAAGCCATTCTCTGAGTAAAGCCACCAACTATCATTTTATTGTGATCTGGATTAGAGGCTCTTCCAATTGTTGCTGAAATATTCAAATTACTGCAGTAATAAAAATTCCTCAGAAAT
Organism: Nectonema munidae; assembly: GCA_030549495.1. NCBI lineage: Eukaryota > Metazoa > Nematomorpha > Nectonematoida > Nectonematidae > Nectonema > Nectonema munidae. Next base: position 888,850 of record JAUIRK010000971.1, on the reverse strand, counting down.
TTCTTGCCGAGGTATATGGAAATTTAGGATAATTGTTGCGCTATATTTTCATTAGTTATGATTTATTAGAAATACATTCAATACAATGATAATAAAAAAATATAGGAAAGGCGGGGTCTTAGGGCTCACATCTTATATTGTTTACATGAAGAAGCCTAAAAAATTAACATGCTTCGCGAAATTTGGCGCGGATAGCGTGCGTTCATGACATCTCTTTTCCCTCTCACCTCATGCGCAGTGGCGTAGCGAGAAAATGGAACTTAGGGGGGCAAGTTAAATTCAGAATAACTTACAAAATTAATTAAGTAGCTTCTGCAAATCTGCTGATACATTGATCATACATGCATTATGTGATAGATCACATTTGTTTCCAAAATACATATGAAAATAAAAGCTAAGATGTGCAAAATTGGGTCAATGCTAGTTGTTATACACGAATATGCTTCTGTATCATCATCATAGTCATCCTCAACTCATCCTTATCATCATACATCAAAGTGCTAATTAATCGGAAGCATATATGATTCTTAAGTATTAGCGAAAAGATTGAGTTTATAAACAGGATTTACATTTATACAAAAATAAACTAAGGAGGAGGATTAGGTGGGACAAAGAAAGTGTTTATAAGGGAGAGGAGGAAAGGTATTTGGGGGGGGGGGGGGGGGGGGGGGGGGGGGGGCGCTGCCCCCTTGCCCCCCCCCCCCCTCTAGCTACGCCTCTGCTCATGCGTAAATTCTCACTGATTCAACAACTGCCCTTTAAACCCATTAAGTACCATAGAAATTAGACGATATTTAAAAAAACGCAGACGATTTATATTTAAAGTAATTGAAAAAAGCAGATGAAGATGAAATTATTTAAGTTAATGGGTTAATGAAAAAAGAAAGAAAAATCAATTCAAATTAAATACTAAAAAGTATTTTTTTTAGTAGAATCGAGTCAGAATTTAATGTTCAGATCAGTGATAACTGAATAGAAGAACATATATATATATATACACATTATACATACTTGATTGAATGATTGGGTGCTTGCATTGAGTTATATATATAAGGTATATGTTTGTGGGTTGAATTGCAAGCAGTTTGCGAATTCGATTAGCGTTAATTAGAAAAAAGTTTGCTTTATATTTATCCTCTAAATTTAAACGATATCATGAAAAAAATAAATCATCAAAATTGAATAGGCTCTTGTTTGAATCTTGATTTTATATTATAGTCTGTTTCACATTCTCTAACAAGGCTCCCGATATAATCATCCATCATATTTTCATTGTAATGAATGACCTTGATATCTTTGTTCTATTTTTTAGATCTTGATGGAATCTCTCGCCTTGTTCTTCAGAGTATAAGCCCATGTTATTTTTAAATCTATTCAAATGAGCATCTAACATATGAAGTTTCAATGACATGCGACATTCCATTGCTTCAAAAGCCTTTATTAGATCTTTTACAAGCTCCTGGTAATTTTCTGCTCTATAGTTACATAAAAAACCTTTAACAACTGCTTTAAAGCAACTCCAAGCCATCTTTTCAGTTGGAGAAAGCTTATTAAAAAATTCCTCAGGCTCGAGAATTTTTTGATCTGGGGTCGAATAAAAATTCCTGCTTTGATTTTATGTGGTGATATTTTTGGAAAGAATTGAAGGAGGTAAAGAAAAGCAGCTGATTCTTGTTTAAGAGCTTTAACAAATTGCTTCATCAATCCAAGTTTAATATGAAGTGGAGACATAAGAACAATCTTAGGGTCAACTAAAGGCTTTGACATGACGTTTCGCTTTCCAACAATAAACTCCTTTCTTTGTTCCCAGTTATATTGTTCATATTTCAAGGCTTCTAACAAAGTTTTCACACTATAGTAATCTTCTTTTAAGTAAACTGAATGAGCAAAAAGGATTGTTGGTGACTTATTACCATTATGAAGCTTTTAAACTAGTCGTAGAATTATCTATAAATGGTCTCCATTTACTTTTTTCTAAAGGTAGTCCAATTGTGAAAAAAAGTTCAGAAATGTCATAGCAGAAACAGAGACCATTTTTAAGGCTGTAAAAATTTGAAAAAGGTTTATGTCTAGTTTGCTGATTTGTAAATTGGAATTCTTCTTTAAGCAAGTTTTCTTGCAATGTTCGTACCAATAATAAGGAGTCCATGGCTTGTCTTGATCTCCAACTGGTATTCCAAAATACTTATTGTAAGCTTCGCAAACTTTCACAGAAGTTTGCATAGAAAATTTTTTCCCTCTTTTAAGTATCTGCTCTCACATATGAAGCAGAAAGAGTATGGGTTATGAAGGCATCTTCGTGAATTCATTTTAATTTTTAAAAGATTCAAAGACAAACTTTAATTTGAAATTCAAAATAACATTTTTAAAAAACTAAAAAAAAAAACATTCAAAATTAGTTTTAGAAGCGTTGAGCTTTTGTATTTAAATTACTATAAAGTATTTACAATCAAATGTTTCAAATGCTAAAGAAAGAAAAAAACTGAAACATTAAATTTTACTTGAAGATACCTATTTGCACATTAGTATACATCAGAAATTTAACTTAAATAAAAAATTTTTAATAAATTATAAGGAACACCTTATAATTTTTACAAACCCTAAATTTTTTTTGCTTGATAGCAATTTTGTGTTTAATCTAGGTTTGAAAAACTTTAAAAAAACAATAAATATTTGGGAATCAAAAAAAAAAATTTGTTACACGGTGTAATTAACGTGATGAGTTTATATACTATTTTTTTAATATTTCATATTAACAACGTTAGAATATGGTTTTTTAAATTAAAAAAAAATAATTATTATTATTAAATGTCATAGTTAAAGAACACTATCGAAAATAAATATATATTTTTTACTTTTTAGAGGTGAGTTAAGAGAAAAATTAGCAGATGAGAGTAGGTGCATATTTTTTATATTTGGTAATTTTGAACTTTAACCTTACATTTTGAGAAATTTTCACCTTTTATATGTAACAATTTCCAACACAATTATAAAACCACTCTACTATCAGAACATAAATATATTTTTAGATTTTTATAAAATAATATACTACGATGGTTTCTTTTCTATAGTAAGTTTATTAGAGAGTATAAAGTGTTAATTTACCTTATTTCGTTAGTACTATCATGTGGTGTAGGTGAAATGACCTCAAATTGAGTTCATTGGCCCGTACTTGAAATCTAAATTTCACACAAGATTTTTCCCAACCAGATGTTAAATTTTTTAATTTGTTCATAGGATTATAGTAACTAAAATATTTTCTGAAAAAAAATCGGGAAATTTTCATTCAATATTTTTTAAAATAGTTTTTGACCGAAAAAAGTTGGCATTTTAACGGGATTTTTTTTAATTAAAATTATTTTTTCTAATTTTTACATCAATTTATTCAAAATCGCTTAGATTTTTATTTTAATATTTTTAAATTTTGAAAAAAAATTATTTTTAATATTATTTTTTGATTTTACAAATTTTTAAAAAATTTGGGTTAAAATTTACAAATTTCAATTTTAAAATTTTATGCGAGAATCGTTTAAATACATTTTAATCCATGCCTATCTTAAATAGCATCCTTTTACCCGCATTTTGCATGTCATTTAGATTTTGGAAAAATTTCTAATAATTTTTATAAGGCTTTGAACAATATGCACAATTTTGCTATTTTTCACTATATTTTAGCGTGTAAAATGAATAATTATATATTTTCTCAATTTTTTTTTCATATTCATAAAATATGCCTATTTAAACATAATACGTTGAAAAAATTTGGGTTTTTTTTTTAATTTTTAAAAAAATTCCAAGTGTCCTCCCTTGGTGAATTTTCGAATTTTTTTTAAATGGTTTCGAAATTGTGTAAATATTTTAAGTAACTTTGACCGCAAAAAATATAGAAGTCATTTGATTCATTTCAAACAAATTACACATTTGGAATCAGCGTATCAAACTCTATCAGAATAAGTTTTTAAATTTTAAAATTTTCGATTTATATTTAAGGCCTTCAAAAGGGCTCAAAATGAGGACCTTACATATATTCAACAAATAAACAATTATTTGTCAGTAATCAAAGAATCGAAAAATATTTTTAAAAAATCAAATGATATTTATTCTTTTTAAATATATCGTTGGCTCATGTTACTTTTAGTTTCCTATATGCATGATTTGACAAAAATGATTAGAGAAACTACGTTTTGGTGATGTATCGGATATCCGCATCCGCATATACGGACCATCCGCAAAAAAATTCACATCCGCTTCGTATCCTCATCCGCGGATTTTTATTATCTCAACAATCGCAACCGCATCACCACTTTTTCTCTAATATCTATCTTATTATTCCATTAAAACTATTCAAGCTTTAATGCTCTCTCAAATAATATAATATATCGATTCCACTGGAACTGTGCTCCATTTGAGAGATGTCGTCAAAATGAGTCGCACACGAGCAATGCATACCATTCCACATCATATTGCAGTAATTACAAGATAGGTTACAAGAACTTGTACAAAATTTAAATCAACGATTTCAATTCGTTCGTCATCATTTTTTAAGTCCAAAGTCTCTCTCCAGAAATGGATTCACATAATGTATTTATGGACTCAAAATATCGAAACATCAAAAACATCTCAACAAACTGGATTCAGTGGAAAAACAATAATTGATTGTTCTTCATTTTTTAGAGAAGTTTGTACAATATATTTTCAGAATATTCGAATAAAACTTGGAGGCCCTGGCTTCTTAATACAAATCGATGAGTTTGTTTTTTCCCACAAACCAAAATAACATCGTGGGAAGGCTGCTGAAAAACAAATTTGGGTATTTGGTTTAGTTAACATTTTTTTTTCCTGCAATTGGATACATGGAAATTGTTAAAGATAGAAGTGCAAAGACATTACTTCCTATAATTGAGAAAGTGGTTCGACCTGGATCCGTTATACATAGTGATCAATGGCGAGCATATGCTAATGTAGAAAGATAAGATTTGCACATATGACAGTAAATCATACTTTGAATTTTGAAAATGGAGTTCACACTCAAAACATAGAATCTTATTGGAACAAACAAAAGGCAAATATAAAAAGAATGAAGGGGGAGAAGAAATTTTCTAGAATATTATCTTCAAGAATATTTGTGGCGAGAAAGGTTTTCCAATAACCCTTTTTTCAGTTTATGTGAACACCTAAAAATAATATTGCAAAAATTAATTATAGGGTTATATAGCTCTACAATTCCCTGTATGAAAATAAATGTAAATTTTGATTTTTATTAATTTACTAAATAAAATTTTCAGATTATTTTTAGTAGATTAATCTGTACAGTAAGTAAAACCAGGAAATTATTTGGGGTGGCGGTTCTTCAGAAGGGTGATGTGAGGTGGTTGTTCTTCACTTGCTACTAAAATACTTTTTTGGAGTGGTTTTTCTTCATATGATCCTTCAATTGTTCCAACAATATCTAAAATTTTTGAGAAAGTAGTTCCTTCTCAAGTTGTGATTTTTTTAAGACAAAAAGTCTTAAAAACAAACTTAACTATTTTCTTGGCAGAGGTGTGTCGTATCTTGAAAAAAACTTAACGTTGAAGTAATATTTTTGCATCTGTCAAAGGCTTTTGATTGTATATCGCATAATATTTTATTGAATAGGTTTCTTATCTACGGTTTTGATGACTTTACGCGAAAACTCTTTCCTCCTACTTGAGTGATAGAAAGCAATTTGTCAACTTTTGTAGCGTTAACTCCAATGTTCGTTCTTTGATTAGGGGCGATCTTCAGGGATCTATATTAGGCCCTATACTTTTTGTTATATATATGATGACTTAATTCAGAGTAGTTCTTTCTTCAATTTTTTAATGTATGCAGATGATATTACTCAGTTATTTCCTTATTCATTAGAAAACAATGTCTCATTTTCTTTGAATTTCTCTAAAGTAATGCAATGGTGTCATGATGACTACCTAACTATTAATAAATCTAAAACAAAGCTATGATTATTTCCAAAAGATTTAAGATTGATTCTGCTTTATTTATCAATGAAAATTTAAATGTCGTATCAGAGGCGAATCTCCTTGGCTTGATCATAGACAATAGACTGAATTTTCACAAGCATATTAATCTACTCTCCTTAAAACTTGGCCAAATAATTGGAATTCTATAGCACGCTCATAAGTTTTTCTCATTGTATATTTTGTTGATACTACTAAGAACGCTTTTTCTCCATCTCTCTTACAGCTTGCTTAATTTCGGACACTGCAATCTACACTCTCTTGAAGTTAAAGCTATAATACTCGTCTCAGAAGCAAAAAATACTCACATACCAATAAGCTACTTTTGAAACATAATTTTCTTTTTCAAATCTAAACTCTTCTCATCATTTTTTCGAAAATCTCATTATCTATACTTCCAGACAAAGTTACTTCCTTAGAAATGGGCTCACATTGGAAAAACTATTTTATATCTTTCCAAATGATCAATGAGGTATAAAGTCATTCATTTCTATGAATACTACAGAATGTTGTTAGCGGGAAGTGGTCCTTCAATAAAAAAGTTTAAGGTAATATCAAAAATTTGGTTTCTCTCTCAGTATAGCCAGTCTCAAATCTGCAAAAGTAAAAATTCTTTTATATCTCACTCCTAGTTTAACGTTTTTTTTTGTTTTTTTAATGTGTAATATCCTCTGGTGGTTTCCATAAACCTTTGGAGTTACACAAAATTAATCTTGTCTTTTTACATGTGTGTATATATATACTATTTTCTTTCCAGATGTAGAAAGAAAGTCATTTTTAAGGTGTATATTTAATACATATCTTGTATCTAATTTTAAAATGTAATACTTGTGTACCTTCTTTTAGTGTTTATATCAGAGGTCTGGTAAGACCTCCGGGGAGACAGCTTACCAGACCTTAAATCGTAAAATAGATGCTTTTGTATGGAAATGTCAAAACAAAACTTGTACAAAATTTAAATCAACGATTTCAATTCGTTCGTCATCATTTTTAAGTCCACAGTCTCTCTCCAGAAACTGAATAGAAAAAATTAAAAAAAATTGAAAAACATATTTAAAATAAAAATTTTCAAAAAATATTTTGCATGTGTTGAGTAAATAAGTGATAGTATTTAAGCGAGCCCTAAACGCTAGAATCTATTGAAAAAGGCAAAGTAAGGGGAAATTGAGTCATACCAACACAATTTTCAGATACGATCATCTCTCTTTTACTCGGCATTTTGAGTACAACCTTTCCCCCAACTTTTTTCGTCACCACACAATAACTTCCCGCAGAAACAGCAACACAGGAACCTTCTCCTGGATACTTTTCGACAGCAAAAACTTTCGTTCCAATCGGAATTGATGCCAAAAGATACGCGTCACCATTCTTTGACTCGACTATAAGTTGCATATTGAAATTATAAATTCAGATAACATTTTTAAAGGAAATAAAAAAATGTTTTCCCTAATAAAAATGTCTTTTTGGAATTGCGAATTAGATACATAACATTGTTATTGTAATTTCATTTAAAAGCCTAAAAAATTGAATCAATATATTAACAATGTAAATTTTGAAGAAAAAAACTTTCTGCGAGTAAAAAATTATAAAAAACAGAAATACAAAATCAAAATTTGTTATCGTAATGAGAGTTGAACATGATCTTACAAAACTTCAAATTCCTGCGCATTTAAATCTGTTCATAACGAAGTCGGTTATAACGAAACAGTTTCCTCGCCTCGTCAAATAATGGTTAACAGATGTTATTATGAACAAGCGCTACACGGTTGTTAAAGAGCAGAAGAGCACAGACTTTGTTCTCGTAATAATTTTATTTTAACATTCACTTAATAGTTACAAGCACGTGAATGTTTTATAGCCGAGTGTGTATGAATGTAACATCACTTAAACATTATGTATGATATAAAGTGTTTGTGCTTAAAATAAAACACTCTTATTCACAATTTTTGTCTGTTTTATGTCCTTCCTGATATAACGAAATTCGGGTATAACGAACAAAAAGTGACCCCTTAACCAGATTTTACTGTATACATGTTAAATATATTATTAACCCTGGTTATATATGTTCATAGACCCTGGAACTTGGGGTGAGGGGAGTGAAGTGTTCCCCCTAATTAAATTAAAACAGAAGTGCCAAGAATAGCTGGCAAGGGAGATCATATTGAAAAGGGTGTAAAAATTGCATTATAAGCATGTGTGGGAAAGCCCCAACATGACAAGTATTTTCAAGCCAGCAAATAAAAAAAACATATTTTTGTTTTTAACTATTTCTTTACATGATAAAATAGTGTTTTCTTTCAATTTTGTTTAGAAAATTCTTATAACTAAGTTTTTTGCTTAAAGCAATGTTTCTCAACGTGGTTCACGCTATTTTTTAGAAGGGTCCATATAATAATTTGTTAAGGAAAATCTCTGAAATTGAAAAAATAATATATTAGGCAAAAAGCTCATTTAATGTGACTGGTTCCTCATCTTCATGAATCATGTTGGATACTAAAAGTGATTAAAATATGATTTATTTTTGATTTAAAGCGATCAATCGTGTTCTTTATCTACATTCAAGGTAAAATAAAATTGGCATACTATGTTATAAAGTAGAAATATAGATGTTCAAACTTTGAGAAGAAGAGGAGGGGTCAAAAATGAGGGAAAGTCCGTTGCAGTTATTTGTGAACGGTGATATCTAATTACATTTATGAAATTTGTATTCTATCTTTTTACATTAAATTATATTATGAGCAAAAATGGAGCTTTCATTAAAATGTTATTAACTGTATAAAGCGTTATGCATAAAATACAAGAGTTCTTGCACTCTTTGTGGTTCTAGTATAAACTTTGATTTGTCCGCTGGTTGTAATGATAAAATTGGGGAATAATAAACAGTTCCAATACCGATAACAATCAATCAAAAAAACAGATTAAGGCGATATCGATAGCGATCCAGATCAAAGCTGCACATCATTAATTTTAATAAAAATAATTTGCTCTGTTGATATACAAATGAGAAAGATTTTGTTTTTGAAAAGGGGTGGAAAAATTGAGTTGCTAATATCTAATAGTTGTATACGACGTATTAGAGTGCTTCAAGTTGCCTGCCTCATCAAGTACTAACAATAAAATCACACAAATTTCCTTTTATCACATAAATCTAAATTTTACAGTAGTCGCCTTTATCATTGAAATTTAACAAAAAAATATTATTGTAAATCACGTGAAAAATGGATTGATTAGCGAATTGAACTTTTTTCAATAATATAGAATTGTTTTCATACTGCTAGATCCTGCCATTTTTGATTGGAATAAAGAGCTCTTGTTTGTTTTGACTAACAAAATCCTAAGACCTGTCATTTGTATTGCATCAAGTCAAATACAAGGGAAAACAATGAAAATTTTTTTTATAGAAAATACGTATATAGCTTTTTCGCTGAATCCTCCTCATTAGGATGCGCTATTAAAGGGCACTTAACACCACATTAAGCAAAACACTTAACGAAAATGATAACAAATGAAACATGTATATTGAGAATCCTTGATATCCCTTTGCTCATTTTAGATCTTCGAAAAGGCATATCAAAGCATAATACTTCAGAAGTCATATGTAGACGAGTAAGGAAGATATTTAGTAGGCTTGCTTTCCATTATACACTAAAAGATCATATAAATTCATTGGGACCAAATCAACCATGCTGAAATACCTTTGTGGCCGAAATTGGTAAGCACAACAGAACGAATTACGTTAATCATTACAAGTAGTGTGTAGCGACGGAAGCTAAGAGTTCATAAAAAAAATACCTTTTTAAGTGATGAGAAATTCCGTGTAGTGGTAAGCTGGCTAGTATGCGTGGTTCAAATACACATTTTTTATAAGTATGCAATACTTCTATTTCAAATTGCGAAGACAAAAATAAAAATACTAATTAAATAATGCAAAAGACATGAGCAGATCATTTTTTCACAGTTAAGAGAAATGGATGTTTGTCTATCCTTCCAAGTGGGAAAACTTTGTTGAATTGTCACAGTAAAATATAAAAGGAAATTATTTCTTGATTACATATAAGATAAGATATGGCATTAAATGATTAAAATTAAACTTGAATTCAGACTGTTTTTCAACCATCTTCTACACCCTATTTTCGTTTCTATGTCTAAGTAAGATTAAAATTCAAAAAGAAAAGTCTTGTCATTTGTACACACTTTTATAACTAAAGAAACAAATCAGACACACAAACACACCCACTCACTCACACAGACACACGCAAAGAGCGATGAATACAAAGACCTCACAAATTCATAAAAGTAAAAAAAGTACCAAACAATGTATAGGAAAGGAAATAGAAGCATTCAACAGAGAACGAAATTTTGGATAAAAATACGAAACGAAGCAAAAGACAAATATACGTTTGAAAATAGAGAGGACAAAATAAAGAATGGAAAAATGAAGAATGAAAAAAAAACTTTTAATTTTACATCAAAAAAACTATAATCAATAGTAGGTATGGAGTTTTGCTATTGCACATATCTGTAACATTTGATTTAATGGATACCGCATGACCGGACGTTTTGTCCCGGGACACTTCATCGCCAGACAGTTCGTCGAACAGTCATATCATCGCTGGACGATTCGTAGAATTGACAATTAGTCGAACAGCCTTTTCGTCGAAAGAGTGCTAATCACACAAAAAGCTATAGACTTTTTATATTGTTGAACAGCCAACGAGATAAATGCTTAATTATAAGCTATTAAAAAAAGAACATATAAATGGGATCACCTTTTTACTAATAATAAGTGTTAATCTAAACCTTTGTGCAACCTTTGGGTTTAAAGATTTAAAAGTTTAAGGAATTGGAGTCGGAGAGAGTAAGTACTTAGAGTTGGATTTTCCCTTTAGACTCAGCAAGCCTGCATGTGAAAGGGTGAAAAATCACAAGTCAAAAAACATTGAGAAAAATTTTATCAACATACATGAAAAAATTAAATCAGAAGCACTTCAAGAATAAGAAGAAATGATCTGTGTGATATTAAAGACTTGCACGTACTTAATGTTGGAAGCTTTATGCCATTTGACTGAATCACATCTCCTATTTTGATGCCAAGATGAGCGTAAATCCAGCGAATCTTGTTATTTCCTGCAACTAACGCGATATCATTGCTATGAAGCGGGTAATCATTAATAATTTTGAAAACCTATTTAAAAAGCTAAAGTATAAACTTTTGTTTTATCTCTTTTACTCTTTGCTGTAGTAGTCTTAAAAGAGAAGGTGAACCTTTTCAAATATCGGGCCTTCGCTTGGCTTCACACGAACTTTATCGATAAGGTGGAAAACTCTCTTTAGTCCTCCTCCACGACGATATATTCTTCTTCCTAATAAAAGAGATCAATAATAATAAGTGATGGTCATAGTCATACTCTTCCTAGGAGATTGTGTGAAGTAGACGAATGCTAAAGCTAATTCATCAACAGGTAATGTAATATGTTCCAAGCAAGGCATAACAAAACACTCATTTATCTAATTTCTTGAAAAATTATAGGCAAAGTGGAGACACGGTTTACAACGATTGCTCACGAAATGATCCTCGGAAAATTTCGTTTGTAAAAAATGTATTCAAATTAACACCAACAAATCATTATAGACTACTAAATTGGGCGTTATTTAGCTTATTCCGAATTGAAATTCGTTGAAGAGATAGCTAAAATCAAAAACAACCTATCAGCGAATCCAAAAAGAAAGGTGCTAGGCGCGCACAGCTAATTTATGAAATGAAAGACTGAGGGAAGTGCATGATGATGAGGACTACTGTCAAAAATATTCGATGATTGTACTGTCTTTAAAAATAAGTTATATATAAAAAATAATTACCAAAATGTCTTAAAAGATGACTGAGAAAATTGTGACGAAGCATAGAAATACCCATTCGTTTCTTCTAGTGCACTTTAACTCAATAAAGTCTATTTTTTTACTTTAACGTTTTTGAGATTGGTTGAAGAACTAATATATTTTAAACACCTTTATTTTTTAATTTAAAATTTTTATGGGTTAATAAAGTCAATTTTTCCTGAAAAAGTCGATATTCTTAAATTAGGTCAATATTTTGCTAAAAAATTTTTTTCGAAATTCCTTTCTTCTAAATTATATGGCATTTTTGTTTAATTTTAGAAACTTTTTTCAATCCTCTCAAGTTCAATTGGGCGCGAGTGTCGCATAAAATAAAATAATTTAAAAAAACTCATTTAAAAAAAGAGAGCATACGATTCGTTTTCAATACCTGAGTCTTAAAAGATTTTAATTGCTAGGATTTATTCTTATCCTTGATGTTTTTAGATGTTTTAAGTGACAAAACTGTTTAAGAAAAATTTTTAAAGACCGAATTGTGTTTAAAAATAAAACTTAGTATCTAAAGTCTCAAATTATGCAGAATCTATATTATCGTAAAAAATGCTTTTGGAAAAAATTGAAAATTTTCCCCCGCTTATCATAAACTAGTTTATATTTTAATATAGTTCTTGTTATCTTAACAAAAAATTTACAGATTACTAATTATTTTTTTACCTCAATATTTTTATCATTTAGGTTTATTTTTACTATAAAAAATCAAAAATTTGACAATTTTTGGGTCAATTTTTAACTTTCTTAGTGATAACAGACTTAATTCTGTTTTGACGTAGCGTATTGGCTTTCTTATATGTCTATCAGAAGGAACATAATTTTCTCCTAGAGATATGAGAAAGTTTCTACTTCTTAGGCGTATAGACTGCACAGATTATGGCGCATAAAATATGAGATATTTCTAGGATTATTAATAAGTAATCAACTTGGTAATGTTTAATGCGTTTATTATTTGAAATAGTTTTTCCCGATCATTAAAGAAAATCTCACCATTTTTCATGATGAATTTTTTTTAGTTGTTGGTATCGCATCGATAGGGAAGAATAATCTTGGTTCACTGTAATTTCATCGCGGTAATTTCATCGTGGTAACTTCATCGTGGTAATTTCATCGCATAGTAAATTCATCGTGATTCAATACATCGTCGGTATTTTCATCGTCAAGTATTTTCATCGTGCAGTGATTACATCGTCTTACTAATTTTATGCTTGCCGGACGCTCAATGTTTTTTTGTAAATATCCCTTTATAATTTTTTTAAGTTTATTACGAACTTTTGTAAATGTTCTTAATAACATAAAAAACTAATTCTTAAATATAAGGTTTTCATATTATCAGGCTATAATGACAAAATAAAACAATATCTCTTTCTGACTTAAATAGCCTTGAAATATGTTTAAATTTCTTAATATTTAAGGAAAGTTAAAAAATAGTGTCTAATTTAATTAAAAAAAATAATATATATATATTAATCTTTGTTTTTTTAGTTTCATAAAAATCCCCTTAACCTATTTTAACCTTTGTCTTTTCAGTCATTATTTGGTATATTATATCTAAAAATAATCATTTGTTTTTTTTAATAAAAAACTTTATTTTTAAGAAAAAAATACCAATTTATATATGCAATAAATTATTCCTTATTTCAAAAAGATCATTGAGATAACTAATTTATTACAAATTAGAAAAATAGAAACAATTAAAAAAAAAAATTATGAGCAATACCTCTAAGGTATAATAATAATCATTTAGGTCACGATTTTCAAAATCATTGACAATGCCCCGTATTATGTCGTTAATCCATAAATCTCGCGATGTAATCACTATACGATGAAAATACTTAACGATGAAAATACCTACGATGTATTGCATCACGATGAATTTACTATGCGATGAAATTACCACGATGAAATTACCGCGATGAAATTACCGGATACCATAATCTTCCATAGCTGGAAAGATGGTAAAGATAGTCACGATTGAGAATCGAACCCAGACTCTGGATCAAGACCCTACGCTCCTACCACTAGACCATCTGCTGACAAACGTTTTATCAGAATGATTATAAACTTAAATTGCAAGTAGTCTTCCAAAAATAATATTTTTGTATGTGAGACTAATATAAAAATCAACAAGCCTTACCTGTTTGGGGGTCTCTACCTCCATACTTGTGAAAGGGCAAGGGCTTATGTGTGTAGCCGCCGTGAGCTTCTAAAATTTCTTTTAACTGAGGAACGTAGCCTTCAGTGACATTCCCGATCTTGCGTACTTTATTGTATGAATCAAGCATGTATTTAAAAGGAGGAGAGTATCTAACGTTGTTGCGCTTAAACGCTTCTCCAATGAAAAACTTTTGAGTAAGAATTTGTCTGAAAGTCGGCAAAATCGATTTAATAGACATCTAAAAAGTAACAGATATGTGAATTTCAAACATCTTCCTTTCTATCCTTATCGCATTTTCGCGTCCTTCTTTTCTAACCCTTTTCCTCCCATACTCGTGGTAAAGATCGCAAGAGTACAGATATTATGTTTTTATTTTGTAAGGTTGAGATATTGAAATAAATGCACTCTTGATGCTATTTCAATATATCCATATTTCAATGTCAAAACCGTAGGCGTCTCCGCAAACTTCAGCAGAATGAGTTATAAAAAGAAGAAAAACGAAAAATCACATTTATGATTTTTGCAAAATTCATATCCTTAATTTAGTATATAATTTAAAGACTCATTCTTTATGTAAAAACTAGACTAGGCCCTTTCTAAACATAGTAAAACATATATAGCTTGATATAATTAATACCAAGTATACTAAAATTTGTTAGGGTATAAGTTTCTATATCTTAGAGTTAGATATATTTTTATTTCTGAAATTTGTATAGTTCTTTCAATAAAATATGTCTTCTTCTTGTTCTTGTGCCAAATGTTATTAATAAAATATAGGAAATTTTTTCACTGCTCAGAGTTTCTCCATTAAAGATGATCCACAAAAGTATAAATAGTATGAATGCAAATTTAAATCAAAAAGTTACATTTCACCCTTTGTTATGAACTAGAGGCCAGAGCGGGGAGGGCCAATTGCGCGGGTTTGAGGACCCGCACATTTAAGGGTTAACACCTAAAACTTTTCGGTAGTCATTTAAAAAAAAGGTCATTTGTTTGGATTCTTTTAAAAGTAAGGTTCTGTGTAAAAAAATATGTTGCTAAAAAGGAGTAGAAGGCAATTATGTCAAGGTTCTAATGATACCATTGCTAATCAGAAACAGTTAATGAGACAGATTAAAAGAAAAATGGGTTAGATAAGAAGGAACCGAACAAATCCAATTTATGAAAGTGAATAGTGCGAAATCAGATCATTCATCACTTTAAAAAAGTGTTAAAAATATTAGTGATACATTATTTTTCTAAATTATTGACTTATCTGAAGCCTTGAGAAGCAAGGCTTTATGTGCTGACAACCTAAAAATATGATAAATATTTACAAAGTATGAAGTCTATTACAACCAAATATTTATTTATTTAAATTCTCGACAAATCAATGGCTTCCATCCGAAATTACGTTATGAAAATATTGACCCATAACTTATTTCACAAACTTACAAGGTTTCACTTTAATATTTTTTGAGTTCAAGACATTTCGTAGTTAAATTGGCCGTTTCGTATCCAAAAATTTAACAAAACTGAGTACGAAACGTCTAAAACTAGGTACGAAGCGTCTTACGTACGAAATGTCCTGAAACGTATTTTTCCTTCTTGTATTTAACTTCCTAATTAAATGAAAAACATGTTAAATAAAAATAGTCTAGGGCCAAATTACCACCATAAAACATGATATAATTTGATCAATTAAAACTAAGGGAGTAGTGATGGGACGATACAAAACTGTATACAATCCCGATTACGATTACCATTCCGATTCTTTTTGATTTAAAAATTTACCTCCAGTTTGGAAAAATTAGGGCTATAGTTTATAGAGATTTTAAATCTAAATTTCAAATAAAAGATTTTTTATAGTTGAACCACTCACTTACTTACAGAAATAGACAAGCTGATTGTTTTAGATTTAGTGCTTATATCAATGGAGTCAAAGGTTTACGTTTGAAAAAAACCCCACTGAATTTGCAATGTTCTTCTTATCCGAGTTTTTTTTAATCGGGGATATCTTTGTTAAATATAGCTCATAAATTATTTTTTATACACACGTAGCTAGTAATAAATATTTGAACCAATAAAAGATATACTATAAAATGTGCAAAATTTAAGAAACACAAAAAATAAAGGAGCTTATGGGCTTCGACATTATATAAAAATTGGTTGTATGGGGTTTGAATACTTATATAAATAGCCTTTAAAAAAACATCAATTTAAAGAAATTCTTTAAAAATCCATAATGATTTTCCATTTTGGAGCAAAAAAATGGTTATTGAATTCAAATAACCATGTTTATTGAACTATTCAGAGACGATTCTTACAATTCCGTTTACCGAATGCCCAACAACATCAAGGAGATTAGAATAGTATTGCTAACTATACATAGTATGTTAACATAATATCATTGATAATTACTTACCTTGTAACAAAGACTATACTCTACAGAAGAGAAGTTTTAAATTAATTAAATATTTGATTTAAAATTGACATTTTATTTTTAGATCAATTTTACAAAAATAATTCGGAAATTTTATTTTTTATCATTGTTTTTATTTTGGGTTTTATACATCCTTATTTTCGATTTTTAAAGTTGCTGTTTATCACTTTTTTTATTTTATTTACAAATTTTCACTATCTTCACCCCTTCTTTTTATAAAGATAGATAATTCGCGTATATGCTTGTTAGTATTTATGTCTTTTATGTGATGCATGTATTTGTATTAAAATTTTAAGCAGTTGAAATGGCTAATAAATTTGCCAGAAGTAACCCCAGAAAAATTAATTTATAATTTTTTTTATAAAATATTCAGTTTTCTATATTTCTATAGTATTGTAAATTGAGGAAAATAGCTTTCTTTTGTAAGACTTCAAGAGGGTAAATCTATCAAGATTTTGATACTCCCTCTTTTATTATATAATTTTTCATAAAGCATTAATTTTACGGTGCAAACTCTTGTAATGCTTGTGCAATTATTTGCTAATCAAAAAAAATTCTTCTTCTTCTTCTTAATTAGTTAATTAATTAGTTTTTTGGTTGTTTATTTAGGCAGTTAGTTTTTGTGAGCTATTTAGTTAGATAGTTTTTCAGTTAAATATGTTTGTTGGTTTGTTAGTTATTCAATTAGTATGAGAGTTAATATTAAAGTCTTCCATTAAATTTTTCAGATATTTTTTTGACTATTTTGTAATGTCACCCCTTTGAATTTCCATACTTTTGTCATTCTTTTGTCATGTCGTCCTTTATTAATCCTTACATTGATTGATATGGTAAAATGATTTAATGTTTAAATTTTATGGTTAGATATTAATGTTGACAGTTTATGTAAGAACGTCATTAATTTTCAATTCAAAAATTTTATTACTATTGAGAAAATATGCAGAATAAAACACAGGGAAAAGTATAGATGAAAAAATAAATAAAACAAAACAATAAAAAAAAGAAATAAAAAGAATACAAAGGTAAATATAAATATTTTATTCAAAAATTTAATAGTAATGCAAATTAAGTTTCATAAAAAGTTTATACTATTCATGTGTTTAAATAAAAATTTAATTGAAATATATTAAACTAGCGGATCCCGTGGTCGTTTCTTGCTGCGCTCGAAACATATGATCTTTGGTAGTGTGTATTTTTATATGGTCTGATGAGTATGGTGTTATATGGAGTGGTGGTGAGTTATTTGTTTTTAGCATAGTTGTATCTTTTCTGTGTATTTTTGCTCATAATTTAATAAAGATATAAAATATTTCAGCTGCTTTAACTCATGTCATTCATCTTTTGAAAGAAGTTTCTCCACCTTAAAAGCGATCTTAACTTCTCAAAGGTAATCAAAGTCAGAAAAAACAAAAGAAGCGTGATTACTGCATGCATAGGAAAAAAATTATTTGCAAAGAGTAACATTTGAAAATTTTTGGCTAACCCTTTCGAAATCTGCCTGAATATTAATGCTTTTAAATGAAATAAATATTTTAGTTTAATTTAGAATAACAAAAATTTTTATTTGATATAAATAGACATACTATAAGTTAATTATAAGAATCTCTAGGGTTACTCGAAATTTCATTTCAATAGAACATTTTAAAGATTTTAAAGAGATTTATTTTATTTTAAATATTCTTTCGTATATTTTATGATGTCGTCAATATTCTGTTATAATAGTATCATACTAGCAGTTCTGCTGTCTATATCAGTGTATTACTAGAAGAAGAAGAAGAAAAAGTTTATTTCCAAACATGAGAACAACAAAATAAACAATAGAAATATACACATGTATACTTTACAATGCAATAATTTTACATATTCATTAAAAAAAATCCTCAGAGTTTAATCATGTTTGAGGGATTAACCAGAAGGCTCAAATGAACCGCGAGTATGGTACACCTCAAGGAATGCAACACTTTAAAAAAATAATATACACAGAAATAAAAAAGTTACTTTTTTACAAATAGAAAAGAGAAATAATGATAAAAATATGATACTACATTTGTAAGTTTGATTCTTTGTATGAAAAATAGTTTTGAAGTATGCAAAGAATAGCCAGTGTTAAAAACTAATCTTAAAGCTTTTTTTTGAATAGCTTCAATTTTTTTGTAACCATTATACCCCCAATTGATAACACTATAGTTCAAATGAGGTAAAAACAATGCTTTGTAAAGGATTAACTTGATTCCAGTATCAAACTTATTTTTACAACATTTTAGTATGGCTATAACATGGTTTAGTTTGTCTGAAATAAATTTGAAGTGATCTGCCCAATCTAAACGATCATTTCTAAACAGACTCAAATAATTAAATCGGTTAATTAAAATAATGTTTTTATCCCCAAAATCGATGTAAGATTTTTTCTTTTTCCTCGAAAATGTTAAAGCAAATGTTTTTTCCAAATTTACTGTTAACAAATTAGAGTTGAACCATTTCAAAGACTTTTTTAAAGTTTCCTGACAAAATCTGTTTTTTTCTTCAATTTCAATGTCTGAATATAATGGAATTAAAATAGAAACATCATCAGCAAAATGTAGAAAGACAACTCCATCTGAAGCTTTATAGATGTCATTGATATAAATCAAAAACAGTAAGGGAGAGTCTTGGGGGATTCCAATATTCGTTTTTGACATATTTGAACATGTCCTATTAATACATACAAATTGTTTCCTATCTTGTATATATGAGCTCATAAACATTAGATTCTTTTCATGGAAACCATATGCACAAAGTTTCGTCAGTAAAATTTCATGCGATAATGTGTCGAAAGCTTTTTTCAGATCTATGAATATACTCAAAACTTCTTTTTCATTATCTAGGTATTTATTTACGGTATTTATAAGTATCGAGTGCACATTTTGTGTTGAATGTTTATATCTAAAGCCTAACTGATTAGTGAAAAACAAGTCGTTTGTCTTGAAATATTTATTAATTTATTTATATATTATTTTTTCAAAAACTTTTGATAAAGTAGATATTATAGTGATTGGTCTGAAATTTGTCTTATTGGACTTATCTTTTTTTTTAAAAACGGGTATAACCTTGGAAACTTTAAAGCATTCAGGAAAGACACCCATTGTTAAGCAAGAGTTGAATGATATACTCGCCAATTTATTAATAACAAGGGCAAGAGTATCTATACTACACTGAAAAAAAAGATTAATTTATCTGACTAATATATGTTAGTTTTAGAAAAAAAATATTCGTTGAAAGATAAAGTTAGTTCAATATTTTGGTAAAAAATCTCAGAATTTTTTTTCTGTAAGGTACCTATTTAGCTTTTTCTTTTATGTTTTATTACTTTACCACTCTTAATAGATGGTCAATTAGTTGCACAACCACTATATAAACTTGCACACTTCACGTTACTCTTTGAAAGTAAAATAAATCTTTCCTACTACTTGCTTATAACAATTTACTTTCAATCAAGCATTGCTCATAGTTAAGTTCTTGCTTCCCAAAAAGTTAGACACAGATCCTAATTCTGCTAAGGCAGCTAATGAGTCGAAACAAAAGTTATGCCAATTTACACGCATCCCATTCGGTCCAATAAACGCGATACAATGTTTCCAATTAATTATTATAGATAGAATGATATCAACTGCCAATCTACAAGGGGTATTTCGCGTGCTTAGAATAAATATAACATGCAAATAAGTTATTTGCTTATGCAAATAAGGAGTGTGCACAATTTTCCCTCGGCAACCTGGCAAAATTGTTTCCCTCTTCCAAAGTGTTAGAGAAACTACGTTTTAGTGATGTATCGGATATCCGTATCCGCATATGCCGATAATCCGCAAAAAAAATCACATCTGCTTCGTATCCTCATCCGCGGATTTTTATTATTTCAACAATCGCAACCGCATCACCACTTTTTCTCTAATATCTATCTTAACCCTATTAATGCTAGGAGCGTAAAACGCCACCCCTTCGCTAAAAAATTAATTGTAGAAAATTGGCTGAATTATATCCCTTCAAATTTTGTGACTTTTCTTAAAATCGCTAGCTGCATCTTTTGAAACCATTTTCATGGTAGTTGAATGACCCTTTCATGTCCAAAACTGTCAATCAAAATCAAAAATTAAAATTTTTCATCAAAATTTTGACATTATCTGTACTTAACCTTATAACTTAGGATCTATATTATATAATACCCTGAAAATTTATAATTATATACAGTTTGGAACGCATAACACTTTATATATTTAATTTTTTCAATAATCATGGCTACTTTTTAGAAAATGTCAATCAAAATTTTGATTGATCAAAAATTATCAAATAAAATATACCTTCAAATTTTACATAAAATATTTGTTTTTATACTAAATCGGTCATGCTGTTTTCATTTCTGGACTCATTTTTTACATTTAGGATTTGAAAATACCTATAAGTGTTAATCAAATTTGCGGTTTACTTCTGAAAATTGTCTCCAAAAACATTCCTTCCCATTTTACATAAAATATATGTGTTATACTAAATCGGCCATGCTGGTTTCATTTCAGGACTCATTTTTTTTAGGTTTAGGATCTGAAAATACTTATAAGTGTTAATCAAATTTACGGTTTACTTCTAAAAATTATCTCCAAAAACATTCATATGTTTTTATACCAAATCAACCATGCTGTTTTCATTTCTGAACTCATTTTTCACATTTAGAGGTTTTAAAATATCTGTCAATGTCAATCAGATTTGCGGTTTACTTCTAAAAGCTATCTCCAAAAATATTCCCTCAATTTTACATGAAATATATGTTTTTATAGCAAGTAGATCATGATGATTTCATTTCTGAACACAGTTTTCGCATTTAGAGGTTTTACTGCTAGTGTCAATCAAATTTGCGGTTTATGTGGTAAAACTATATCCCAAAATATTCTCTCCAATTTTACATGAAATATATGTTTTTATACCAATTCCACCATGATAATTTTTATTTCTGAAATCATTTTTTGCATTTAGAGGTTTTAAATGTCTGAAAGTATCAATCAAATGTTCGATTTACGTCTAATGTCTACAGAAATATTTTTGAAATTTAAATAAAATATCTGTTTTTATGCCAAATGGAAGATGTTGGTTTCATTTTTTGACTCAGTTTTGGCATTTATGGTTTTAAAATATCTGAAAGCTTGAATCAGATTTGCGGTTTACTTCTAGATACTGTCTTCAAAAATATTTTCAAAAAAATAAAATATCTGTTTTATACCAAATTGTCTATGCTTATTTTATTTCTGTACTGGATTTTGGATAATACGATTAAAAAATATCTCGAAGTGGCAATTGAATTAGTAATGTATGCCTGGAGAATCAGTTCTGTAAAAAATTTCCAAAAAATGGCTGCATATTAGATATATAGTGAAAATATACTTTTTTTTCTATATTTTGGCTTATAATACTTTCTACAATCATCTTGAGTATGAAATATTTATTAAAAAAACAAACAAAACGTATTATAAAATCTTTTGAAAATTTGTATGAGAGAAGGAACCAAGTTGAAAACTAATTTAAAAGAGAACATGTGATCAAAACAAATAATTAAAAAAAATATGTATGTTGACTAAATGGAAGATCTACTATGTTCTAATGAACTACGAAGTGGTTTAATTATATAATTATAGATGCTTCAAAAAGATTTTGACTGTGAAAAAGAAGTTCCTCTTTTACAAATGAAAAATATTTAAATCTATAGCTTATCATATAGGATTACATTTAACATTTAGCTAAGATGGGTAGGAAATCTGAATATTTAGAATAGGTCAGATTTATCAAAAATGGCACAGATGCCAATATGTGAGAATTTAGTCACTATCAAGATATTTTTAATTTAAATTGAATTTGTCCATCTTTTTCCTTTTGCGTCAAAGAAATAATTTTTTAGATGAAGAACGTGGACAACTTTTTGTAATTGAACAATGAACATCACGAAAGATTCATCAGAAAAAAACCTTTGAAATGAGATTGGTTGACAAATATTCAGGCCTGATAATAAAATACACGATACTGATAAAAAAAAGTCTAAGATCATCAAGAAGATTTCTTTAATCAGAATGCTTTGAGAGAGGAAAAAAATAATTTTATCGTTATAAAAAAATTTTCGAACACACATTGAAGAATATAAATTTTTAATAAAAAAAGAGCTACCAAGAAAGGATCATCATAGAATGAATAACAAAATTACATACTGCAAATTATAATATGACGTAGAGACTACGAGCCGATAACGAATTTGTAGCCTAAAAGATGGAGGTCCTATCAAGTTACATAAGTTACTGTAGAATGAAATATTTTGAGTGAATTAAACACCTAAAGTGGATTAAATAAATTAAGAAAATAATTACCAGAGAAAACTGCAAGTAGAAGTTATTTTTATGCTTATATTTTTGACATTGATTTACAAGTTTAATCGATTTTTTGACAGGTTTTATTGATTTCATAAAAAATGAACATCACCATTAAATTCTGCATACTTGAAATGTATAAAAAAAACTTTAAAAGAATTAAAATTTTAATTTTGACATGGGCTGTCATATTTAAATTATTTTGTCAGGTTTGACTAATATTTATATAAAAAAAAGGAATATAACCAGTAAACACAGCCTACTTGAAAATGGGTATATGGGTGTAAAATGCCATGCACGGTAAACTTGATCACCTCCCTATACTTTCTATTAAACGTAATTCTCTAATTCAAAAAACCGTGCCTGATCCTTTCTTTATGGGATAAATCAATTTTTTGACAGTTTTGATTGAATTTTATAAAAAAAATGAATATCACCACTGAATTATGCATGCTTAAAAATGGGCATATATGTGTAAAAAACTTTATATTATTACTTAGATAAAAAGTTTCTTTTTAAGATGAGCTGTCATATATAAATCAATGCTTTGATAACTTTAATTGATTTTTATAAAAAATGAATATCACCGCTGAATTCAGCATGCTTGAAAATGGGTGTATATGTGTAAAAAACATTATATAATTATTTAGATAAAAAGTTTCTTTTTTGAGATGAGCTGTCATATGTAAATCACTTTTTTGACAGGTTTGAATGATTTTCATAAAAAATGAATATCACCACTGAATTCAGCATATTTGAAAATGGGTATACATTTGTAAAAAACTTTATATACTTATCTAGATAAAAAGTTCCTTTTTGAGATGAGCTGTCACATTTAGATCAATTTTTTGACAGGTTTGATTGATTTTCATAAAAAATGAATATCACCACTGAATTCAGCATATTTGAAAATGGGTAAACATGTGTAAAAAACTTTATATAATTATTTAGATAAAAAGTTCTTTTTGAGATGAGCTGTCACATTTAGATCAATTTTTTGACAGGTTTGAATGATTTTCATAAAAAAACAATATCACCACTGAATTAAGCATAGTTGAAATATATATGTAACATTAAAAATATTTATAAAAACTTATTAATATCTGAGGAAAATAGGGGGGGGGGGGCACTTTACGCCCCCTCCCCAGCACTTGAGCGGAAAAATTTTGCCCAGCACTAATAGGGTTAAAACTCGATTGGAGAATTGAAATCAGCAGCATTTGAATGACTAATCATCATCTCCTATACATCAAATAGAAGATCTTTCAGATGATCTAGAAGAAACTGACCCACATGAAAGCAAGTCAACAATCATAAAGTCCTTTTAAAGACATAAACAAAACTAATGAAATAATCTCAAATAAGATCTTTTGAGTGTTGAATAAAATAAATTTGTTCTATATATGATAAAAATAAATTTCATTTGCAAATTTTTTTAAATATTTATATTGTTAACTAAGTACCACTGTTTAAAGACTACTCTTATTACTTTATTCAAATATTTGTGTAGCAAAAAATGGCATACACCGCCTTTCTAAGGTTAAGAAATTTGACTAAATCAAACCGATTTATTTTCCCAAATTTGACCCAAAACATAATTTACCTAGATCTAAACATCATGTATGCATGTTATTAGTGATGTTTGAGATTAAAAAGTTATACATAAAAAAAAATTTTGGTTTTCTTGGAAGATAAAATTTCCCAAGAAATTCCAATACACCACACAATTTATTTTCAAAGAAAACATTATCCGCTTCCTATTCTTGCTTTTATGTAAAACAGAGTTGAAAATCAAAACTTGCAAAGGTGAAGGTGCCGTAGGGTATTTTCATCGAGAAGGCACAATTGTGCTGTTTGTATGGAACTATGAGGAAAATATGTTCGATGCGGGATGGAACCAAAGACTTTGATTTATCGAAACCCAGTATCTAACCAACCTTACTCACGCTTCCACAAAGATAGGATGTTGAAGCAAGAATAAGCAGTGCTTGAATATCCATTACTATCTCTTTTATTTAATTTAAATAACCAAAGAAATTTTTTTCTTTCTTAGAGGAGGGGTATAATTCAGTGATTTCCAACCGGTGTGACGCGGCACTAAAGGGTGTCGAAAGATTTTTTAAGGGTACCGCCAAAATTCAGAGTAAAAATTGTATTAATTTCATTCTATCTGCTTTTATTCTCTAATTAACTAAGTACACACGCATGATTCACTCAGGTCTATTTGTTATTTGTGTGTTATGTCTTATATCATAGTGTTACACTGTAATTACTTGAAAAAATTGTGCAACTACTTTAAAACTTAACTTTACATATTTTTATTATTATTTTTTCTGTGATAGCAGGATCAGTATAATTTTTTTTATATGATCTCTGTATAAGTTATTGTTGCATCAATGCAGATGTAGAAATAAAAAAATTATAATAAAAAAAATATGAAAATTTTAAATAAGTTTTTCCTCAAAGTGTGCCAGGAATTTTTAAAAAGCTCGCCAAGGGTGACGCAAACTAAAAAGTTGGGAATCACTGGTATAATTCCTAGAAGTTTTGCTATCATGGCTGGATTACATAAGAGATAAGTTGGATATTTTATTCGGATAGATAATTAGATTGGATTACTTGATTATTCTAATCAGAATGCTTAAACTTTATAATATTATTTAAATCTAAATTAAAAATTCCAATTTTGTATGTCACGCCATCTTTTGTTATAATGAATAAAAATTTTGATATATTGATAATACATGTTATCAGTATTCGAAAATCAAGCTAATACCTTCTTTAGAAAAATTAACGAACTTTACAGTGTAAAATATTCTCCAAACTTAGTCTTCATTCACCCTCTTAAGAATTATGAAAAGCGGTTGATTAAACGAATTCTGACCCATTAAAGGCTTGTTACAAAAAGTCTTTCATATGAATGCTCATTACTACGAAAAGTTCACTATGACTTTGTAACTAATTTTTAATCAATGCCGTGCATCCAATTTGAATGTTCGATATAATAGATAGAGTTTTCGAAAGTCATATTGTGCATTTTGAAAGTTGAATATCAATTACTTTTCATTTTGTTTAAGTTCTGACTTCATTATATTCGCTGAAGAAATCTATATACCATAAAAGATATAATCGACAACTCATAGGGAGAAAGAGATTAAAGTCTTGATCTGTGGTAATTTTAATCGTTTTTAATATATTTCGTGTTTCTTTATGCTTTAGATAAAATTATTTTTACGTATTTCTAATTCTATGCAGTAACTCCAGAGTCAGGAGTAAGTTTTTAATGGGCTAATAAACGTTCAGGCGTTTTTAGGCTGATATAAGAGGAAGCATTATGACTTTAAGTTTATAAAAAGGATAAATAAACATTGTAAAAAGGCTGACTGCATTCCAGCAAATAATTTTAAGTTTGTTTTATGAAATATTCATCTAATAAATGCAGACAGACTTTTTAGAATTTATACTTATCATTTTTGTAAACTTTAAAACCTTACTCTTATGCACCAGTTTCATCCCATAATTCAAAATTTCATAAATAAGTTTTATCCATAAAATTTTAAACTAAGTAAAATGGATAAATAATAAACGGGTAAAATAGGAATAAAGTTATTGTTCTTTTCACTGAATTGAAAGAGACAAAAATATAAAAGAAATATATTTTTCAAAAAGGGAATAAATTCTTCATTCAAAAAAAATTAGTTACATTAATTAAATTAGCATGAATATTTGTAAACCAATTCCAATTCAATTTTTTTCTGATGAAATCATTTGTGATGTTATTGTTCTATTACAAAAATTTGTCAACTTTCTTCATGTAAAAGACTCTCTCTTTCATGAAAAAGGAAAAAGATGGACAAATTTTATTTAAATTTAAAATCATCTTAATAGTGCTTATAAACCTTTACATATTGGCATGTGTTATAGTTTTGATAAATCTGACCTTTTCAAAATTTTTAGATTTCTTATCCATCTTAGTGAAATAATAATTGTAATTTTTGCTGATAAGTTATAAATTTAAAGATTTTTTATTTGCAAAAGAAGAACTTTTTTCACGGTCAAAATCGTTTTTGAAGCACCCAATATTAGATCACTACATCACTTCTTAGTTCATTGGAACATGGTAGATCTTCCATTTAGTCAAAATACATACTTCATTTATAAAATTAATTTTTTGATTACGCGTTCTCTTTTTAATTTTTCTTCAGGTTTTTTCATTCTCTCATAATTTTCAAAAGATTTTATAATACGTTTTGTTTTTTTTAATAAATATTTCATACTCAACATGATTGAAGAAAGTATTATAAGCTAAAATATATATAAAACTATTATATTGTAACAAATATAATAACTAAGTATTTATTGAAATTATTTTGCAGAAATTATTTTTTTTAGAAAAAACTTATTCCCAGGTATACATTACAAATTAAATTGACACTTCCAAATCTTTTTTAACTGTATTAGATAAAATGGAGTACAGAAATAAAGTAAGCATAATCGATTTGGTATATAAGTGACCGAGTGGTATAAAAAACGATATTTATTTAATATTTTGAAAACGTAAAACTCAAATTTTATCCAAGATTTCAGATATTTCCAAACCCTAAATGCGAAAACTAAGTTCAAAAATGAAACCAGCATCGTCAATTTGGTATAAAAAATATTTTATTTAAATTTCAAAAATATTCCTGTAAACATCACATTTGATTGACAGTTGCAGATATTTTCAAACCTTAAATGCGAAAAAAGAGTTCAGAAATTAAAATAGCATGGTTGATTTGGTATAAAAACATATGTTTCATCTAAAATTAGGAGAGATAGTTTCAGACATAAAACGTCATATATTTTAAAACCTCAAAATGCGATAAAAGAGTTCAGAAATGAAATTAGCATGGTCGATTTAGTATAGAAATATATATTTCATGTAAAATTTAAATGAATATTTTTGGAGACAATTTTTTGAAGTAAAACGTAAATTTCATTAACATTGTCAGATATTTTCAAAACTTAGATCCAAAATCTGGGTTCAGTAATGAAACCAGCATGTTCGATTTGATATAAAAACTTTTCATGTAAAATTTGGATGAATATTTTTCGAGACAATTTTTTGACGTAAACCGCAAATTTGAGTGAAACTTTCAACGCTGTTCAAAAATGAAATCATCATGGCGGATTTATATAAAAACATATATTTTATGTAAAATTTGAAGGAATATTTTATTAGATTTATTTCTGATCAACCAAAATTTTGATTGACATTTACTAAAATGTACCATGTTGATTATTAAAAAAATTAAATATATACAAAGTGTTGCGCGTTCAAAACTATATACAATTATAAATTTCAAGGGAATATCTAATATAGACCCTAAGTTATAAAGTTAACAATGTATATTATCAAAATTTTGTTAAATGTTAATTTTTAATATTAATTGACCGTTTTTGACATGAGAGTGTCGATGATAATGGTACTAAAAGGTCCAGCTAGCGATTTTAAGATAAGTCAAGGGATATGGTTGAGCCAGTTTTTTACAATAACTTTTTTAGTTGAGGAATGGCGATTTACGTTAATTGGTATACATTTGGTATAAAAACCTAACTCCAATCCTGAAGAAAAATAATTTTCGGTCACCTGCTAAAAATCTGATATTTGAGAAGTACCAAGAATTACATAAAAATCATGGCAGCATGCTTAAACAATTTGCATTGGAACAACCAGAGCAATTCCAAGAATCAGATTTTTTGACTGTTAGATTATTATTTTTATTTTTATAAAATATAGATTTATCTAACTGTTTAGGGATCCTATGGACTAGCTAATTTACTACTAGTTTAGTATTTTCAAAAAGAAAATTTACAAATTTTTAAATGCAATTAAGGTGGTGGCATAGAGAACTCCTTAAACCTGTTAAAAAGTTGATATACCAATGTGTTTATAGTTTGACATAAGCGGTACTTCAGTGCCTTGTCAATGAAAACACACCCACTGTACCTTTAACTGTTAAACACATGAGTATATAATGCGCCCTTAACGAGAAAAAACCTTCAAAATTATATTTTCAGACGTCTTGGTTTTTGGAAATTTTATTTTTCTGGCGTTTTGACCAAGAACCGTTCAATAGCTTGATAGGAGATGGTTTATTACTCTAGGTATTTTGTTGAACAATATTGTAATATCATCATTTTTATTTAGATAAAGAAAGAAATTGCTAAATAAAATGGAAGACCTAAATATTACAAGTCTGTATTATCAAAGCTTCTGCAGAGACAAAGATGAGATTTCTACAAATCCTTATGTGTTTTTTGTCGTATCTTTTTTAGGCTTCATCGTCAACACTTTTTGTTTTTTCATTTTTAAGGACTTGGAAAAAAAACACCACTGTTATTTAATGCTATAGTATGTTTCCATCTGCAATTTAGGCTATCTTTTAACGAACTTACTTTATCCCGCCTATGAAAACCACGGACTATTAAAATCATACAACTCTGTCCATACATGTGCGTGGCGTTTTTTTGTTTTCAAAGTTTTATTCGTGATACAAGACGCTATAACGATGACCGTACGTTATCTCTATGTCTTTTTTCTAATCGACAGATACTACATGATTCACAATCCAATCAAAATGCAGGCATGGAGATCGAGTTTTGTATTTAGACATGCACTTCTGCTTTCTTCGTCTCTTTCTTTCATTTATTCGATGCCAAGGAGTTTTTTAACGCGTGTTGTTGAAAACCACTGCAAACGCAGTCCCTATCTATGCTCAATAGAAGGAAAGGCAGCTTATTCAGATTACTTATTTTATCGCGAAATATTTATGTTCATATTTCCAGTCCTTATGTTTATTTCTTTATCAATTTTAATCTCCTACGACATATACCTGTACTCAATTTCAAGGAAAAACGTTGTTCATGCGGTAAGTACGGAGAATAAAAGCACACTTTTAAAAAAATCATCAAAAATAATGATATATTTTTTCTTCTACATCATCACTATTTTTCCAATCGCTTTGGTTAACATCTACATTGGACATATGCAGAGAAAGCAAGCGCTATTAATATATCCCGATTACATGACGCGGATACTTTCAATTTCTAAGTACGTGGAGTTGCTGAATGATGCCTTCATTTTTACTCTTTATATTGCTCTTGATTCCAACTGTCATGATTGGATTATAAAAAAATGCAAATACTGCCTAACAATGTTGAAAATTTTATGACTTTTTTATACTAAAGAAAACATATTGTGAAAAATTTTCTTTTTAAAGTCATTAGTATTCCCTCTATATTCAAATAAACCAATTGTATTACATCAAGTTATTTTGTCTGATTTTATTTGTTATTTGTTAATAATAGCATTCGTTGATTTCCTGTTTTAACAAGTCAGGAAAAAGGGATTTTATGTTTAAATACCCAGCCTAATTCTTCAACGATCAACTTTTTTCATCGAAAGTAAACGTTAAACATAAAAAAATGACAAATTGTTAATTCTTGATGAAATAAATTTTACAATCAACTTAGAAAATATTTAAACTCTGTTTTATCAGATTTATTAAAAGTAAGTATAGATATATTTTTGGCATTTTAAAACTAAGATAAAGAGATAGTGGGATCTTATTTTAGTCAAATTTATGATACTGTTTAGTGAAATTTTATTTTTATTCAAACGTTATAAGTTATTTTTGCAATTTTTAGTCAAACGTGATAATCAAACTTCTACTACAAAAAATAGGTAGAATAATTTATATAATCTAAATGTATCATCCGCCCCTACATCAATTTGTTTTTTTCGGGGGTACCAATGATCTTTTCGGGGGTACCAATGATCTTTTCGAGGGTACCAATGATCTTTACGGGAATAGCGGGGGTACCAATCATCTTTTCGGGGGTACCTATGATCTTTACGGAGGTACCCATGATTTTTTTGGGGGTATCAATCATCTTTTCGGGGGTACCAATGATCTTTTCAGGGGTACCAATGATCTTTACGGACGGTACCAATGATATTTAAGGGGAAACCAATGATCTTTTCGGGGGTACAAATAATTTTTTTCGGGTGTAACAATGATTTTTCGGGGGTACCAATGATCTTTACAGTGGTACCAATTATCTTTGCGGGGATAGCAATTATCTTTACAGGGATAGCAATGACCTTTCGTACCAAAGATCTCTTCCGGAGTACCAATGATCTTCACGGGAGTACCAATCATCTTTAAGGCAGTACCCATGATTTTTTCGGGGGTACCAATCATCTTTTCAGGTGTACCCATGATCTTTACGGAGGTACCCATGATTTTTTTTCGGGGGTACCAATGATCTTTTCGGGGGTACCAATGATCTTTTCAGGGGTACCAATGATCTTTACGGACGGTACCAATGATATTTACGGGGGTACCAATGATCTTTATGGGGGTACCAATGATATTTACGGGGGTACCAATGATTTTTCAATGGTTCCAAATATTTAAGGGGGTACGAATGATCTTTTCGGGGGTCCCATGATCTTTACGGGAGTACCAATGATCACTACGGTGGTACCCATGATCTTTTCGTGGATAACAATAATCTTTACGTAGGTACTAATGATCTTTATGGGCCGTATCAATGATCTTTACGGGAGTACCAATGATTTTTACGGGGGTACTAATGATATTTACGGTGGTACCAATGATCTTTTCGGGGATACCAATAATTTTTTGGGGGGTACCAATGATCTTTACGGAGGTACCAATGATCTCCCGAAAAAAATCATGGGCACCCCTTAAATATTTGGTACAATCCAAAATATCTTTGGTACCCACGTAAATATCATTGGTACTTCCGTAAAATCATTAATACCCTCGAAAAGATCATTGGTACCCCCGTAAAGATCTTTGGTACCCCCTTAAAGATCATTGGTACTGCCCATAAAGATCATTGGTACCGCCCATAAAGATCATTGGTACCCCCAAATAGATCATTCGTACCCCCAAAAAGATTATTTGTACCCCCAAAAAGGGGGGATACGAATGATCTTTTTGGGGGATAGCAATGATCTATACCAGGGGTGGCCAAACTTTTTTCTCTTTGGGACTACTTTTTCTCCTAAAAATTTTCTGCGAGTTACTTTTGTTGTCGTGAAAAATGATACATTTTTTGGAAGTCAAGTAGACAAAATATTATGTTTTTTTAAGATAAAGGAAATAATGATTTATTTTCAAAATCATAAGTAATATAGAAAATTAAGTTTTTTTTGAAAATGAAACCTGACAATGCATTTTCTGTGCGAGTTTTTCAAAATTCGGGCCATAATTTGTCAGGGCGATTCTCAAACATGACTGTAAGTGTTCATTTGTTAATTGGGATCTATGTTTTGTTTTAACCTTATTAGTAACGGCCTATTTTCATTTTCTCAGTGACGGGGATGGGGGGGGGGGGGCTATTTTAGACCCCTAGGTTTTTTTGAATGATTGCAAATTTTTACAAAATTTTCGCGTGAACCTACTAAATGATTGATTGTGAATCTGATCTTGACATTTATTTTTTATAAAAATCAATCAAACTTGTCAAAAAATTATTGATATTTGACAGCTCAACTAAAAAAAGAAACTTTTAGTTAGAATGGTTATACAAAGATTTTTTACAAATATATACCCATTTTCAAGTGTGCTGAACACGATGGTCATGTTTATTTTTTTTTAAAATCAGCCAAACCTGTCAAAAAATTGATTGACATATGACAGCCCAATTGAAAAAATTAACTCTTTATTTAAGTAGTTATAAAAAGTTTTTTAAAGCATTTTTGATTAATTTGTGACTTTTTTAAAATCGTGGTATGTTTGCGGTCAGATATATTGTACTGATTTTTGAACGATTTTTTTCATGCTATTCTCCAAAGACTATATTCAAATTTTTAGTCATTACACAAATGAATTTATTTCTCTTTGAAGTTTAGATTTTATTTGGAATCTATAATAAAACAAATTTTTTCAGTATCAAAATTTCCAATGAGGCATGAATATTAATTTTGATACTCATCATTATACTATAAAATTGATTCATATATTTATGTTCAAAAATTTTTTTTTCATTTGACTATAGAATGAAAATTACGCTGTAAATTTTATTTCAACTGGAGTAAGCATGATTACATCATGTTTTTTAAATATTATGTATAATTTTTTCGAATTTTTTCAAACTTTGAATATTCCATTTATATGGGCATACAGATATGCAAAATTTGATAGGTTTCTATTTCGGGGGAATGAAGTTATAACTTCTGAAACTTTCTTACATTTGCATATATAAAGTAAGCTCCCTCTTCTTCACAAAATGCCATCCGAGTTTTGCCATGGTAACGATGTATATATTGAGAAAAATTATATAGAACTTATACACTTATAAGAGGCATCATCAATGTATATTTATCTTTGAGAGGTCGAAATTTAACCATTGACCGTTTGCATACCTTTATAAAGCTAGCTGATTGGCTGTATAAAAAAGGACTAACTATAGTCGGTACAATAGACACAAGAAGAAAAGGTATTCCGCAAAGTATAAAAAGTTTAGATAATAGAGATGAATTTTCTTAGAAGTTTTGCTGGGATATAGATACCCCCCTACCATTTTAGGAATTACAGTATAGATGATGAAAAAGTAAACTTGCAATTTTTACAGTACGATTGTTCCAAGGGTGGAACGGATATATTCGATCAGAGAATAATAAATTATTCCACAAATAGAAAAACAAAAAAATGGACAGTAGTGGATAGCCGTTTTTTCTTATCTATTAGATACGGCAAGAGTAAATGCAGGTACTATTTTTGCTTTTAATGGAGAAAAACCAAAGAAATGTAAATTTCTTTTAAATGTTTTTGAATGGAAATGTTTTTTTGAATCTTCATTATCAAAAAGACAAATTTTCGAATAAAGTTTTCTTTTTTTTAAACTATTTTTATTATCCCTGACAGTTTTTAATAAAGGAGATCATTCACTTTTTTTTTAAATACTGCCAGCAATTATTAAATAAAATAGCAAATTTTATGCAGAAAACTCATGTTGAGGTGAAAATATTTTTTATTTTAGGGAAACGATACGACAACCAAATGATTAGGTATAAAAAAAACGATCAAATTTTTATTATAAATTATGTTTCAAATGTTAATTTGATATAAAAGCGCTTATATTTCATGTAAAATTTGAATGAGTGTTCTCGATGACAGATTTTAGAAATAAACCGCAACTTTGTTTCACACTTAAGTATTTTCAAATTCTAAAT
This sequence comes from Nectonema munidae, assembly GCA_030549495.1. Lineage (NCBI taxonomy): Eukaryota > Metazoa > Nematomorpha > Nectonematoida > Nectonematidae > Nectonema > Nectonema munidae. Next base: position 854,760 of record JAUIRK010000971.1, on the reverse strand, counting down.
GCAAAAACAATCCATAAATGAAATTGTCATTGTTGATTTGTTATAAAAGCGCTTATATTTCATGTAAAATTTTAATTAATGTTCTCGGAGACAGATTTTAAAAATAAACCACAAATTTATTTCACATTGATTAGCATTTTCAAATTCTAAATGCAAAAAGAATTTATAAATGAAATTGCGATTGTTGATTTTTTATAATAATGTGTATATTCCATGTAAAATTTGTATGAATGTTTTCAGAGACAGATTTTAGAAGTAAACTGCAAGTTTGTTACATACTTATAGATATTTTCAATTTCTAAATTCCAAAAATAAGTCCAAAAATAAAATCAGTATGCCCGATTTGATATAAAAAAAATATATTTCATGTAAAATTTGAAGGTATATTTTATTAGATATATTTCTCATCAATCAAAATTTTGATTGACATTTCCCAAAAAGTAACCATGATTTTGAAAAAATTTAAACTATAAAGTGTTAAGTGCTCAAATTTTTTATTATTTAATTGAATTTATTTGAAATGAAATTTCAATATTTTCAAATGAAAAAAAAAATTGAAATTTTAATTGAAATTATTTTTAATTGAAACTGTATATATTTATTAATTTTCAAACGAATATATAATATAGAACCAAAGTTATAAGCTTAACTAGAGATACTGTCAGAATTTTGCTGAAAAAGTTTAACTTTTCATTTTGATTGACATTTAGTCATGAAAAGGTCATTCAACTGCCATGAAAATGGTATCAAAAGATGCAGCTATCAATTTTAGGAAATGTCACGAAGTATGGTAGCAAAAGATGTAGCCAATTTGGTACAAGAGAAATTTTAGTTCTCACCAAACATTGATTTGAGACATCGCATTTAATGTTTATAAGTTCTTCTAAATCAGCCAAACTAGATATCCATAGGAGATCACCAAGTTTACTAGCTAAAATTTCAAACTTGATGTCCTATTTAAAAGGGTTTGAGAGAAAATTAGTGATATCTTCGAGCTCATTGAAGGTTTCGAAACTTTTTTCAAATTCTTTTGAGTGATTGGACATATTCAATGAATTTATCTTTTCTGGGGTACCGATGATTTTTACGGGGGTACCAATGATCTTTACGAGGGTACCAATGATCCTTTTGGGGGTTCAAATGATCTTTACGGGGGTACCAATGATATTTACGGGTACCAATGATATTTGTGGGTACCAATGAACTTTATAGGTACTAATAATTTTTACGGGTTCTTTGAGGGGACATAGAATGACTACTCTATTCAACAATTATAAGGGAAAGGGCGAGACTCGCCCTTTCCCGGTGCAAAAATATATGGTACACACACAAAGTCAAAAATCCAGGCTCCAGAATCTTCAGGTTTGCGCGTCGGAGGCCATAGGCTGAAAAACGGGGTCGTTCTTCATGATGCATCTCCGTGTGATGTGAGCACTATCCTTGCTTTGGAAGAATCTTCCTTGCCTAGTGCTGTCCATGATGGAATCCATCATGGGGCGGGTGGGCGGGACGTGAAGTGCTGAGAGAGAAAAAAGAGAGTGAGGGCCTGTGCGTGGCTGTCCTTTATATAGTAGTGGCCGCTCCGGAAGCTTGATCCAAGTTCCCATTGGCCAGGCAGTTAGCACACTTGGTGCTAACGAGGGGGGCGTAGCCCGAGCGTGCTGTCCAGCTACTTCAGGCAATTAGGGAGTCCGCTGGGACAGTCGATAGGGTCTATCTTGATGGCATTGTCTTTCCTTTGCGCAGGACCTGCAGATTGAGATCTGGCCATTCTTCTGGATGTTGTGTCCTTGAATGAGCGCCATAGTTCCTCAAAGTGGTTGCTCCAGAGCCTGGAGTCCGAGTGAAGTGTGGCGTCCCAGATCGTGACCTGAAAGGCGTGGTTGCTTGTCCAGTGGCGGAACGGTTCGTCCGCGGGGTTATCTTCGGATCGGATGTGGCCTATGTGGGCGCGCAACATGTCTGTCCATTTGCTGGAAGCTTCCAGCCAGAGGAGGAGGATTGCTTGCGTGCCCGCGCCGCTTCCCATTTTTCGGATTGCGCCGATGGCCGTCATGGAGTCCGAGAGGACCCTCCTGAAAGGCCAGAGGAAGTGCGCTAGGATGATGGCGAGGAGTTCCAAATCCGAGATGTGCCAGTCATTGTGCGTGATAGGGATCGACCAAGAGCCTTGGTTGGAAGCGAAGCCAATTGCTTTGAGGGAGGCGTCGACGTGAATCACGTCCACCGGGTTCTTTGACTCCACCAGGGGCCATGGGATGAGTATAGTGCTCATCACATAAGGTAGTGCGATCTGGACCAGAGCGTCTTGCTTGCGGAGCTTTTCCCAGTTGTAGAGAGCCGAAATTATCCTGAATTTTCCGGGGAGCGTAGCGGCGTAGTAGTTCAGGATTCCCATGATCTTCTGCTTCCATTTGATGGAGACCTCCGGGGCTTCCTGGGCCAACAAAAAGGCGCACAGGGCCTCTTTCTTCGCGTCCGGAACACCCATCGTTCTAGAACGAAGATTGAGGCGAGCCCCGAGAAACTCGAGGTCTTGGACCGGTTTGGTGATGGATTTGGCATGGTTTATCCCGATACCGCATTCCTGTTCCAGGAACGCGACCAGCTTTCCCGAGACCCGGGAGGTAAGCTCGTAGCTCGCGCCTAGGATGAGGAAATCATCCAGGTAGAGCACGAAACGCAGCTGGTCCAACCATGTTGGGGGGAGCCGGGCCTTAAACGTCCCCAGGAGCCGAGACATGACTCCTTGGAGGATGGCCGGGCTGAAATACGCCCCCATGGGTAGCCGGGTAAATTGCCAGATTTTTCCGTCCAATTTGATGCAAAAGCAACTTCGCCAGGCCTTCTGAATACGGATTCCGTAGAAGGCGTCTTTGAGATCCAGCCTCGTGGCCCATTGGAGGTGGCTGTTCACATGCCGGAGTCTGAAAGGTGCGGTGAGGGAGATGGGTGGAGTGACAACGAGGTCCTTGGTAAAGCCGAAGTCCGCCACCAGCCTGGTCTTTCCACTTGCCTTTGGTACGAGGAAGAAGGGTGAGATTATCCTTGGTTTCATGGCGGCTTCCAGGACTCCCGCTTGAATCATTTGCGGGAGCACATGCTTTGATAGGAAGCGCAACTGTTCCTTTGGGGGTTTTGAGAATCGGGAAAAGTGATGGAAGGGAGTCTCTGCTATTAGGCGGGGTCTGTATCCCCTAAGGAGATTCTAAACTTACAGATTAAATTAAGAATTAAATCTCGATAAGTGCCATCATCTTCAATTGGAAGATCTGATGATCAAGTATTTTTTATAAGAGAAAAACAACTAAAGAAAACTTTAAAACACATTGACTTTTGGCTGACAATTGATTCTAAACTTACAGACAAATGTTTTACAGAACATTTGTCTTGTAGTGTCAGGAAAGCTTTTTCTGTACTTCATATTCTGAAAAATACTTTTGTTTTATCTGACTTAAATGTTACTGTTCATTTATTTAAGAAATTAGTTAGGCCTACTCTTGAATATGGTATTATAATTTTTGGTAACTCCTCCATATCTAACATGAAGAAGATTGAAAAAGTACAAAATGTATTTACTAAATATTTAAAACCTCAGCTATGAAGAAAGACTACAGATTATTAATTTTCCTACTTTATACTACAGAACAATTCGCAATGAAATGTTCACAATATTTAACATTATAAAAGGTAATATCAATCTTAACAAAAATATCTTACCTGTGTTTTCTCCAAGAATATCCAGATCATATAAGTATAAACTCAAATCATAATCTGCCAACAAATACCGACAAAATTATTTTTCTCGAAGATCAATTAATGGAATGGTTTACCTATTTATACGTTGTAAACTCATCCAATTTCGATGTATTTAAAAAGAAGCTCGATGAATTTTGGATAAAAGATAAATACAGATATTGATAAAGAAGCAGCTGTAAAATTTGTTCGCGAATTCATCAAATTTGGTTAGGATGAAAATTAAAGTCCTCATTGAATTTATAATATATACGAAAGAACTTTTGAAATATTTGCTAAACAAGTAAGTCTACAAAAACACTCTTTATAAGAAACACTATTTGAGAATTCATTACTTTCAATTATAATTAACCGCGGTTTTGAATTATTTACCTCTTTTCATTTCATTTAAAAATTTTAATTCTTTCTTTTTATTTAAAAAACATATTTTTCCATTTTAGTTTTATATTTTAGAGTAAATTCGTAAATCAAATCTAGACAAGTAAAATTATCTGTCAAATAAAGTTAGCCAGTAATATTACTACATAATTTTTCAGTAGTAGACGTGTTTTAAATTTTAACTCATTTTGAGGTAAGATGAATAGAAAAAGTGTTTGTGAAAAATGTTTTCAAAGACAACGATGGAAATTTAATGTTACTACATTATTTATCATGAAAAAGTTTAAATTTCTTTTGTTTGATTGCATTTTGAAAATAAATAAAGTTCTGTTATAAAGAGTTTCAAAAACATATACTCTATTAATTGGTATTATCAGGTTGGCACGCAAAATGCGTTTGTTATATAAGTTTGGCACTTCATTATCCAAAGGCTGGCGCCGTCTGCTATAAAAAGTAAAGGAGTATTTATCGATAGTGTTTTACCAAATTTCGGTTTCAAGTTAAATGATCATAGGAATGTTTATTGATGGGGTATAAATAGCTTAATTGTATGTACTCATAATGGTATTCTTCAAAATCTCCACTCAAAATGTTAAAAGGGGGTTATCTACATCAGTATACATTTTATTTGTAAAGAAGTATTTATTATCCGCCAAGGATGTTCTACAAAATCTCTTCTCCACGAAAATTAAAAAAAATATATTTTCTAAAAAGATTGTGAGTTTTGGACAATTTTGTAATTGTTTTAAAATTACAGAAGTTCACAGTTTTGTCATTATTGCAATCAGCATATACTTTTTTAAAGAAGAACTGTGAAATTTATAGTTCCATTTTTCCAAAAAATTTATCTGAGGGTCAATTGTATTGAAAAAATGAAAATCATTCTTTTTGTTTTTTAATTATATTTGATGTAAAATTATATAAGAAAACAAAGGTAGAAAAACAATTGAAACTTAACATTTTATACTCAAATAGAATTGTAAGTATCATGAGTAATGTTGGTTAGATACTGGATTTCGATAACTCAAGGTCTTGGGTTCGATCCCGCATCAAGCCTGCTTTGTTCATAGTTCGATATAAATGGTCCAGTTGTGCCTTCTCGATGAAAACACCTACGGTACCTTTACCTTTACCTTTGTATATATGATGTGTATAAACATGAGCATTAGAAAAAATTAAAAAAATATTAATGAAATGTTAAAACATAGAAGTGTAATAGAAAAAAAATTTAAGATATGTAACGTATAAAATTGTAAAAATTTTTTTAAAAAAGTTGTAATAAATGAAAGTATATTTCAATTAAATTTCATAATGACTTTTAAAAGAAAGTATGAAAAAAGAGTGTATCATAATATTTCTTTAAAAATTGGAATTAAATCTTTATAAACATTTAAAATTAATTTTAATTAATATGCAAACTTTGAATAAAAATTACAAATGAAATTGCTGTATTTTCTTCCCCCTGCATGTCTAGGTTTATGGTGAGAAATTGTTTACCAAAAATAGATTTTTTTACTAATAAATAAAGAAAAATTTTAAAATATATGAAAAGTCTATTTTAAAAAAAATTGTAAATATTTTCTTAAAAAAGTAAATTATGGGTTATATTTAAAGCAAAAGTATACACAAAAAACATTATCTGGACCAGTGTTTCTCAACCTTTTTTCTGGCATAGAGCCTTTTCAAACTCAAAATTTTTTTGTAGACCCCTTATCTTTTACTCTTACCAAAATTGGTTTTGTTTATCAAAAATATATATATAAGTAAGGCGTTTTTAATAACTATTTTTTATTTGTTTACTCGATCAATTTTATGGTGAATATATTTTTAACTATGCTTATCAAATAAAAATTAGTTTATCAAATCATATTGATTAGAAAAATATGTTGTTTAGTGTGAGCCTTGAACTTGATGCTTTGAAGCTAAACTTGATAAGTTTTAATATGAACCCTTTACTAAATTAGGTTGACCCTCAATATGAAATATTTTTAACAATGGACTACTTTAAAAATATTGTAAATCTCTTGGGGGTTCACATGGACCACGTTGAGAAACACTGACTGGACAAACATAACTTTCAAAAATTTTGATTTCGATTCTTCAATTAAAGATGTTTCAGATTTAGATTTATAAGAATTTTCACTTCGAGAAATTGTTGATTCAGAAGTTTCTGCTACTCAATGTTATTTTTTACAAGATTTACTGTCTCTATAATACCACATTTGTAGTATACATATCATGATATGTCAAACGTTGATAACTTTGCAAAGCTTCAAGCGCATTTTGATGTAACATCTTTTAATGATTACTAAATGTAAATTATATAATAAATATATGTTAAAAATATATCAGGTACGAAATGGAGCTGAAAATGAGGAGTGCTACATTTTTTATATTAGAAAATTAGAAAACTTTGAAAACTTGAAAATGGTAAAATTAACAAAATAAACAACTCAACAACAAAGTAGAGAAAAGTTAATATCACAGTTTAGGTAGAAACTGTTTTATTATAATTTTTAAAACTTAGGGAGCCAAAATGGGCCCTAAAAGGTAATACTGGTTAAGATGAAATGAAATCATATTTCAGTGTAGTATATTTTAAAGTAGATGAAAAATGAATTGATTAGCTTTTAGTAGAAAAAATATTTTAAAAATCCGAACCTTGATAAATATTCAAAAAAGCTCAACTTGTTTTTAAGTGTAAATGAACGAATGAATTTTTAAAATTAAATAAATGTTTTGATGTAAAATTAATAAGAAATTAGATATTTCTTTTTATTTCATTTGAATTCATGTAAAGCTTCCATATTTTGTATTTCATGAAGTTTATAAATAATCCAATTATTAGGACAATCATAAAAACAAATACTGGTATTTATCAAATAGTTGTCACATGGAAATTGCACCAAGTTTAAACCAAAGCTTTCTTAAAGCTTTACAAATTTTTATGATCTATGAAATTGCAAATTGATATTGCTACAATATTTTAATGATGGCATTAAATTAAAAATAAAATTATATACATATCGTATATGTCGTTTATTTCATTAAAAATTTATAAGACGTTTTTAGTGAAAGAACTTGATCTATAAAGAAACTAAAATAATTCCAGTTATTGATAGGTAAGTAGAGATATCAAAGCACTTTCCAAATTTAATCGATATGCTTGCAAATTGCTTGATGGGGGTTGAGGAGAAGAATGCAAAGAAGAATGTTAGGAGCATTCTAGAAATAATAAATATATATAGAGAAGGATAGCCACCTAATAATAGATCTCGATGGAGTGTATTTGTGCGAAGCCCAAGATTGATGTATGGTATTGATGTTTGATATGTGCGAAAGCAGGGTGTTTGTGGAGTTGGTGAGGGAGTTTTGCTATTGGTTTTGAGTGTGCATGGAAATGTTGCGTAGTAAGACGTTGGGGTGTACTGAGGTCAAATGTGTTATGCAGGGTCTTGATAAGGTTCTTTTGGCGAGATGGTCAACATGCAGGTTTTCATGTATGTTGGAGTGAGCGTGGCACCAGAAAATGGAGACAGTGAAATGAGTGGAGAGGAGTCGTAGTTTTGAGAACAAGATGGAAGCAAAGAAAGGAACGTTTTTGATGAGGTGTAGATCGCGCGTGATGTTCAAGGAGTCCGTATAGAAATGAATATGAGTGAAACGTGTGAAGGTATTGATGTGTTGGGTGATCTGATCGCATGAGGTGATTAAAGCTTGACATTCAGCATCATAAGTTGTAGTTAAATGATTTAGAGAGCTTGTAGAAAAGAAGGGAGATAGAGAGGCGCCTGTATAAAAAGCGGTGGCGATAGCGCATTTTTGCAATGACTTGGAAGCGTCTGTGAAGATTCTCAGGGTTGAAGGATCGGAGCGATGTCTGAGCTTTTTTACCTGTTTAGTGGCGAGAGATTTGTTTGTGTGAGTAGTGATAGCAAAAGGAAGGGGCGAAGAGGGATGTACTAATGTGGTGGGGTGTACCTTAGTGTGTATGAGGTAACGGTGTGAAGTGGGAAGTGATGTGTGAAGCAGTTTCGTGTGAGGGTGTGATGCGTTCAGTGGACGATGTGAATGGGAGGCTGAAGATGGGGGAAGTAGAGATTTGTATGTGCAAATGTAGCGTCTGATGAAGGTGTCTTTCAGTTGGATTAAAAGTTGTATGCAGTTCAGTGTGATTTCTAGAATAGATGTTGGGGTTGTGCGATAAGCTTTCGAGATAGTTAATAGACTGAGTCTATGGATTTTGAATAAATATGTAAGGGTGGATGGGTGAGCGAGCGATGAGCCCCATGAGAGGATGCCGTATTGGATTACCGGAAGTATGAGAGATTTGTAGATGAATAAAGAATGATGGATACTTAGACCCCATTTGTATGAGATTGCTTGTCTTAGTTGGAACAGAGTCTGTGATAATTTGATGTAGGTGTTTTTGAAGTGTGTGGACCATTTCATGTTTGTTTGATAGGTAAGACCTAGATACTTGATAGTGGTTGCGGGTTGAATGAGGGTGTTATGATTGGTAAGCAAAGGTAGATGTGGGGAGTGTTTGCGAGTGAAATGAATTAGGGTGGTTTTGGATGTGTTGAAAGATATTTTTAGCGAGGTGGCGGTGAAGTTCAGGATGTTGAAAAGTGAGGCGATATTCTGGAGATTTTCGTGTTGTGTGTTTGCTGAGAAAGAAAAGAGAAGATCGTCGGATTAGCACTGAGAAAAGTGAGATTTGGACTCGATGAGATCTAGGATAGGATTGATGAGAATGAGCCAGAGGATGTCAGAGAGGCAGCCTCCTTGTGGAGTGGAGAGAGAGAGTGTATGAACTGGGCGGATGGATTTTTCGCGGAAGATTAAGCAACGGTTTTGTAGGTAGTTGCTGATTAGCTTGATTATGTAGGGTGGGTATTTTTTGAGATGCATGTTGAGGATGATGGCGGGGTGCCAGGCGCTGTTGAATGCGTTATCGATGTGGAGGAAAAGGACTGATGCAGTCTTTTGGGATGCTATGGAGTGTTCTAAATACTCGGTCAGTTTGGAGAGAGCTGACTCAGTATTCCTGTGCGGGAGATATGCAAACTGTGATGGGTGTATGAGGTTGTTTTGTGATATATAATGAATCAGCCTTTTGCGAATTACTTTTTCTAATAGCTTGCCTAAAACAGGGAGGATAGTGATTGGTCGCCAGTTTTTTAGATGTGAGGGTTCTCTGTGAGGTTTAGGCAGAATGAAGAGTTTGCCTATTTTCCATATTGATGGAAAAAAGGAGTTTGATAAGCATGCGTTGTATATGTGGAGTAGATTGTTATGTAAAAGGTGAAATGATTTTTTAATGTGGGTTGCGGTGATTATGTCGTGGCTGGGAGCTGATTTTGGTCAGAGTGAGTTTACCGCCTGAGATAACTCTCTTAGTGTGATGGGAGGGAAATGGGAGGGGTTTAGCGATGATGTTAGTTTTTGCGAGAGTAAGCGTTGGGCAGCATGGTATGGATCATCGTTGTGGGGATTGTCGGCGGGAAAAATAGGCGAAAGAAAAGGCGGGTTTATGAGGATTGTGTTAGTGTCTGTGTGGGGAAGAAGTTGATGGAGATTCGCACAATGTTTTTTTACTTTCGTGAGTGTGTTGATTATGGGCCAGGGGTTGGACGATGAATTGGAAGTGAAATTGATCCAAGTATCTCGTTTCGCTTTTTTTAGGGAGCGAAGGTAGAGATGTCGGATACTTGAGTACAGAGAAATGTTAGATGAAGAGGGATATTTTCTTAAATTTTTTAGAGCGTGACGCAAGGTTTTCTTTTGTTGGTTTAAGGCTGAGGTTCAGAAGTATGCATGTTTCCTACTGGGAAAGGGGTTAGAAGGTGTGGACAGGTTGATGGCAGAAGAAAGTGTGTTATTGATTTTGAGAGCAGCAGCTTCTATCTCGGTGGTTGAGCATAGCGCGGGTATGGATTCAGGTAACTGGGTTACAAGTGTTCGCAAAAATGTGCACCAGTGAGTGTGCTTTGCAGATGTTGTTAGGGCGCGCGTATGGAAAATTGGGGTAAAATTAATCTGGAAAGTGATGTAGTGGTGATCAGATGCGGATGGTTGGTCGGAGATGGTCCAGTTAAAAATGGGATTGTGTGTGTTTGGTTACGCTAGAGTGATGTCGATGTGAGAGGAAATTAAGTTGTTCTGAAAGATTTTAAAGAAGGTAGGATTTTTTGTGTCGTCGCATATTCGTAGGTTATGTTGTGTGATAAAAGATAGGGATTCAACGCCGCGCATGTTTTCCTTATGGTCCCAAGGAAAAGATCGGGCGCTACAATCCGTTGAAATTATTAAATGATATGAATTGGATAGTGATGCGATGTGGGCCTTAGCTTGGTTCAGAGAATGTGTGAAATCGTTTGTGAATGCTTTGGGGTTGGAAGGAGGCCAGTAATAGGAGCAGAATAGGAGAGGTGCGTTTTGAGAGAAAATTATTATGAATACGTATTGTTGTGACGAGAATTGAGAAAGAAAAGAGAAATTTAGTGTAGACCTTATTAGAATGCATGCGGAGTAATGAGTTAGGGGTGAGGTGTAGAGAGAGGTGTATTCATTTGTATGAGGTGGAGGAGAGAGTTTTGAAGTGTAGTGTTCATTTAGAGAGAAAACATCGTAGGATGAAGAGAAGAGAAGTTGAGAAGATTTGACCAGCTATGGGAGGAGTGGTTCAGATTAATGTGAAGAAAATTTAACATATGTAGTTTTTGATGGTATTTGCGTGTGCCTCGTTGAGGTTTTTAAGGTGTTGAATGCGAAAAGGGCATATATCAGATGTGGAGGGATGATTCTGATGGCAGTTTGAGTATGATATTTTAAAGGGATCCTTGTTGAAAATGCATGTGGAGATTGAGTGACCCCTGTTGCCGCAGTGGTTGCAGTGTGGAGATGAGGATTTACATTTTGATGATGTGTGGTGGAATTTTAGACAGTTGTCGCATTGTGAAAGACGTGATTTGAATATTTTGGACTGAAGAATTGTGTGGTTTAGAATAATTTTAGGAATTTCGCAAAGATGCTTGAAAAGTGTGTTGGTGGATGTTTGAAATGATATAGTGTAGGAGTACAAGCCCTTTTTGCCTAATGGTTTAATTGACGTTAGTGAGCCTAAGTCTTTAAGGAAGCAGTTCTCATGTAGGAATTGGGTAGCGATATTATCAATAGGGATGTCAATGGGGATGCCCGAAAGGACTAGACGCGGGATACTAGGTGGGAGGTCGTGTGCGGTGATGCCATTGTTCGCTAGTGATTTTATGGCCATTTCTTTTTGTGTATTGTTTTCGAATTGAAATAGAAGATGAGCTGCGCGTGTTTTTAATGTTTATAGGATGTTTGTGGGTTTCCATATTTTTTATTATGTTTTTTTTGAAGTTGGCCTTATCGGTTCTATTTTCGGGTGGATCTAGTGGTGTGAGCATAATTGATAGATCTGGATTGAGAGTTTTCTTAGGTTTAGGGATTGTGTGTAATGTAGGTGGTGTGCTCGCTGTTGGAAAGGGTTGTGTGAGAGAGGGTTGAGTGCTGTTAGTGGAGGCTTGAGAGTACGTTTTAGTAGGTGTAGGGTGAGCGATTTGAGAGAGAGTTGAATTGGTGAGACATTCAATCTTGTTTGAATGTGTGAGTAGAACGTCAGATTTTAATATGTGAAAGTTTATGAGGTGTTCAGCGGGGAGTGTGGTCTTGGAAATAAATTGGTCGAAGAGATCGGAGATGATTTGAGAAGATGTGGGGGTTGTAGGGGAATCGTTCCTTGGGCGTTTTGTTTGAGAAGACATGGATGGAATGATGTCAGACTGGTTGTTGTGGAGGTTAGTAAGCGATTAAGTGGTAGAAATGTAAATATGTTGGGTGGGGAAATAATATAGAGTGCAGTTAAAAGTTATTTAAAAAAAATAATAATAATAATAATTAAAATGATAATAAAAAGAGGCTTGCGACAGAGAAAGTAGACTTTAGGAGAAAGAACAATGAGGAAAAGGTGAGGATTTGTAATCATGTATGGGTATGAGATCATTGAAAGAAAGACACAGCGCCATTTTTGATATAGTTCGTATCCAGTTATTGCTAAATATATCACTATCGAATTTAAATATTGAAGGAATGTTTTTGGCTCAAAAAGTTGTTAGTTTTATGGAATGTATCTATCTTTAGCGTAAGCATCTATTTATTCATAATAATTGTCATGAAACAAAATTTAAATATTTACTATGTTGATTATTACGTTTATTCAACAAATAATTTTTCTATGCTAACGTTTACTTTTTATGAAAAATATTGCTCGTTGAAGATTTAGGCTGGGTATTTAATCCCATTTTTGACATAAAATTCCTTTTCCTGTATGAAATTTTGAAGACTTGTTAAAACAGGACATCTTAAATTTGTAACGAATGCTATCATTAATTATCATTAATAACAAATTATCTGGAAAAAATAACTTGATGAAGTACAATTGATTTATTTGAACATAGAGGGAATACTAACGACTCTAATAAGAAATTTTAATTTTTTCACAATATGTTTTCTTTGATATAAAAAAGTCACAAAATTTTCAACATTGTTAGACAGTATTTGCATTTTTTTATAATCCAATCATGACAGTTGTAATCAAGAGCAATATAAAGAGTAAAAATGAAGGCATCATTCACCAACTCCACATACTTAGAAATTGAAAGTATCCGCATCATGTAATCGGGATATATTAATAGCGCTTGCTTTCTCTCTATATGTCCAATGTAGATGTTAGCCAAAGAGATTGGAAAAATTGTGATGATGTAGAAGAAAAAATATATCATTATTTTTGTTGATTTTTTTAAAAGTGTGCTTTTATTCTCCGTACTTACCGCATGAACAACGTTTTTCCTTGAAATTGAGTACAGGTATATGTCGTAGGAGATTAAAATTGATAAAGAAATAAACATAACGACTGGAACTATAAACATAAATATTTCGCGATAAAATAAGTAATCTGAATAAGCTGTCTTTCCTTCTATTGAGCATTGATAGGGACTGTGTTTGCAGTGGTTTTCAACAATACGCGTTAAAAAACTCCTTGGCATCGAACAAATGAAAGAAAGAGACGAAGAAAGCAGAAGTGCATGTCTAAATACAAAACTCGATCTCCATGCCTGCATTTTGATTGGATTGTGAATCATGTAGTATCTGTCGATTAGAAAAAAGACATAGAGATAACGTACGGTCATCGTTATAGCGTCTTGTATCACGAATAAAACTTTGAAAACAAAAAAACGCCAAGCACATGTATGGACAGAGTTGTATGATTTTAATAGTCCGTGGTTTTCATAGGCGGGATAAAGAAGGTTCGTGAAAAGATAGCACAAATTGCAGATGGAAACATACTTTAGCATTAAGTAACAGTGGTGTTCTTTTTCCAAAGCGTGGAAAATGTAAAAACAAAGAATGTTGACGATGAAGCCTAGAAAAGATATCACAAAAAACACATAAGGATTTATGGAAATTTCATCTTTGTCTGTGCAGAAGCTTTGATAATACAGACTTGTAATGTTTATGTCTTTCATTTTATTCAGCAATTTCTTTCTTTATCTAAATAAAAATTGTGATATACAAGATTATTCTACAAAATACTTATAGTAATAAACCATCTCCAAACTTTAGTATCCTTATCAAGATATAGAACACTTTTTCGTCAAAACGCTGAAAACCTAAAATTTCCAAAAATCAAAAACCAAAAACGTCTGAAAAGAAAATTTCTAAAAATTATTAAAGTTTTTTCTCGCTAAGGACGCATTATTTCATTTATGTATACTCGATAAATCAACTATTTTCCCTGGTTTAGGCAGTTCTCTATGTCACAATCTTATTCACACGCATTTAACAATGGACAATTCTTCTTTAAAAGAATATCACTAATACTTTATCTTTACAGCAGGGTTTCCCAACCCTGCGGTACCCAAGCATTTTTTGGGGTCGCCAAAGACCTCAAAATAAAAATATTGTCGACTTTTAATTCTAAGAGTTTTTAAGTATATACAGTCATATATTGGTTGAGTGATAGTGGATAATTTCTAAAAGATAAATGAAGAAAAGTACGAAGAAGAGAACCCCATATAGATAATAGCGACGCATTGCCTGCCTCACCGAAAAAACCTTGCTTCTCGATAAATGTTACTTGAGCTTAAGACTGTTATAGAAGATTTTATTCAAATAGTAAATTTTATTAAATCATCAGCATTAAATTCAAGGCTGATGATTTAAAAGTGCTATGATGTGGGATCCTAATAAGAACATTTGCTTTACTACTCTTCTGCGAGGAGGCTATCACGAGGAAAAGTGCTTCAGAGAGTGCTTTACATGCGTGCAGAGGTTGAAATCTTCCTAAACCAGAAGAAACATGTACTGACATCAAGGCTTACAGAACGAAAGTGTTTGCTTAAACTGGCATATCTGACAGACATATTTTCATAGTTGAATTTGCTGAATATGCCCATGCAAGGAAAAGATGAGACTATACTCTCTGTGTTAGAAAAGTTCAATGCGTTCAACACAAAGCTGAGACTGTGGAAAGGAAAGATTGAACTAGCAAAAACTGCGTCCTCTCCACTTTTGGAACTTTTTCTTGAAGCTGAAAAAGACACCTAACTTCTAGCCGTACAAAGTGTCATTGTTGGGCACCTTGAGAAATTGAGTGAGGAGTTTGACAAGTACATTCCGAGTGGAGAGCTGCATGAGAAATACAAATGTTTGCGAGGACCCTGCGATATCCAGGCCGAGTATCTTTGAGAAAAAGAGTCTTCTATCCAAAATCTTCAAAAGGGGCTTCTTATAGAGATCCACAAAGAGGAAACTCTTTGTTTTAACTTTTAGCCATAAACTCTAAGTGTGTCTTGGACGCTGTGAAAAAAAGAAACCAGTCCTTGTTTCGAGGCTGTGAAAGTGTTATTGCCTTTCGCTACAACCTACTTGTGTAAATCATGATTTTAGGGCAGCACTTTTCAAGACTGAACCACGAATTGAGAAAATTAGCAACATGATTCAAGCCCAAGGTTCCAATTAAAATTAATTTACCATTTCACAGATTTAGCTTGTTTAGAATGTGACAGATTATTATTATTCTAGAAGTGGTTGTTTTAATTCATTTCAAGCCTTAAAATTCATAATGATGTGAATATAATAAAATTTAATGATGTTAATTTTGTCTTTCACAATCTTAAAGTACCTATCTTACAGATATATTTATTACACTTGTACCTTACTTTTACAGCAAGATAATCATATATAGTTTTAATAAAACATATGCAACTAAAATAGTGGGGTCGGGTCATATTTTGAGAAATATAATTGGGTCGTCTAAAATAAAGGTTGGGAACCACTGTTATAGAGTTCTCAGTAAGAATATCCAGATCGCATTGTTATAAGTTTAAATCTGAGTGTTTTTAAAACAATTACCGTCAAACTTATTTAACACAAAGAACCATTGGAATTCTTTGCCGGAAGAAGTAGTTGATTCTCTCAGTCAATGATTTCAAGAACAAACTTGATATAAAGATGTATCGAATGTCAAATTTTTCGTATCTACGAATACGGATATCAAATTTGACATTCTAGTGGATGCTAGAATTAATTTATTTTAGCGAAAGCGGATGTCAGAATAAATTTTTTTAGTTATTTATTATCCAAAATTTTCTAGATTGATTAAAAGTCTTATTTTTCCTTTTAGAAGATTCAATTTTCTGATAATTTGGAATTTGGATATTTATTTATTTTGAAAATTATTATCAATAATCTTTAATTTTAGTGTCTTTAAATAAATATAAGTATATAATAATATACAATATCTTTAAATTAATATAATAATCTTTAATTTAGCTCAGCCAATTTGACAAAAAAGTGGGCATTAATTCTACATGCCAGCCATTTTAAACAAAAATTCTAATATATAGGGATCAATTCTTGGGACCGATCAAATTAGGATAAAAATTTAACACAACTGTCAAAAAAGCAGGCATATTCTTTGATTTAAAAAAAGAAAAACAAAATATTTTTATTATTCCCACTTCTGCTATATATAATTTTGTGCATTTCATATATCTTTTTTAGTTTCACAAACATTTTGCCATAAAATAAATAGCTATATCTCATCATCTCCATCGTAATTTATTATGGGATTATATTATTCATGAATACGATAGAAACTAGGAGTAATTAAAATACAGTATATAAACAAATAGAAAGGAGAATTGAAGCTGTGCACTGTGTTTTTACGCTGACAACATTCATCATATTTAAATAATGTTCAATAAAATACTTATCATAAAAATTTTGGTTAAAGTAAAAATTGAAAAAAATCCGAAAAAAACTTTGCCATATATAGAAAAAAGAAAATTTTTGAAAATTGCGTATATAGAAACTTAAATGAACCGTGGATGTGGATGTTAAGAGGATGTAAAAAAATTTGTGGATATCTGATACATCTTTAGCTTGCTATACTTTCGCAGACTAGAAGATTTTATTTTATTACTTAATAGTTTTAGCATGCAAATTTTATAGGCATTAAGCTATATTTTGCTTAAATGAATATATTATAAAAACTTTGACACACATATGTATTAGCTAGAATTATTTTTCTCTTTCCTTTCCCCCCCCAACAATTTTTAAATTGAAAGATGAAAAATCCCCAACCCAAAAGTTACAACTAGAATGAAAGGTTACGACAAGTCAAAATTTTGTAAAACAAAATGCCCAAAACCAAAACGCCACAAAATCAAAACACTACAAACCAAAACGCATTAAATCTTAGGACGTCGTTTTTTCAAAGAGAGCTTTGGCCTAACAAAATTGATTTTTGAGACAAAGTAAGCTCAATATTTCGATAAAATAATTCAACTTTTCAACATTTTGATATTGGCAGTCCGTTAGTCAAAAGTTTAGCAGATTCTCCCTATCTTTTTCATCTAAAGTCTCCTCATTTCAGCAATTTATTTCAACTTCCTTTTTATCATCTCTCAAAGTCAAAGCAGTGCTTCATATACAGAATACTTAACAAATTCAATTCCACTGTAAACTCACTTTCACAATTCCCTCGTATTTCTCCATATAAAGCCTATGTGAAAAAATTTTTGTTTGATAATTATGCATCTAATACCTGTACTTTAAGTGATTGTTATGTTTGTAAGTTTCATCTATGATAATTTTTTTCCTATGTTTATATATATATATATAATATATATATAATTATTATTAACATATGAATGCTTAATCATGTTCCTTGTTTATGTTTATACCTCTCATTTAAAATTAGTTTTATATTTTATTATTAGTTTTTTTATTGTTTTCTGGGTTATTTCTAAGCGGTCATCTGGCCTTTAATAATCCATCAAACTAATATTTGATCTTGATTTTTTTAGAACCTTTGTTCTTTCCATGTAATTTATAGATTTTGTAAACTACGGCTTCTTCTCATCATTATGTTTAATTTCTTTTACTCAATATTATTTTGAAATAAACTTTCTCTCTCTCTCTCTATTTAAACTATTACAAAAGAAAATTTTGCCAGATATGCCCATTGAGATGAAATGATTATAGCAAATATAAAAAATTGTAAAAATGCCTCATTTTCACATTTTATCATTTATATATTTGCTTTGAAAAAGGAGTTTATACTCCGAAACTAGTTAGCGAAAATCAGCAATAAAGTGTCCAGTTTTTACAATTTTTTATATTTGTTTTAATTATTTAAACTATTAGTTCAGTTTTTAATCCTCTCATTTTTTCAAAATAACTTTGCTCATTAAAACTTTTTTCTGTTTGATATCTCACATTCTTTTATTCTTTCTTTCTTAATTAAAATTTAAAAATATATTTCATCCAGTGAAATTATCCTACGGGTAAGTGTCATAGTGCGGAGAAAAATTTCCATTTTCGAAATTTTTCTCAGAAGATATAATAATTTTTGACGGTTATTTTTTTTTATAAATTTATTGAATTGTAAATTTTATTTTTAACTGAATGAGTAACTTTTGAGTGAATTAATTTTGTGGAAATAATTTTAAAAAAAGTCAATTTGCCCCCTAAATTTTATAATCAAGCACACTGAGCTAGAATAATATAAAAATATAATATTATGAGCAAAAGTGTTTTGATTGAGAATTTTTTTCCAAATTAATAAAAATAAGTTATTTAGTATTTAGGTATAGAAATGAAAATATCTATACCTTTATTCGCAAGTGTATGAAAGATGTGAAACATATAGTATTAAGAATCTAGATTTAAATCTTACTGAATGGAAATAATGAGGTTTTGAATTCTTTAAAAAAATTATTTTTGGAAACTATAGAAGTAGAATTAATAATAATGAACGTCTTCTTGTTAATAGGCTTTGTGTAAAATTTTATCTAAAACTCTGTAATGTACATAAACAGAGGTTAAATGATGAACCAAGGACAAATAATATATGTGCACAATTTGCCCTACAAAAAAATTGCTCTTTCAAGACGATTTATATGTTAATATAACGTGTTAAACTTGAACTAAATATTACTTCGGCTAAAATCTCAATTAGGAAATATTCAAAAGAAACAAACAAAAAGAAAATATTATTACTTGCTAAAAGTATTTATTATTTATTATTTATATTTTTTTCTACTATAAAAGTGAACATTTTCATTTCAGTATAGAAACTTGTAACTATAACTCTTTGCATTTTTTACAAAAAAACTAAAATTTTATTTACTCCACCTATTTTCAGATTTAATCTTCTTTTTCAAAGGAAGTATGGGAAAACACATTTTTTTAAAACATTTCAACATTTCATAGTCAATTTTACTATGACTGTTTAAGTGAATATAAAATGATATAAAAAAACAATTAAAGGGCATTTATTTGAATTGAAATCACTACAAATACTAGTTGTGAAGGTCTCAATATAATATTTTTCCTTTGATACATCCCCAACATCTTTTGGATACGGTCTTTTACATTGATCAACAAGAAATAAAATTAAAATATCAAAATAATCTAACCGATTTTCTTAACATCAAAATATAATAATGTTTCACATTTTTTGATCATCATGATTGAGTTAAGATTAGTCTTCATTTTAGGTTAGTTTATCCTTGACTTTGTAATCTCAACTTACTCTGTATTCACCGCTGAAGAAGTATTATGCGAAAGAGCTTGACATAAATCTCGTATTTTTGATCTTTCTTTTTTTATTTCTGATAAGCGTTTCTAGTGCAGCTAAAAAAAAATGAATGTAAAATTTTATCAAACTTCTTTATTATAAATTAACACGATAAATGATTACAAAAAAATAATTAGTCTACTTTGCGTGACTGACCACCTTCTCAAATGGAAGTATGTGATTCTGAAACCTGAAAAAACATCCCAGAACTGCACATATAGTGCCAACAAAGACAAGATGCAACATTTCTTCAAGGAGTTATATGATGAGTTCCAAGAATGATGACAATCAATTATATCTTTAGCGAAAATACTAAAAAAGGAGGAATATGAATGTTGTGTTTTTTAACCTTCGCAAGACAGAATTGGGAGTTTTACTCCAATACATTTTTGAATTGCAGATTTAGCCTACTAACATATACAAACCCTATATTCAAATTATCACGTATATTTCTATAACAGCCTTAATTTTTCTCAGAAAAAAATTTTTTATAAAAAAAGATAAAAATTTCATTAAAAATGCTTTATTTTAGATTAAAATTAAGGAAAAATGAAATTAGTTAAAAACAAAGCATTACAATTTTCAATGATAATAAAAAAATATGAAGATATGAAATATTATTTGTCATATTTTTCACACAAATAAATTGTATGCGATTTACAGACTGATTTGTTGCATTTAGAACACTTTATTGTGGTTCCTTTTCTAGGTTTACAAGTGGAAACATAACAATATCCTCGTGTAGAAGTAGATGGTTGAATTGAATCTTGCTCAATTCCATAGAAACTTATGAGATCTCTTGTAAGACGGTGTGTAAAGGGATCATTGCACCTTGCTCGTATTGATAGTTCACTTAACTTCAACGATAAATCTCTGATGAAGTACTTTCTCCCACTTTTGCGAGTTGAAGGAAAAAATTCTGGATAATTGTACTTTTGTATAATCCAGATATTGTGAGCTACAATGTCCAGATAATTACAAAATTTCAGAAAAGGCCATCTTGATTGATGTAGAAAAGTTATCACTCTCAAAACTACCGGTGAATAAGTTTCACTTCAAATCGAAGGATTAATCTTTTCTGTTCGTTTTATTTTGGGATGAGATTTACGAATTTTCTACTCGTTGATTATATAATACTTCAAGAGGTTTTATCGGGCTTAGTTCAACTAGTGATACAAAAGGTCAAAGCATCTTGAAAAAACGTGATGCTATTTTAATGAGAGCAACGTTCCATTGAAGAAGATTGTGGCTTGTGCAAAAGATGGCGCTGCTGTAATGATTGGAAATAATCGCGAATTCAGAGCTTACAAAATCTATTTTTTATGCATCTCTTTTCGAGAGAAACACAACTTTGACTAATTTGTTGATGCAAATTGTAACATCTTTTGTTTCCCTCCGAAAGAGGATAAACGCGACATTGACTTTCAAGGCCCATACATGCATTGGTATGCACCATTGCTGCTTATTATTGATTTAAATTTTTGTTTAGTGTTTCGTCATTTTGTTGTAACTGGCTGATGCAATATTTCTTTTGTTTCTTTCTTCCTTCAATGCTTATTTTCTCTTTGTTGAACAGAATTTGATTATGTCTAAAAAGGCGGGTAAGATAATTTTTCGTTTTTATATTTTTCCATTTTTTTCGTACTTGTTCTTTGAGGCAATTATTTTAACGCATATAGCTTTTATTTTATGAAACACCAGCAAATTGTTTTTTATACGATATTTTTCAAATAGAGAGACTTTCGTTCCTTTTCGGAGAAAAGATTAATAAATAGAAAAAATTTATCAAATTTGGAGGTTTTAAATAAATACTTTTTTTTATAGATTAACAACTAGTGAAGGAAATATGTGAATTAATAGATTTTGAAAAAGACACGCATGGTGAAATTGATCTGGAAGACTCTTCGATAATCTTTCAGCCTCCTCTGGAACGCCCTGACGCTTTTTCCGATCATGATTCTCTGGAGAAGACATGAATGCTGACTTGAATCATTTACCTGCTCGCGTTTTTAGAGAAAGACCGGAATTGAATAAACACAGGAAAACTGAAAAGAGTGATAAACACAAGGTAAAAAGTAAATGGAACAAAATTTCGATCACAAATTTCCTAAGCTTTTCTTTTAGCGAAAAATCTGGAACAGTGGATTACAACATCATTTCTAGATCCCCATATGAGTACCTCAGAATTTTTTTAAATGAAGATTTTTTTAATTTAATTTTGTATGAATCTAAAATTTACGGAGAACAGAATAATTTCAATATCAATTGTTTATTTTTTGACTTTTATCTTTCTAACTTGTGGTTAGAATGTAAAGGTATTTTTATTTTAAATAAAATAAATTGACAATTCAAAAATTGAAATAAATCCTCTATTTTAAAATAATTCAAGTTAGTGAATTTCCAAATGTATAGGAATTTATAAGCCAAGCATTTCGGTCCAAATAATTTTCAAGCCGGAGACTAGGATTTTTGGGTTATCGGAGAGCCAATTATCAACGTGGGACAGTATAGAGGGTCGGAAACCTATGTCTCGTGTGCCAAGTGTGGCGCGCAGACAAATATACAATGGCATGCACACTTCTGTATAGGCATAAAATAAACGAACTTTTTTGTTTTAACTATATTTCAAGATGAGAAAGGATTCAACTTTTTGTTCATAAGGTTACGTTGTAAACTCCCATTTTTTGAAATCAGTTCTATGTTTACGGGGCCTGAGTAAGGTTGGTTAGATACTGGGCTTCAATAACTCAAGGTCTTTGTCGATCCCGCATCAAGCCTCCTTTTTTCATAGTTCAATGCAAGCGGTGCAATTGTGCCTTCTCAATGAAAACACGCCAGGGTACTTTTACCTTTACATTTAATGGGATACAGATCCATATAGTTAACATATCCAATTTTAAAATGATATGTTAACATTATCAACCTCCTTCCACACTCAATTTAAAGGAGGACTATTTAAAGATCATCTGGTATAAGTAGAGTCATTTAAAAATATATTTTATTTTGCGAAAAATTATATATCTAAAATAGAAAGAGAGGGTGGTCTTTTGAGCAGGGTTTTCAAACATAAAAATGCAAATCTAATGTAATTTCATTATTTATAATGTACAAAAAATTTAATTACTTTTCAAAATAAAATTGCATTAGTTCGCCTGCATTTTGAAAATAAATCAATTTTTGTTATAACGAGTTTCAAATGCATATATACACATGTTGTATGGAATTAACCTTCGCATACCACAGTGTTTGGGAATTATACCGATACCAACATAATGGAGTAAAAAGCCCATGAATTTCAAAATATGCATTTTTGTTGAAAAATGTGTGAAATAATAAATTCATATTTCAAATAGGTGGAAAATTCTATTATGCTATGATTCATATGATTTTTCAAAATTAATAATGTCAAGAATTTTGAAAATAACATACTTAATAATTGCTATTTTTATTTAATGGATATAACAATTAACGCCATCTATAAAGCTCTATATTCTATAACTTAAAAATGAAGTTAATTCAGACATTTTGGTAATATGCGATTTGCGCATATGCAATGCGCTTGTCAATTAGTTTTTCACTTCATCTAAAAGCATATCAATGTTTATTAAATTTTTATCAAAACTTAGCAGTGCAATTTTTTACGCGTTACGAACCATAGGGCGTAATATTTCTAGTTTACTACACTGAAAGAAAATGTAGTAGCTGCTACTATATAAAATAGTAGCGAGAGCTTAACGTAATTATCCTACTTAATATAGTTATATAAATGATATTTTGGTAAATTTACCGGCCTTTTTCTGATACCTGAAAAAGTTTTTTGATCCTTGAAATAGTCATTCCTTATGATATTTATTTAGTTTTTCAAAGAAATATATAGTACATTTAACTAGTTTCAAGGCTTTTAATAATTTATTTTTTATCTTCAGTTTTTTTAAATACCGTATATTTCGGTGTATAAGTCGACCTACAAATAACCCCCCCCCCCCCCCCATTAGAGTAAATTATTAGGATTTTTGATAATAGCTGAGGTATAATTGGACCTCTAAAATACAGAACTCGTCTAAATTATCGGCTAGCCTAAGCCGCAGTGTAAAAGTTACCATATATAAAACACCGGACATTAATTAAAGACTGCCGGTATGTCATTACAAATGTTGTTCTACTCACAATATGAAATAATATATAAGATATAGTATTAACATAAACCTCTATAATTTACATACTCATATACTTTCACTTCTTTTTCTCTCTAAATCAGTCTGTTCCTAATTCTCCTACTAACCAGATAAAATTCTTTAAATATTTTTTTTATACTTAAGCTAACGATGAAGCCTCAATTTTGAACCGATTTTGTCGGATTAAAGGTCGACTTATACACCGAAATATGCTGTAATAAGTTTTAACTTTGAATATCTTCAACGCTTTTATGTCGTATAACTCAAAAAACGAAAATATCTCTGGATAAAAATGTTTACAATGTTCATTTCAAATGAAGAATTATTGGACACAAAAATGAAGGAATCTGGGAATTCTTGGATATTAATATTTGAATAAATGAACAAAAATCAAAGAAAAAACATTTAAAAAAGTTCAAATCTTCTAGTTTTTTTTTCTTTCAAAAATTTAATTAATAAATTGATATAGAGCATTGTAAGTTAATACTTTTCATGAAATTATTAAAATTTATGAATATTATTAACGCTATCTAAGGTAAAGGTAAAGGTAGGGTGTTTTCATCGAGAAGGCACAATTGCGTCGCTTGTATCGAACTATGAGGCAAGCAGGCTTGATGGGGAATCGAATCCAAGACCTTGAGTTATCGAATCCAGCATCAACCAACTCCACCTACGCACCATAACTACTAACAGGAATGCAATAAACTTACTAAGCCCCCTGACTACCTATTACTAATTATTTTTTCAGTGATATTTCCTAATTACTAGTTTCAATTAACATTAGCGATCAATGATATATTAATCTTAAATTTTAAAAAAATATATGCATCTTACATACTTCTAAAATGGTCTGATATTTTGGAAAAAAATTTGCTTGAAATATCGCTTTCTCAATAATTTGGGGAAAAAATTGATATTCTTGCATGAACAATAATGAAGTCAGGTGTAAAATTTTGTGTTTCCAATTAAATTTTATTCAAATTTTAATGCGATTATATTTATTCTATCAAATGAATCAATAATAAACAAAAGAAAGCTTTGATGTTTAAATTTTCATGCGATATCGATTTTATGCATTTGATTTCGTTGTACTTGAATCGAAGGTGTTCTTACGCAAAATATGGCAATACTTGAATTTAAATTTATATAAATAGGGTGAAGTCTTTTCATCAGGATTAATTTTGCTACAACCCTCATACAAGCTAAAATAACTCGAAAACTAAATATCTTATATACCATTCATTACTCACAGATACGTGAACAAAATTAGTTTAGAAAAATTATGGAAAAAAAATTGAAATTTTTGATCAGGTGATGACGCCATGACGCCATTCAAACAAGACACCTATTAAAATTAGCAAATTTGTGTATTTGGAGAGACATGAAACAACGAAGATTTATCGAGAATGGGCGATATAGTCGAAACAATGTCGACGTCTTCAAGCTATCAAGCATGACAAAATCTATTACAACAAACATGCAAACAATTTATGGTTAGATATGTCAATTTAGCCCCTCCTCCTCCATATAGTAAAATAAGTGGTCGACCTAATAGCGTAAAATTTGTTTTAAATTTTTTAGATATGCTTTTAGCTATTCATCTATTATTCTGATAGATATTATCTCTATCATCTATTATTCTGATAGGATCTTATTTCAATATATTTTTTTTAAATTTAAGATTAATATTTCATTGATCGCTAATGTTAATACCTCTAGTATTAACTTGTTTGACAATGTTCATTTTTCTTTTTTTATGCATTTCTAGAATCTTCATATTCAAATAATAAATATCAAAAGTTTATGTAAATTCATGAATACCTCAATTGAACCTGATTAACCCTGCACTCTATAAAAGCGCAATAAATGGGGTTTGTTTTTCCGCCAAATTTTACGGACTATTAAAAAGATATTTCCACTGAATTTGATAAAGACAAAAATAAAAAATTTATTATCCCCTAACAACAAAAAATGGAAAAAGAAAAAAGGAAATATTCAGGGGCGTAGCGAGAACTTTGACTCCGGGAAAGGGATGCAAACTTTTTCTAGGGGATAGAGATGTATAATTTGTACATCCTCGTAACTTTCTCATCCGCGGATCATTTAAGCTTCAGCATGCGCAATAACATCTGCATCCGCGATTTTTCAACTTTTTTCTATATAGCGCTGAGTTTTTTTTCAGAATTTTTCAATTCTTACTTTATCCAAAATTTTTGCGATAAGTAAGAATTGACGATAACATATATGCGTTGACATTTTCTCCCTAAATTTTTAAAAAGTATACAACTTGCGTTTACTCAGAATAGGAATTATGATATACGCATCCACATCTGTTAAAAAAATAAATACTGACATCCGTATCCGCATGCGCTAGGATGCCAACTTTGATATGCGCGGATGCAAAAAAAATTTCATCCGATACATCTCTAAGTGGAGCACACAAATTTACAAATTTTGATACTTTTAAAATTATAAATATACATTAAGTAAAATTTTTATGTGAAATATTATTATATCGCTTATCAAATATGAAAACATCATTTATGGCGAACAACAAAATCGAAACATTTTTAACCTTTAGATTATTGCAAGTATTCATACAATTTTATTGAATTATTTATTATCAATTACTTTCATCGAAATTATTTTGGATCTTCACAAAATTACCTACATTATTTTCATACTGTTTCGATAATTTGGTTCAGTTGTTTTTGTCATACTTTTCTCATGCGTAAACTTTCATTTGTAAATAAATATCATATCATATCATATCATATCATCGAAAAATTTATCGATAACAGTTAAGAAGGTTTATCTGACAAATACTGTTAAAACATGGCTTACCTGGTACAAATGCAAACAATGTTAAAGTGATATAAGGAATGATTTTGCGACTGTCAAATTCATACATTTGTTGATTAT
Organism: Nectonema munidae; assembly: GCA_030549495.1. Classification (NCBI taxonomy): domain Eukaryota; kingdom Metazoa; phylum Nematomorpha; class Nectonematoida; family Nectonematidae; genus Nectonema; species Nectonema munidae. The sequence goes on along the minus strand of JAUIRK010000971.1, from coordinate 828,354 downwards.
TAAATCCGTTGACATGATTTTCTTTTTTAGTCTATTTTAGCATCTTTCGATACCGTTCTTTTTGTTTAAGCTGTTTTTTGTCTTGGATGCAAATCTTCGCATAAATGAAATTTTGGGATATTTAAAATTATGAAAGTTAGCAAATGAGCAACAACTTTCAAACCATGAACTTTTAAATAGTGTAGTATTATTTTCAAGGTCAAGTTTTCAAAAATTTAGGATGAAAGTACGTCTGATTTAACAGAAAATACAGTGACGTGCAAACTTTTCGGTCACAACTAAAAACTAATTTTTTTTTGTTTTTATTATGTTTAAAATGTTTTTTTATATTAAATGGTAAAAGTATAAACGTAGAAGTATGAATTTTACATTAGTAAAAATTTATGATTTTATTCTTTTAACATTTAAAGAAAAATTCATTCATATTGGAAAAATTTTTGGCTAAAATCTTCTTTTTTATTCACTTGAGTTTTTTGATTTGACATTTATACCTGGAATTATACCATTAGAATTAAGAGAGTCAAACTAAAATTTTTTGGATTATCTAAAAGTATTAATTTTTAAAATTTATTAAAATTTAAAACTACAGCAACTTTTGCAGATAAGCCAGAAATCAGTCATTCTCCAAAATGAAAGGTATAAAAAATATTAACAGCATGCTAATAAGTTTTTCAAAGGATTTATTTCTCAGTTATGTCATAAAACTGTCGAATAAAAAAAAGTCAACACTGAAAGAAAAACTTACTAATGAGAAAAACATGAGAGAATACGTTTTTAGAATTTAGAATAGCAAAAGCTCGACCGGAATGCTGAATCCGCGATCTACCTGAACTTTGCATCCCACTAAAACGCAAGAACGGCCTCTCGTACTCCAAAGTTATACCTTGATATAAGTTATAGATGAGAAGAATCTATATTTCAAATATATGAATACATCAAAGTGATAGATAGAATCCTAACAATCGGGTCGCTAAAACATTACTTAACCGTAAACCTTAACTAGGATAAAATACCTGCAGAACAGAGTGCATAGCTTCTTTCTAAATAAAAAGTATCATTATAAATGAAGTATGATAGAATAAATATCAAAAAGTAATGGAATTGAATACCTTATATAATATGGATAAATAATATTTAGTATCATAATGTGGAAGTTAACAATATGAAAGCAATTTAAGGGCATGCTGGATACGCGAGAAAACTGCTCCTAGAAATTTTCTCCATCCGATATTACATAATAGTGTGTGTGTTTAATAAAGAAAATAAATTTTACCTTGAAAATATATAATAAACGGACGTTGAAGCAAACTACAACAGATCCCAGATTGCAGACTATGCCCAACCGAATTCTTTGCAAGAAAATCTTTTGGGACTTATACCTTGTTCCAATCCTAACTTTAAGCTGGGGGATCTAGTATGCAGAAAAGCATAAATAAATGCAAAACGGAGAATTCTCCATTGCTCGGAGGCTATTGTATATATGAATGGATAGTCACAAATCATTTGTTTCCCTTTTTTAGCATATACTCCGAAGAACACTTTAACCAGGCATGCTTAACCAATCTGCATGAGCTAAGCTTTGCATAATTGTGGGCAATGCTTGAGCTAGTTTGTGGAAAAACTTGTTATCAAAATTCCCTTACCTATTCTGGAACTAAGAAAAGAGATCCAGCAATGAGGAATAGGGAACGAGTTGCTATAAACATTCCTAAAAAGTTTATATGCTAAATCGTCAATTTTATTAATCCAAGTTAAGCATAGTCATCTCAAAATGGATCTTCCATTACTCAATTTCGGCATTGTTAGGATTTGAATGTCATTGGCTACCGTCGTGGAATTCACCCAAGCTCTCTAAGTTATCTATATAGCGCTATTTCTTTTTAGCCTTTTAAACTTTTCTAAGATTTAAGATAAATATTAATTCCTTTGTCCCAAATAATCCCTGAATATTTTGCGTGTCACATAAATTTTGGAACAAATAGCGCCAAATATTATGATCTTACTATTCACGTCGTTAAAGTGTTTTCAGATTTGAGAACGCGCTTAGTGGGTTAATATGAAAATATGCCATCTGTGAGGCTGATTAACCTGACAGAGATATACTTATGGAAAGACACCTTAATGTCAGAGAAGTAAATCTTGAACAGAAGTGGTCCTAGAGGCAATCCTTGGGGGACCCATCGCCGTATGCTTATTTTTCTTGAAAATTTGTTTTTAAAAAAGCGCTTAGAAAGTCCAAATAAGAGAAGATCAATAGTGGCACAGAGATGCTACTAAGTTGTAACAAGAAACCTTCGTGCCAGACTTATCAAAAGTCTTTTCAAGGTCGTAAATTATCATGCCTACGTTGTGGCCACAAGGTAAGCAGAGCATGATTCGTAGACAGCACTTTTTTAGAAGCAAAATGCTCGTCTAGGATTGGGCTCGCTGCACCACTAACTTCGAAACAATCAGCAAGGAGCCTCTTTCACCTCTACGACTCTTCGGTATTTGCATGTGTCAGAAGTTGGACTTTTGCAGACGGGTTTCAATTTTGTAACCTGGTTCCTGAACTTCAAGGAGCATTATAGCGGGTTGTTGTTTTTGTGATACTTGTGACTCTTCTAGATTTAGTTTTGTCGAGTTTTCTCCTAATAACTTTTTCTAATCGATTGATAAAATTCTTTTTTTGGCGTCCCTAGTGTGAATGTAACAAAATTTTTAGTTCTACAAGTTTTTCATGGCGATCGAGTCTTCAGAGTCACTTGATTGTGAAGCTAGTAAATATTGACCCCTTTCCCACACATATCCTTAGGCTTCGAGATTGGCTTGTTTCCAGATGTACGAAGGTTCTATAACCGATGAGTCATATAGAGTATTTGGCATGGGATTTGACTTCGTTTAGAGAGAAGAGTTCTGCATTACGTTTTGAAAGTAGATCAATTATCGTTTCACTAAGTTTTAAATATATTTACTTTTAATAAATCTGATAAAATACAAGTAGTACCAATTTGTAATTTTTTTATGTTTAAAGTTTTATTTGGATGAGAATTAGGTTATCTACTTGATATCACTTTTCTATTATAAATATGCGATATTTTTAAAATATGACAACTAACGCGATGATTATTAACAAATTATAACGAAAAAATAACTGATCAATTGCAGATGCTTTATTTAAATAGAGAAGAAAAACTAAAAACCATATTTATTCACAATATGCTTTCATTTGCATAAAAAAGTCACAAAATTTTCAACATTGTTAGACAGTTTTTCCATTTTTTTATAATCCAATCATGACAGTTGGAATCAAGAGCAATATAAAGAGTAAAAATGAAGGCGTCATTCACCAACTCCACATACTTAGAAATTGAAAGTATCCGCATCATGTAATCGGTATATATTAATAGCACTTCCTTTCTCTGCATATGTCCAATGTAGATGTTAACCAAAGCGATTGGAAAAATAGTGATGATGTAGAAGAAAAAATATATCATTATTTTTGATGATTTTTTTAAAAGTGTGCTTTTATTCTCCGTACTTACCGCATGAACAATTTTTTTTCTTGAAACTGAGTACAAGTATATGTCGTAGGAGATTACAATTGATAAAGAAATAAACATAAGGACTGGAAATATGAACATAAATATTTCGCGATAAAATAAGTAGTCTGAATGAGCTGCCTTTCCTTCTATTGAGCATAGATAGGGACTGCGTTTGCAGTGGTTTTTAACAACACGCGTTAAAAAACTCCTTGGCATCGAATAAATGAAAGAAAGAGACGAAGAAAGCAGAAGTGCATGTCTAAATACAAAACTCGATCTCCATGCCTGCATTTTGATTGGATTATGAATCATGTAGTATCTGTCGATTAGAAAAAAGACATAGAGATAACGTACGGTCATCGTTATAGCGTCTTGTATCACGAATAAAACTTTGAAAACAAAAAAACGCCAAGCACATGTATGGACAGAGTTGTATGATTTTAATAGTCCGTAGTTTTCATAGGCGGGATAAAGAAAGTTTGTTAAAAGATAGCCCAAATTGCAGATGGAAACATACTTTAGCATTAAGTAACAGTGGTGTTCTTTTTCCAAAGCCTTGAAAATGAAAAGACAAAAAGTGTTGACGATGAAGCCTAGAAAAGATACGACAAAAAACACATAAGGATTTGTAGAAATCTCATCTTTGTCTCTGCAGAAGCTTTGATAATACAGACTTGTAATATTTAGGTCTTCCATTTTATTTAGCAATTTCTTTCTTTATCTAAATAAAAATGATGATATTACAATATTATTCAAAAAAATACTTATAGTAATAAACCATCTCCAAACTTTAGTATCCTTATCAAGATATAGAACACTTTTTCGTCAAAACGCTGAAAACCTAAAATTTCCAAAAACAAAACCTCTAAAAAGAAAATTTCTCTAAATTTTTAAACTTTTTTCTTGCTAAGGGCGCATTATTTCAATGATATATACACGCCTGTGTTCAACAAAAATTTAACTTTTTTACCTGGTTTAGGCAGTTCTCTATGTCCACTATTTTATTCACACACATTTAAAACAATTGAGAATCCTTCTTTAAAAGAATATCACTACTCCTTCTATATTTATAAATACTTTTAACAGATATGCATACAGCCACAAGTATTTTCTTCTTCTTCCATCCTTTACAACTGTCAAATAATTCTAAAATACAAAGAAGTAAGAGATGACACACTCAGAAGTAGCAACTAAAATGGAAGGCGCTTAAAACAGGTTTTAGTTAATTATTTCAAAAATTATTACATAAGGCGTTCTAATAGGAAAGCGAAAAATGTCGAATGTAGGGTGAGTGCTATTGAACTTTGTTTTCTGAATTTTGGGGGACAGTCTAACACAGCGGTTTTTAACAAGTGTGCCGTTCGCATCACTAGTGTGTCGCCAACGGTCCGTGAATGTGCCGCGTATTTTTGTAGGAAACAAATTTTTAAGTTTATTTTCAATAGTTACATAAACTTTTTCTTTTTATTTCTTTTAATTTTATGGCTATTTAATTTAATGTGGCTGCTTCGCCCTGGTTTGACCATGTGAGGGTAAGGTTTGCTTTAATTTTTTGGGTACTTTCAACTAAACAGAAAACTCACCAAAAAAGGCAAATGATTTTTTCAAAAGATTTCAATCAAAAACCGATTAATACTTGATAAAAAATTATATCATTTTATAGATTTAAAATTTGGATTGATATCATAAGTGAGTTTTTTGAGTAATTTTTTTAAGATTAACATATAATTAAAAAAAGTCCAATAAAGGTAATGTAAAAGTCCGTGAGGTGTTTTCACCAAAAAGGCACAATTGCGCCGCTTGTATCGAACTATGAAGAAAGTAGGCTTGATGCGGGATCGAACCCAATACCTTGAGTTATCGAATCCCAGTATCTAACCAACTTTACTCACGCCCCCTATTCTAAAGTCCAATAACTTGTATGGAAAAAAATTTGGATTACCATCAAAACTTAATTAAATTTAAATATGGAAAAATTTGTTTTTAAAAAACAAAAGTTTGAAAATGAAGAATGTGAGATCGAAGCAAGTACTAGCATTCGAGTTACAACAAATGATAAAAGTTTTAATGAATCAGTCATAAGACAGTATAAAGAATAATATTTGTCTTTTGGGTTTATTTCTTCTAAAGAAAAACCATCCAATCCCATGTATCTTTTATGTGGACAAAAAGTAGCTAATGAAGACATGGTTTCAAGTGAATTCAAAAGACACTTAATGACAAAACACTCACATTCATCTCAAAAAACTAACGAATATTTTTTGAGACTTGAGGCTAATCAAACACTCGAGTCGCAGAATTTTACAAAGCTTATATCTGTTTCAGATAGAACTCAAGAAGCTGAATCTTTGATTTTACCAGAATGCTGTAAAATTGAGAACATTTTATTTGTGAAAAATAGGAGAAAATTCTTGAGAAGTTATGAAAATTCCTTTGTCTGATAATACTATAATACAAACGGATATGTGATATGTATGAAAATAGTGAATCTCAAATACTTAGTAAAAAATATTTGGCAATTCACTTAGATGAATCGACTGGTATTAGTGGAAAAGCACAACTTTTAGCGTTTATTAGAATCCCATATAAAGAAGAGGGTGAAGATATTTTTGAAATTGTAGACCATTATTTCACTTGCATCTGCACAGACCGTGCACCATCTATGTCGTAAAAGGTTTCAGAGCAAACAAAAAAACCTGCTTTTGTTTTTACTCACTGTTGTTTGCACAGAGAAGTTCTTGTTGCAAAATAGCTAGTACCTGACTTACAAAAAATTTTTTAAACAACATAATAAATTATATTAAAAGTAAGCAACTGAAACAAGGTTATTTTCAATTTTATGTTCTGCTATGGAATCTGCTCATACACAGCTACACACCGAAATTAGAAGACTGTTGCGAGGTAGAGTACTTCAGCGCTTTTAGGAATTTAATGTAACGGTGTGCCGTGTTCTTTTGATCTTCTCTAAACTGTGCCGCAAAATAAGAAAGGTTGGAAACCGCTGGTCTAATCCTTTTCTGCTAATTATTTTTGAGATGATTAAGGATTTTTTAAAAGCGATTCTGCTTATCGATTTTTTTTCCTTTATTCTTAAATATATTGTTACCGACCAATACTATTTTTGTATTTGATATTTCATTGATTTTATAGGTATCCTTTTTAGACCATTTACTTATTTCATTCTTTTATATTTAAATCTTCTTATTCCTAAATAATTTTTCCAATTTCGGTAAAACTCTGTCTCTTGATAATATTTTGTTTAAATGAGAACCTTGGTTTGCAGTAATTCTTCTAATTTTATTCATTTGAACTATTGAAATGTCTTTAGATCAGTTTATATTGATATTAACAAAATTAATTTTTTTGAAAATGTTTTATTTAACTTTTTTCATTTTGCATTTTCATATATTTAGTGTGCCAAAATTTTTAAAAATTACTTGGGAACTTTATTACGTTTACATTACTTCTGTCATACAGATATAAAAGAAACGACATGATAACAGTATTTAAAATCATAAATAAAAACATTCATGTTAATCGTGATACCTACCCCCATTTTCTTCAAGATTTCAAAGAACTCATCAGTACAAATTTATAAAAGGCCGACACAAAAAGCACTTCCGCAAAAACTTCTTTTCTAACAGAATTCTCAACGACTGGAACAGCTTTCCCGCGTATGTAGTAAACTCTCCTACTTTAAACATCTTCAAGCAACGCATTGACCACTTCTGGAAAGATAAGATGCATACTCCTTCCTAGCTTAGTAACTCGGAATATCCTAGTTTTCTTATATTAATCTTTTTTCCATAATTCTCACTTACACTATTCTCGATCAGTTTAGTTATTCTTTTCCTTAAATTGATGCGATCATTACAGGCAAATTTGCCTTTCTATTCGCTTAATAAATTATGTTATGTTATGTTATAAGATGTCATATGGAATATGCCTCAATCCTATTGTGTGGAGCCGGAAAAGTCTTAACAAACTGTATAGAATCGCTACAACGCCGTGCAATTCGTATAATTATTGGTCTTCGCTCCCGAGACCTAGTTACTCAAGATCTTTATAATCTTCCAGGACACGATAAATTACAGTTTAGACGCAATTTCTCAGTTGCTGCATTGGTTACAAATACTATCATGTAAAATGTCCATTAGCACTAAGGCCTTTTGTCCCTTATCAGAAAATTTTACCCCACAGAATACGTCACCATACATACGTTAATTGTAATAACTTAACTTTCTCTGATCAATCTCCTCTTATACTTCTCCCTCAAATGCTCAACACGCTCACTTCTGATTGCTTGCAACAACAATATAATCTTAATGCTTTTAAGCCTTACCTCACCACTCAACGTGAAAATAATTCGTTTTCACACTTTCCTCACATCATATAGAATGTTTTATAACTATTTTCCAACGGTATATGATCATGGTATAAATAAAATGCTTAATAATATTAAAAATAATAAACAAATTTTAGTTATGAAATTTGTTCAAAAATTATTATAAATAAATGGATATTCTTAGTAATTCTTATTTTTAAAAATTTTGTTAAAATACAAGCGTTGAGAAATTTCTGAAAAATCTTTCATTGCCACATTTATATTTTCTTTCACGTTTCAAAGGTAAACTGTATGGTTTGTGATAATGAATCTTGTAATAAAAGAAGTTCTACCGAAAGTAAAGTCGTAAATGATATTGATCATAAAACTTTAACAGCAAAACTTGATTTTGAGAAAAAGCTTGATACAATTACAAAGGAGGGTAAAAGGGCAACGGAAGCCAAAATAACGACACAAAAAATTGTTTGAAAAACCTTCTCAAAATATCATTATTTTAAAAAAGAAAAATAAAGATACCTGAAACAAAATATATTAAAATCTATGCGTCTGTTATTCTAAATGACACAAAAGTAACTAAGACGTTTTTTAGAGAGGACCTAGTAAAGTTCTCATTTCCCGATTGAAGCTGAAAAGCGCTTTCAAAATAGTCCTCAACTTTCAACTGATTTTATGAAGTAAATCAATTTAAGTAAGTCAAATATTTCGTTCCAAGGATGCTACGTCAATCGGGTAAAAGGAAAAATGCTATAAGATATTGCACGCGAATTCCATCTTGCTTGATGTATGTTCGGGAGTTTCTTCCAGTATATTTTGGGCCACTTTAAAGTTGTTTTGTAGTGACGATATGCCTGCCATTGTTCATACAAAAACTTGAAGTCTTGCGGCCATACAGGGTTTGCGCCTGCGTTAACATCATCTGTTGGAAAAACCTGGTAGTTGGCTCTAAGAGAATTGTGGTTCTTCGATATTTCGTCAATAAAAGAGTAGTTAAGTTCTGGGCTGGTGCTTTGTTTCGGAATGAGAAAATCCAATACGTCTTTTAGAAGCAGATCGAGTACGTGATGTTGACAGTCGATGTACTGTGGCTTCTGAAAGCCTTTGCTTATGACATCATCCTGGATCAATTTAACAATACCCTGCAAACAAACAGTAATTACGGCAGATGTTTCGGAGATTATCGTGCAAATATTTTTTCCAATCATTGTATTCGTCGATCAGATTATGTAGTTCTTTGTGAATAGCCTTAGCAGTACCATTTGGGCATTTTAAAACACCAGGTTTTATTTCAGTCATGGTATTTTTTAGCAAAACTACTTGATTTTCTTCATGTAACCTTTTACCATCAAATTGAAGGCAATAACGATCATCGACTTGTAATTTTTAAAAAATTTTATTTTCATTTTTTTGCTTTCTCTGATTATTTGTTTCCATATACCTGATTGACATGGAACTGGAACATTATAACCCTGTTTAAAAATTGTTTCGAGAACATAATGCCATTTGTGTGTTGATATGTTATTCTTGCGTACCAGTAAAGTTGCTGTTGAAGTTCTTGCTCTTTTGTAATTTAATTTGTCTTCAGAAGAAGAGGAACAGGAAGGCGAGTGGCGTTTCGGTTCAGACTCAATTCAATTCAGAGTGAGATTCAGGGATAATGTTATGTGTGGATAACGACTTCAAAGAACTTGATTTAGTTCGAACACGTAGTTTTTTGGTGTTGAACAAAAAAGGAAAGTTTCCAAGAATTTGAAATTTTGTCGGCATCCGTGTAAGATTTGAATTTTTTTCAACAAATTGAATGCTTGGATTCCTTTTTGGCTTGGATAAGGAAGGTAAATTTTTTTTACAAATAGAAAGATTAGCTTTTACGCTGTTGTTAGAATTTTTAGAAGACATTTTTTTAAGGCTTGAGCGTAAAAAATTAACTGCAATTTTAAAAATTTTATAATTTATTTTTTTTTAAAAAAACATGTCTTTATAAATATATAAAAAATAGGGGGAAGTTTTTTTAAAATGTTTTAAATTTGATTTTACTAATGATATCTAGAAATAATTGTTCCACTAATGTAAGAGGTTTTGCTATTTTATTTTATAAAAAAAAAATTTTTGTAATCTCCCTAAAACCCTATGTATTTTCCCAAACTCTTAAACTTGATACACACAGTTTGCATGCCTATCGCCTAAGGAACTCACAACTTATGAAATTAGCTATTTTTAAATTACACAAATATACTTATAAATGTTGTTTTTATGGAACAAGGTGTGTTTTCCTACTCAATTTTTTTACCTTATATTTATCAAATTAAAAAAAAATATAAAACTCCATTTTCTTTCTTGCTATAAAAATATTATTTGCAACATAAAAAAAACTGTTATTCTTGCCAGAAAAAGAGTCCACTAAATTTCAATTGAGTTATATTTTTTTCTGCTAATGTTCATATATATATCTCATACAATGTTTCATTGTTACCATGCCTACGCTCAATCTGGGTGTGTGTGTGTGTACCAAGAAGTATCTAAGGGCCTTGTAAACAACCTGCAAATCGGATTGCTTTATTTTTCACTTTTACTTTGTTTATATATTTTCATCCTTTGTTTAAATCTTTTTATATCTTTCTTTTGTGAGCCTTATGTGTGTATCGGACTAGTAAATAAATTTCTTTCTCCTTAAGCTTACGTAGTTTAGCATCTGTTTGAAAAATATCGAAGAGTTACTCAGAATAAGGAATTGAACTCTATTGTGTTTTTCGCCAGCGATTATTACTCTTACCTTCTTTCATCAAAGAAAAAAAATTCATATAAACCCTAACACGCTTTTTATTATTGGTAAACTTGATGTGCAAATAATTGCAATATATCCTATGTTCTTCCAGTATACTTGAGACTAAAGAAAAAGCTTATTTACGAGTACCATGGGTCTTTCACAATAAATGCATCAAAGAATTCATGATTTCTAACACATTAGGATTTGTAGGCAAAGGACCATTTTGAAAAGAATGATTTTCATAATACCAAAAAAAGTAATTTCCTTGAAGAATAACGAAATACATTAAATTTGAAATTTTAATCAAAAAATTGAATATAAAAGAATAAATTGTTGAAATATAATTACGTTATTTTATATAAAAATAAATCAAAAACATTGCCGATATTAAAAAGGTATGCTGTTTTTGAAAGAGAATAAATTTTTTTTAACAAAAATCTCTTACGACAAAACCAAATATATCAAACATACTGCCCCCTTAAATTCGTTATATCGAACAAAATTAACAGTTGACATATACAAAATTTGTGTTAAAGCATCTTATTAAAGTATTTAACAAATTATTTTTAATTTCCCCCTCTGCTTTGATTTGTTTGCAGTCTTTGCACATCGTCAGCGCTTATCCATCTACAAAAGAGATTCACTTTAATGTTTGGAAAGATGTTTCGTCCTCTTTTGTTTCAAATCGCTTTTTATATTCTAAAAATGGCATGTTAGAGTCGCATCCACTTTATGAGTTTTTATCCATTTCACTAGATATGTTAAAAATTTTAAACCCACTGTCTTTCACTAATTATCCTCTTAATGCAAATTCTGATAAGAAAGAAGCCACATTTTCATTTATTTTAGTACGTTCTTCTCTGTACTTCAAATCGGCTTTTTCTCTTTGCATAAGAAATTTTTTGATATTTGGCATCTTGGAAAATGTGATATTCAGTACAAGGTAGCCCCATTTTCACTATACCCAGCTTTACTCTTTTGGGCATCGTTGTTACCTATTTCATTTTGATTGTTGATATCTGCAATCCAAGTAGTAAATCAAGAGCTATGCTTAATCAGAACAGGGATGTAATAATAATAATATCTTTATTTTCAATAGTTTTACAAAAAGGGATCACATATGTAGTATAAACAATTTGTGGATCCATATATAAATGACAATCGCAATAAAAATTTGAGAAAAACAAGATTGACTTTTGAAGGTCGGTATCAAAGGCCAAAATAGCCGCTAGAAGATGTCAACCAGGTAATAAAATAACTTTACTAAAAAAACAAAAAGAATATAAGGATACAGAGTTGAATTAGTTTTGTATGATAACGTTAATTAATAATGATATTTTTTTAAATTATGTCCTGAATAAGGGTTAAGAGAAAAGCAAGTATGTTTAAGCTTAAAAAGTATGGAATCGGAAAGGAAGAGTGCTTTAGAATTGTTGAAAAGGAAGATACTCTATAAGAGATGGATTGTTGGATTTCGTATATTTATAAAAAGGTAAGGAAATTTTATGATCAAGTCTTGGCTAAGTTCTATCTCTTTATATAGGTGGAAGCAACAAGTATACGTATTTGTATAGTGTAACAGCGACATTGAAATTGTATGTATCCTTGAGTTTCAAGATGGAGTTATTAAGAAAGAGATTGTTAGTGTGGGAGGTGGGGATGCAGTTAAAGATAACTCTCAAAATCTTTTTTTGAAGAAAATAATAATTTCATCTAGATCCCTAAAACATTTTTCTTCTAGAGAAAATATAAATATAGTGTATCTTTTGTATATACCTATGTAGGGCACTCCTCTTAGTGCCCTGCATTATCGTCTACATTCTCCAATTCCAACAGGTAAGCAGTCTATCAGGTTTCATCCAAATTTTAATTTCTTGTTTCATGCCAGTAGCAGTTCTCTCAGCAGCATCATTATCGTAACTTGCAATGCCAACTACTGCATACGATATTTTCTGCCTTTTCGCAAATGTTTCATCAAAAATTCATAATTTCCTTATGCTTCCCTTCAATATAAAAGATTTCGTAAACTTATTTATTATTTTTTTTAGTTCTCGGTTCTAAGGGAAGAACATTCTTCGATAACTAAACAGACAAATGCATATTACAATCAGGAACCGAAACTGCCTACCTATCTATCTGCCAACCATATTTTAATCATCTTAAATTTAACCATATGATATATATTAATAAGTTGCTTAAAAGAAAAAAAATATATTCACATTTATCTCACTTATCAATAATAAAAGAAAATTACTAAGTATGATTAAGTTTTTTAACTGACAGGTTGGAGATGAACCATCGTAGTATACAGGTTGGAGATGACAATCAAGTTTTCTACCCTCGTTCAACCGTACAGGTTATTAGTTATATTTATATGTATACTAATATAAGTTTGTTAAATATAAAAAGATAATAATTTTTATTATCTCTCATTTATCACATGATTTGAATAATCCTCACCTTTTAAGATTAAGTTTGAAAATCTTGTTTGAATTTTAAAGGATTAGATGTAATCCCCCAAACCTTATGAAACTTATAGAAAGCATTCATTTACAATTGGGATAAATGAATCCAACTAATCTTATTACTTATGGCTGCAAACATTAAGACTGGTAGTGAAGAGAAAACTCTCATTTTACAAAAGATATTCATTTTCAATTACAATTTAATCCAATTATAGTATTAAAAGCCATCTTTCTTTTTGTGAAACTGTTCTTTTAGGTTACTCGCATGATGGTAATTTCATACATTTTTCTTATTTTGTTAAAAAAAATGTTAGAAATAAGTTCGGGTAGTATCTTACTCAGGCCTGTTGATAAGCGAGAAGTGGGGGGGGGGGGGGTTCTTTGTCCCCACGCCTGGGATTTATTTTGACCCTCTCAAACTCCCTTGAAATATATAAATGTATACACTTTCTTGTAGTCCTGGACCCATTAAAATCAGTTATGCCCCCTTCTGTACTTCGACTTTGACGACGGGGCTATGCCTACTTTAACACCTATGTTTTACACAGGCAAATTCAAAAATTTTTTACTTAAATCTTTTTTATTAAAATAAACTAATATATAATAAATATTTATATTATTATATAAATAAAATCTCTTCTTTACTTAAATTTAGAAGGAAAATTTGTCTTAGGTTTTTCAATTTTCGATTCTGAAAAAACAAGATGACCCAGTAAAAGAACATGCAAAGTTTTAGATAAAATACGGTTAGAAAAATACGGTATTGTAAAAAAAAGGTTAGAAAAGAATGAACAACGTGTGAAGTTGGTTTACATTTAGGAGAATGTGAAATTTTGTGGCATTCTAAATAATTCTTGTAGCTGTGTAAAAAATTTGCAAAACGCATGACAAAAAATCTTTTTAAGTCAAAAGGTTTTTATAATTTTATTTTTATAAATAAACATTTTTGTTTTGCTTCATAAATTTGCTTGTTGTAAGTCCTTAAAAAAAGGACCAAAGTATTAATAAAAAATTAACGTGTTACAAACATGAAAATGTAAAAAACAGGTTCAATTAAATTAAAATCAACATAGAAAAAGATGAAAAATAATGCTTTAGAAGATTTGGTAAATAATGGGTATCAAAGCAAATACGATGCAGATGTAGAGATTTGGCATCGTGATTATTGCATGCATGGATATCTCTATTAAATTTAAGCATGGTTCCTAAAGGCCTGCAAATGCTCTCCTTTCTGGTAGGGACATCGTTGAGTAGCAAGCATCATATCATCGATAGTGAAAGGTCGATTTCAACGCAGCGATCTCTATTATAAAAGATCTAGTGTGTATACCTATTTTTAAAGTACTAAAATGTGTTTCATGCTTTCATCTTATTAGGACTAATGAAAGCGTCATCTTACGATCACAATAACACAACAAAAATCGAAAGTTCTTTTGAATGACGGAAATATCACTGAGTCCTATTCTCTGTGTGTTTAACAATGCTTTTTAAATCAATGCATCTCGCAAGTTTGCATTTCAATAATCGCATATATAGTTTTTCCGGTTTTGCATCAGGATCACACTTTTGTATGCTTTGGAAATTTGAATGATTATAAATAAAAAGCAAAACTTAGTTAATTAAATTATGACTTTTGCTTGTTAGCATATTCTTAAACGAAATAGATATTTCGTGCTCAAATCTGATGTATAAAGACACGATTGAATATAATGCATATTCTATATCCTTCTTCTTCACTTACTATAAATCATCATTCTTTTCAACCTTCTGATTTACTCCACTCAAAATAGTAAAGAGATGCCTAAAGTAAGATATCTATTTTTAACCAACAAATATATGTACAATTATTTTCCATTTTTATCAATATTTATATTTTTAATAATAGTTTTTATTATTTTTTTTATAAATTTTTTTATTTTTATTAAATTGAGAGAAAAAATCTAATCATTTTACATTCCATTTTTCATAACGCAATCCCATATGCAGTCTAACATTGCACGTTTCAAGGGAAATGTTTTCAAATTCAAGTGAAACGTTATCAAGTTCAAGTGAAATGTTTCCAGATTAAAGTGAAATGTTTTAAAATTTAAGTAACGTTTTCAAGTTTCAAGAGTTTTTTATCTTTAGATTTGAGTTGAATATTTTTTAAGATCGGTAATAAATATTTTTACAAAAATTAATTTTTAGTTTGCATTTTTTAATTTTTTTAGAACTCTAAAAATTCGTAAAAGTTGTGTAATTCAATATACTTAAAACTTGAAAAAATTTCCCTTGAATTTGAAAACCTTTCACTTAAATATGAAAACATTTCACTTGAACTTGTAATGCTATTAAGTAATGATTAACCCTATCAAAGGCCTTTGAAAAATCTATAAATATTCCACAAATATGATAAATTTTTCTCTAGACTCTAAAATACAATTTGCCAAATTAGTAAACACAGGTTCAGTTGAAATACCAGTTCTAAAACCAAACTGCATTGAATTTATTATTTTATACTTATTCAAAAATTATAACATTCTATTAACCCTCGCAAGACCAAACATGGCTTTTTACTCCACGCTTTTTTCAATGATGAAATTCGTGTAGAAAAATATATCTGACCCCATCAATAAACAACATGTAAATTTTTTTCTTGGTTTCATCTCAATTATTTGAAAATAAAAAATATCATCAGATATGTTATTTTTTAATTTTAGTTGTTTTTATACTTCGTGTTGAACTAGTAGATGGCGTTAATTATGATTTTTCAATAAAAATTTTCATTATCAAAAGTTTATACATTAAATGGTATGTTTTTCAATGAAGATAATAAATATTATAAAGCAATAACAATAAATTATTTGCATTTCCTAAAAAAAATTTACATTATTTTCTAAACTTTCTTGAAAATCAGTAAGCCATTTGCAATACTCAACAAGAATCATTGACGTCAACTTTGAGAGAGAAATAAAAGGAGATATAAGGAATGATTTTGCGACTGTCAAATTCATACATTTGTTGATTATTAAATCCGTTGACATGATTTTCTTTTTTAGTCTATTTTAGCATCTTTCGATACCGTTCTTTTTGTTTAAGCTGTTTTTTGTCTTGGATGCAAATCTTCGCATAAATGAAATTTTGGGATATTTAAAATTATGAAAGTTAGCAAATGAGCAACAACTTTCAAACCATGAACTTTTAAATAGTGTAGTATTATTTTCATGGTCAAGTTTTCAAAAACTTAGGATGAAAGTACGTCTGATTTAACAGAAAATACAGTGACGTGAAAACTTTTCGGTCACAACTAAAAACTAATTTTTTTTTGTTTTTATTATGTTTAAAATGTTTTTTTATATTAAATGGTAAAAGTATAAACGTAGAAGTATGAATTTTATATTAGTAAAAATTTATGATTTTATTCTTTTAACATTTAAAGAAAAATTCATTCATATTGGAAAAATTTTTGGCTAAAATCTTCTTTTTTATTCACTTGAGTTTTTTGATTTGACATTTATACCTGGAATTATACCATTAGAATTAAGAGAGTCAAACTAAAATTTTTTGGATTATCTAAAAGTATTAATTTTTAAAATTTATTAAAATTTAAAACTACAGCAACTTTTGCAGATAAGCCAGAAATCAGTCATTCTCCAAAATGAAAGGTATAAAAAATATTAACAGCATGCTAATAAGTTTTTCAAAGGATTTATTTCTCAGTTATGTCATAAAACTGTCGAATAAAAAAAAGTCAACACTGAAAGAAAAACTTACTAATGAGAAAAACATGAGAGAATACGTTTTTAGAATTTAGAATAGCAAAAGCTCGACCGGAATGCTGAATCCGCGATCTACCTGAACTTTGCATCCCACTAAAACGCAAGAACGGCCTCTCGTACTCCAAAGTTATACCTTGATATAAGTTATAGATGAGAAGAATCTATATTTCAAATATATGAATACATCAAAGTGATAGATAGAATCCTAACAATCGGGTCGCTAAAACATTACTTAACCGTAAACCTTAACTAGGATAAAATACCTGCAGAACGGAATGCATAGCTTCTTTCTAAATAAAAAGTATATCATTATAAATGAAGTATGATAGAATAAATATCAAAAAGTAATGGAATTGAATACCTTATATAATATGGATAAATAATATTTAGTATCATAATGTGGAAGTTAACAATATGAAAGCAATTTAAGGGCATGCTGGATACGCGAGAAAACTGCTCCTAGAAATTTTCTCCATCCGATATTACATAATAGTGTGTGTGTTTAATAAAGAAAATAAATTTGACCTTGAAAATATATAATAAACGGACGTTGAAGCAAACTACAACAGATCCCAGATTGCAGACTATGCCCAACCTAATTCTTTGCAAGAAAATCTTTTGGGACTTATACCTTGTTCCAATCCTAACTTTAAGCTGGGGGATCTAGTATGCAGAAAAGCATAAATAAATGCAAAACGGAGAATTCCCCATTGCTCGGAGGCTATTGTATATATGAATGGATAGTCACAAATCATTTGTTTCCCTTTTTTAGCATATACTCCGAAGAACACTTTAACCAGGCATGCTTAACCAATCTGCATGAGCTAAGCTTTGCATAATTGTGGGCAATGCTTGAGCTAGTTTGTGGAAAAACTTGTTATCAAAATTCCCTTACCTATTCTGGAACTAAGAAAAGAGATCCAGCAATGAGGAATAGGGAACGAGTTGCTATAAACATTCCTAAAAAGTTTATATGCTAAATCGTCAATTTTATTAATCCAAGTTAAGCATAGTCATCTCAAAATGGATCTTCCATTACTCAATTTCGGCATTGTTAGGATTTGAATGTCATTGGCTACCGTCGTGGAATTCACCCAAGCTCTCTAAGTTATCTATATAGCGCTATTTCTTTTTAGCCTTTTAAACTTTTCTAAGATTTAAGATAAATATTAATTCCTTTGTCCCAAATAATCCCTGAATATTTTGCGTGTCACATAAATTTTGGAACAAATAGCGCCAAATATTATGATCTTACTATTCACGTCGTTAAAGTGTTTTCGGATTTGAGAACGCGCTTAGTGGGTTAATATGAAAATATGCCATCTGCGAGGCTGATTAACCTGACAGAGATATACTTATGGAAAGACACCTTAATGTCAGAGAAGTAAATCTTGAACAGAAGTGGTCCTAGAGGCAATCCTTGGGGGACCCATCGCCGTATGCTTATTTTTCTTGAAAATTTGTTTTTAAAAAAGCGCTTAGAAAGTCCAAATAAGAGAAGATCAATAGTGGCACAGAGATGCTACTAAGTTGTAACAAGAAACCTTCGTGCCAGACTTATCAAAAGTCTTTTCAAGGTCGTAAATTATCATGCCTACGTTGTGGCCACAAGGTAAGCAGAGCATGATTCGTAGACAGCACTTTTTTAGAAGCAAAATGCTCGTCTAGGATTGGGCTCGCTGCACCACTAACTTCGAAACAATCAGCAAGGAGCCTCTTTCACCTCTACGACTCTTCGGTATTTGCATGTGTCAGAAGTTGGACTTTTGCAGACGGGTTTCAATTTTGTAACCTGGTTCCTGAACTTCAAGGAGCATTATAGCGGGTTGTTGTTTTTGTGATACTTGTGACTCTTCTAGATTTAGTTTTGTCGAGTTTTCTCCTAATAACTTTTTCTAATCGATTGATAAAATTCTTTTTTTGGCGTCCCTAGTGTGAATGTATTTCCTGTAAAGGAATCGCTTTCCTTCGATTAATTGGGACATTCTTCGGAATTGAAATTTCATGTTTTCTAACCACAAGGATGCTTTGCAAAGAGGATAGCATCATTTACACACTCTGCAAGTTGCCAAGGGGGTTTAATTGCTATGCACATGGCACGCAGTGTCAAAACATTTACTAGCTTCCATAATCTATCCCAGTTTGCTTTGCTGAAGACACACCTTTTCACTAAATTTCTATTGTTAGACGAAAATTGTGGACTTAAAGAAACGGTGACCAAAAAGGCGTTATGATCAGATTCAGATACAAAGCAATCCTGAACAATGGCTTTGCAGGACATAATTACAAGTTCCTGCACGTTTTTATCTCGCTTTTGTCAGGGATTTTACTATAAATTACTTCGAATTTGTACCAACTTGAGTAATTGGTTGCCAGTCGTGCTATTGTTATCACTAAACTCTTAATGTGGTGAGCGTTGAGATCACTTAGTTATAGAACCTTATCGGAAGAGAACAGAGGATTACTATATAGGTTGTAAACACCCAACAGAACAAAATTTTTAGTTCTACAAGTTTTTCATGGCCATCGAGTCTTCAGAGTTACTTGATTGTGAAGCTAGTAAATATTGACCCCTTTCCCACACATATCCTTAGGCTTCGAGATTGGCTTGTTTCCAGATGGACGAAGGTTCTATAACCGATGAGGCATATAGAGTATTTGGCATGGAATTTGACTTCGTTTAGAGAGAAGAGTTCTGCATTACGTTTTGAAAGTAGCTCAATTATCGTTTCACTAAGTTTTAAATATATTTACTTTTAATAAATCTGATAAAATACAAGTAGTACCAATTTGTAATTTTTTTATGTTTAAAGTTTTATTTGGATGAGAATTAGGTTATCTACTTGATATCCCTTTTCTATTATAAATATGCGATATTTTTAAAATATGACAACTAACGCGATGATTATTAACAAATTATAACGAAAAAATAACTGATCAATTGCAGATGCTTTATTTAAATAGAGAAGAAAAACTAAAAACCATATTTATTCACAATATGCTTTCATTTGCATAAAAAAGTCACAAAATTTTCAACATTGTTAGACAGTTTTTCCATTTTTTTATAATCCAATCATGACAGTTGGAATCAAGAGCAATATAGAGAGTAAAAATGAAGGCGTCATTCACCAACTCCACGTACTTAGAAATTGAAAGTATCCGCGTCATGTAATCGGGATATATTAATAGCACTTCCTTTCTCTGCATATGTCCAATGTAGATGTTAACCAAAGCGATTGGAAAAATAGTGATGATGTAGAAGAAAAAATATATCATTATTTTTGATGATTTTTTTAAAAGTGTGCTTTTATTCTCCGTACTTACCGCATGAACAATTTTTTTTCTTGAAACTGAGTACAAGTATATGTCGTAGGAGATTACAATTGATAAAGAAATAAACATAACGACTGGAACTATAAACATAAATATTTCGCGATAAAATAAGTAATCTGAATAAGCTGCCTTTCCTTCTATTGAGCATAGATAGGGACTGCGTTTGCAGTGGTTTTCAACAACACGCGTTAAAAAACTCCTTGGCATCGAATAAATGAAAGAAAGAGACGAAGAAAGCAGAAGCGCATGTCTAAATACAAAACTCGATCTCCATGCCTGCATTTTGATTGGATTGTGAATCATGTAGTATCTGTCGATTAGAAAAAAGACATAGAGATAACGTACGGTCATCGTTATAGCGTCTTGTATCACGAATAAAACTTTGAAAACAAAAAAACGCCACGCACATGTATGGACAGAGTTGTATGATTTTAATAGTCCGTAGTTTTCATAGGCGGGATAAAGAAAGTTTGTTAAAAGATAGCCCAAATTGCAGATTGAAACATACTTTAGCATTAAGTAACAGTGGTGTTCTTTTTCCAAAGCCTTGAAAATGAAAAGACAAAAAGTGTTGACGATGAAGCCTAGAAAAGATACGACAAAAAACACATAAGGATTTGTAGAAATCTCATCTTTGTCTCTGCAGAAGCTTTGATAATACAGACTTGTAATATTTAGGTCTTCCATTTTATTTAGCAATTTCTTTCTTTATCTAAATAAAAATGATGATATTACAATATTATTCAAAAAAATACTTATAGTAATAAACCATCTCCAAACTTTAGTATCCTTATCAAGATATAGAACACTTTTTCGTCAAAACACTGAAAACCTAAAATTTCCAAAAACAAAACCTCTGAAAAGAAAATTTCTCTAAATTTTTAAACTTTTTTCTTGCTAAGGGCGCATTATTTCAATGATATATACACGCCTGTGTTCAACAAAAATTTAACTTTTTTACCTGGTTTAGGCAGTTCTTAATGTCCACTATTTTATTCACACACATTTAAAACAATTGAGAATACTTCTTTAAAAGAATATCACTACTCCTTCTATATTTATAAATACTTTTGACAGATATGCATACAGCCACAAGTATTTTCTTCTTCTTCCATCCTTTACAACTGTCAAATAATTCTAAAATACAAAGAAGTAAGAGATGACACACTCAGAAGTAGCAACTAAAATGGAAGGCGCTTAAAACAGGTTTTAGTTAATTATTTCAAAAATTATTACATAAGGCGTTCTAATAGGAAAGCGAAAAATGTCGAATGTAGGGTGAGTGCTATTGAACTTTGTTTTCTGAATTTTGCGGGACAGTCTAACACAGCGGTTTTTAACAAGTGTGCCGTTCGCATCACTAGTGTGTCTATAACGGTCCGTGAATGTGCCGCGTATTTTTGTAGGAAACAAATTTTTAAGTTTATTTTCAATAGTTACATAAACTTTTTCTTTTTATTTCTTTTAATTTTATGGCTATTTAATTTAATGTGGCTGCTTCGCCCTGGTTTGACCATGTGAGGGTAAGATTTGCTTTAATTTTTTGGGTACTTTCAACTAAACAGAAAACTCACCAAAAAATGCAAATGATTTTTTCAAAAGATTTCAATCAAAAACCGATTAATACTTGATAAAAAATTATATCATTTTATAGATTTAAAATTTGGATTGATATCATAAGTGAGTTTTTTGAGTAATTTTTTTAAGATTAACATATAATTAAAAAAAGTCCAATAAAGGTAATGTAAAAGTCCGTGAGGTGTTTTCACCAAAAAGGCACAATTGCGCCGCTTGTATCGAACTATGAAGAAAGTAGGCTTGATGCGGGATCGAACCCAATACCTTGAGTTATCGAATCCCAGTATTTAACCAACTTTACTCACGCCCCCTATTCTAAAGTCCAATAACTTGTATGGAAAAAAATTTGGATTACCATCAAAACTTAATTCAATTTAATTATGGAAAAATTTGTTTTTAAAAAACAAAAGTTTGAAAATGAAGAATGTGAGATCGAAGCAAGTACTAGCATTCGAGTTACAACAAATGATAAAAGTTTTAATGAATCAGTCATAAGACAGTATAAAGAATAATATTTGTCTTTTGGGTTTATTTCTTCTAAAGAAAAACCACCCAATCCCATGTATCTTTTATGTGGACAAAAAGTAGCTAATGAAGACATGGTTTCAAGTGAATTCATAAGACACTTAATGACAAAACACTCACATTCATCTCAAAAAACTAACGAATATTTTTTGAGACTTGAGGCTAATCAAACACTCGAGTCGCAGAATTTTACAAAGCTTATATCTGTTTCAGATAGAACTCAAGAAGCTGAATCTTTGATTTTACCAGAATGCTGTAAAATTGAGAACATTTTATTTGTGAAAAATAGGAGAAAATTCTTGAGAAGTTATGAAAATTCCTTTGTCTGATAATACTATAATACAAACGGATATGTGATATGTCTGAAAATAGTGAATCTCAAATACTTAGTAAAAAATATTTGGCAATTCACTTAGATGAATCGACTGGTATTAGTGGAAAAGCACAACTTTTAGCGTTTATTAGAATCCCATATAAAGAAGAGGGTGAAGATATTTTTGAAATTGTAGACCATTATTTCACTTGCATCTGCACAGACCGTGCACCATCTATGTCTGGCAATATAAAAGGTTTCAGAGCAAACAAAAAACCTGCTTTTGTTTTTACTCACTGTTGTTTGCACAGAGAAGTTCTTGTTGCAAAATGGCTAGTACCTGACTTACAAAAAAATTTTTAAACAACATAATAAATTATATTAAAAGTAAGCAACTGAAACAAGGTTATTTTCAATTTTATGTTCTGCTATGGAATCTGCTCATACACAGCTACACACCGAAATTAGAAGACTGTTGCGAGGTAGAGTACTTCAGCGCTTTTAGGAATTTAATGTAACGGTGTGCCGTGTTCTTTTGATCTTCTCTAAACTGTGCCGCAAAATAAGAAAGGTTGGAAACCGCTGGTCTAATCCTTTTCTGCTAATTATTTTTGAGATGATTAAGGATTTTTTAAAGGCGATTCTGCTTATCGATTTTTTTTCCTTTATTCTTAAATATATTGTTACCGACCAATACTATTTTTGTATTTGATATTTCATTGATTTTATAGGTATCCTTTTTAGACCATTTACTTATTTCATTCTTTTATATTTAAATCTTCTTATTCCTAAATAATTTTTCCAATTTCGGTAAAACTCTGTCTCTTGATAATATTTTGTTTAAATGAGAACCTTGGTTTGCAGTAATTCTTCTAATTTTATTCATTTGAACTATTGAAATGTCTTTAGATCAGTTTATATTGATATTAACAAAATTAATTTTTTTGAAAATGTTTTATTTAACTTTTTTCATTTTGCATTTTCATATATTTAGTGTGCCAAAATTTTTAAAAATTACTTGGGAACTTTATTACGTTTACATTACTTCTGTCATACAGATATAAAAGAAACGACATGATAACAGTATTTAACATCATAAATAAAAACATTCATGTTAATCGTGATACCTACCCCCATTTTCTTCAAGATTTCAAAGAACTCATCAGTACAAATTTATAAAAGGCCGACACAAAAAGCACTTCCGCAAAAACTTCTTTTCTAACAGAATTATCAACGACTGGAACAGCCTTCCCGCGTATGTACTGAACTCTCCTACTTTAAACATTTTCAAGCAACGCATTGACCACTTCTGGAAAGATAAGATGCATACTCCTTCCTAGCTTAGTAACTCGGAATATCCTAGTTTTCTTATATTAATCTTTTTTCCATAATTCTCACTTACACTATTCTCGATCAGTTTAGTTATTCTTTTCCTTAAATTGATGCGATCATTACAGGCAAATTTGCCTTTCTATTCGCTTAATAAATTATGTTAAATTATGTTATAAGATGTCATATGGAATATGCCTCAATCCTATTGTGTGGAGCCGGAAAAGTCTTAACAAACTGTATAGAATCGCTACAACACCGTGCAATTCGTATAATTATTGGTCTTCGCTCCCGAGACCTAGTTACTCAAGATCTTTATAATCTTCCAGGACACGATAAATTACAGTTTAGACGCAATTTCTCAGTTGCTGCATTGGTTACAAATACTATCATGTAAAATGTCCATTAGCACTAAGGCCTTTTGTCCCTTATCAGAAAATTTTACCCCACAGAATACGTCACCATACATACGTTAATTGTAATAACTTAACTTTCTCTGATCAATCTCTTCTTATACTTCTCCCTCAAATGTTCAACACGCTCACTTCTGATTGCTTGCAACAACAATATAATCTTAATGCTTTTAAGCCTTACCTCACCACTCAACGTGAAAATAATTCGTTTTCACACTTTCCTCACATCATATAGAATGTTTTATAACTATTTTCCAACGGTATATGATCATGGTATAAATAAAATGCTTAATAATATTAAAAATAATAAACAAATTTTAGTTATGAAATTTGTTCAAAAATTATTATAAATAAATGGATATTCTTAGTAATTCTTATTTTTAAAAATTTTGTTAAAATACAAGCGTTGAGAAATTTCTGAAAAATCTTTCATTGCCACATTTATATTTTCTTTCACGTTTCAAAGGTAAACTGTATGGTTTGTGATAATGAATCTTGTAATAAAAGAAGTTCTACCGAAAGTAAAGTCGTAAATGATATTGATCATAAAACTTTAACAGCAAAACTTCATTTTGAGAAAAAGCTTGATACAATTACAAAGGAGGGTAAAAGGGCAACGGAAGCCAAAATAACGACACAAAAAATTGTTTGAAAAACCTTCTCAAAATATCATTATTTTAAAAAAGAAAAATAAAGATACCTGAAACAAAATATATTAAAATCTATGCGTCTGTTATTCTAAATGACACAAAAGTAACTAAGACGTTTTTTAGAGAGGACCTAGTAAAGTTCTCATTTCCCGATTGAAGCTGAAAAGCGCTTTCAAAATAGTCCTCAACTTTCAACTGATTTTATGAAGTAAATCAATTTAAGTAAGTCAAATATTTCGTTCCAAGGATGCTACGTCAATCGGGTAAAAGGAAAAATGCTATAAGATATTGCACGCGAATTCCATCTTGCTTGATGTATGTTCGGGAGTTTCTTCCAGTATATTTTGGGCCACTTTAAAGTTGTTTTGTAGTGACGATATGCCTGCCATTGTTCATACAAAAACTTGAAGTCTTGCGGCCATACAGGGTTTGCGCCTGCGTTAACATCATCTGTTGGAAAAACCTGGTAGTTGGCTCTAAGAGAATTGTGGTTCTTCGATATTTCGTCAATAAAAGAGTAGTTAAGTTCTGGGCTGGTGCTTTGTTTCGGAATGAGAAAATCCAATACGTCTTTTAGAAGCAGATCGAGTACGTGATGTTGACAGTCGATGTAATGTGGCTTCTGAAAGCCTTTGCTTATGACATCATCCTGGATCAATTTAACAATACCCTGCAAACAAACAGTAATTACAGCAGATGTTTCGGAGATTATCGTGCAAATATTTTTTCCAATCATTGTATTCGTCGATCAGATTATGTAGTTCTTTGTGAATAGCCTTAGCAGTACCATTTGGGCATTTTAAAACACCAGGTTTTATTTCAGTCATGGTATTTTTTAGCAAAACTACTTGATTTTCTTCATGTAACCTTTTACCATCAAATTGAAGGCAATAACGATCATCGACTTGTAATTTTTAAAAAATTTTATTTTCATTTTTTTGCTTTCTCTGATTATTTGTTTCCATATACCTGATTGACATGGAACTGGAACATTATAACCCTGTTTAAAAATTGTTTCGAGAACATAATGCCATTTGTGTGTTGATATGTTATTCTTGCGTACCAGTAAAGTTGCTGTTGAAGTTCTTGCTCTTTTGTAAGTTAATTTGTCTTCAGAAGAAGAGGAACAGGAAGGCGAGTGGCGTTTCGGTTCAGACTCAATTCAATTCAGAGTGAGATTCAGGGATAATGTTATGTGTGGATAACGACTTCAAAGAACTTGATTTAGTTCGAACACGTAGTTTTTTGGTGTTGAACAAAAAAGGAAAGTTTCCAAGAATTTGAAATTTTGTCGGCATCCGTGTAAGATTTGAATTTTTTTCAACAAATTGAATGCTTGGATTCCTTTTTGGCTTGGATAAGGAAGGTAAATTTTTTTTACAAATAGAAAGATTAGCTTTTACGCTGTTGTTAGAATTTTTAGAAGACATTTTTTTAAGGCTTGAGCGTAAAAAATTAACTGCAATTTTAAAAATTTTATAATTTATTTTTTTTTAAAAAAACATGTCTTTATAAATATATAAAAAATAGGGGGAAGTTTTTTTAAAATGTTTTAAATTTGATTTTACTAATGATATCTAGAAATAATTATTCCACTAATGTAAGAGGTTTTGCTATTTTATTTTATAAAAAAAAAATTTTTGTAATCTCCCTAAAACCCTATGTATTTTCCCAAACTCTTAAACTTGATACACACAGTTTGCATGCCTATCGCCTAAGGAACTCACAACTTATGAAATTAGCTATTTTTAAATTACACAAATATACTTATAAATGTTGTTTTTATGGAACAAGGTGTGTTTTCCTACTCAATTTTTTTACCTTATATTTATCAAATTAAAAAAAAATATAAAACTCCATTTTCTTTCTTGCTATAAAAATATTATTTGCAACATAAAAAAAACTGTTATTCTTGCCAGAAAAAGAGTCCACTAAATTTCAATTGAGTTATATTTTTTTCTGCTAATGTTCATATATATATCTCATACAATGTTTCATTGTTACCATGCCTACGCTCAATCTGGGTGTGTGTGTGTGTACCAAGAAGTATCTAAGGGCCTTGTAAACAACCTGCAAATCGGATTGCTTTATTTTTCACTTTTACTTTGTTTATATATTTTCATCCTTTGTTTAAATCTTTTTATATCTTTCTTTGGTGAGCCTTATGTGTGTATCGGACTAGTAAATAAATTTCTTTCTCCTTAAGCTTACGTAGTTTAGCATCTGTTTGAAAAATATCGAAGAGTTACTCAGAATAAGGAATTGAACTCTATTGTGTTTTTCGCCAGCGATTATTTCTCTTACCTTCTTTCATCAAAGAAAAAAAATTCATATAAACCCTAACACGCTTTTTATTATTGGTAAACTTGATGTGCAAATAATTGCAATATATCCTATGTTCTTCCAGTATACTTGAGACTAAAGAAAAAGCTTATTTACGAGTACCATGGGTCTTTCACAATAAATGCATCAAAGAATTCATGATTTCTAACACATTAGGATTTGTAGGCAAAGGACCATTTTGAAAAGAATGATTTTCATAATACCAAAAAAAGTAATTTCCTTGAAGAATAACGAAATACATTAAATTTGAAATTTTAATCAAAAAATTGAATATAAAAGAATAAATTGTTGAAATATAATTACGTTATTTTATATAAAAATAAATCAAAAACATTGCCGATATTAAAAAGGTATGCTGTTTTTGAAAGAGAATAAATTTTTTTTAACAAAAATCTCTTACGACAAAACCAAATATATCAAACATACTGCCCCCTTAAATTCGTTATATCGAACAAAATTAACAGTTGACATATACAAAATTTGTGTTAAAGCATCTTATTAAAGTATTTAACAAATTATTTTTAATTTCCCCCTCTGCTTTGATTTGTTTGCAGTCTTTGCACATCGTCAGCGCTTATCCATCTACAAAAGAGATTCACTTTAATGTTTGGAAAGATGTTTCGTCCTCTTTTGTTTCAAATCGCTTTTTATATTCTAAAAATGGCATGTTAGAGTCGCATCCACTTTATGAGTTTTTATCCATTTCACTAGATATGTTAAAAATTTTAAACCCACTGTCTTTCACTAATTATCCTCTTAATGCAAATTCTGATAAGAAAGAAGCCACATTTTCATTTATTTTAGTACGTTCTTCTCTGTACTTCAAATCGGCTTTTTCTCTTTGCATAAGAAATTTTTTGATATTTGGCATCTTGGAAAATGTGATATTCAGTACAAGGTAGCCCCATTTTCACTATACCCAGCTTTACTCTTTTGGGCATCGTTGTTACCTATTTCATTTTGATTGTTGATATCTGCAATCCAAGTAGTAAATCAAGAGCTATGCTTAATCAGAACAGGGATGTAATAATAATAATATCTTTATTTTCAATAGTTTTACAAAAAGGGATCACATATGTAGTATAAACAATTTGTGGATCCATATATAAATGACAATCGCAATAAAAATTTGAGAAAAACAAGATTGACTTTTGAAGGTCGGTATCAAAGGCCAAAATAGCCGCTAGAAGATGTCAACCAGGTAATAAAATAACTTTACTAAAAAAACAAAAAGAATATAAGGATACAGAGTTGAATTAGTTTTGTATGATAACGTTAATTAATAATGATATTTTTTTAAATTATGTCCTGAATAAGGGTTAAGAGAAAAGCAAGTATGTTTAAGCTTAAAAAGTATGGAATCGGAAAGGAAGAGTGCTTTAGAATTGTTGAAAAGGAAGATACTCTATAAGAGATGGATTGTTGGATTTCGTATATTTATAAAAAGGTAAGGAAATTTTATGATCAAGTCTTGGCTAAGTTCTATCTCTTTATATAGGTGGAAGCAACAAGTATACGTATTTGTATAGTGTAACAGCGACATTGAAATTGTATGTATCCTTGAGTTTCAAGATGGAGTTATTAAGAAAGAGATTGTTAGTGTGGGAGGTGGGGATGCAGTTAAAGATAACTCTCAAAATCTTTTTTTGAAGAAAATAATAATTTCATCTAGATCCCTAAAACATTTTTCTTCTAGAGAAAATATAAATATAGTGTATCTTTTGTATATACCTATGTAGGGCACTCCTCTTAGTGCCCTGCATTATCGTCTACATTCTCCAATTCCAACAGGTAAGCAGTGTATCAGGTTTCATCCAAATTTTAATTTCTTGTTTCATGCCAGTAGCAGTTCTCTCAGCAGCATCATTATCGTAACTTGCAATGCCAACTACTGCAAACGATATTTTCTGCCTTTTCGCAAATGTTTCATCAAAAATTCATAATTTCCTTATGCTTCCCTTCAATATAAAAGATTTCGTAAACTTATTTATTATTTTTTTTAGTTCTCGATTCTAAGGGAAGAACATTCTTCGATAACTAAACAGACAAATGCATATTACAATCAGGAACCGAAACTGCCTACCTATCTATCTGCCAACCATATTTTAATCATCTTAAATTTAACCATATGATATATATTAATAAGTTGCTTAAAAGAAAAAAAATATATTCACATTTATCTCACTTATCAATAATAAAAGAAAATTACTAAGTATGATTAAGTTTTTTAACTGACAGGTTGGAGATGAACCATCGTAGTATACAGGTTGGAGATGACAATCAAGTTTTCTACCCTCGTTCAACCGTACAGGTTATTAGTTATATTTATATGTATACTAATATAAGTTTGTTAAATATAAAAAGATAATAATTTTTATTATCTCTCATTTATCACATGATTTGAATAATCCTCACCTTTTAAGATTAAGTTTGAAAATCTTGTTTGAATTTTAAAGGATTAGATGTAATCCCCCAAACCTTATGAAACTTATAGAAAGCATTCATTTACAATTGGGATAAATGAATCCAACTAATCTTATTACTTATGGCTGCAAACATTAAGACTGGTAGTGAAGAGAAAACTCTCATTTTACAAAAGATATTCATTTTCAATTACAATTTAATCCAATTATAGTATTAAAAGCTATCTTTCTTTTTGTGAAACTGTTCTTTTAGGTTACGCGCATGATGGTAATTTCATACATTTTTCTTATTTTGTTAAAAAAAATGTTAGAAATAAGTTCGGGTAGTATCTTACTCAGGCCTGTTGATAAGCGAGAAGTGGGGGGGGGGGGGTTCTTTGTCCCCACGCCTGGGATTTATTTTGACCCTCTCAAACTCCCTTGAAATATATAAATGTATACACTTTCTTGTAGTCCTGGACCCATTAAAATCAGTTATGCCCCCTTCTGTACTTCGACTTTGACGACGGGGCTATGCCTACTTTAACACCTATGTTTTACACAGGCAAATTCAAAAATTTTTTACTTAAATCTTTTTTATTAAAATAAACTAATATATAATAAATATTTATATTATTATATAAATAAAATCTCTTCTTTACTTAAATTTAGAAGGAAAATTTGTCTTAGGTTTTTCAATTTTCGATTCTGAAAAAACAAGATGACCCAGTAAAAGAACATGCAAAGTTTTAGATAAAATACGGTTAGAAAAATACGGTATTGTAAAAAAAAGGTTAGAAAAGAATGAACAACGTGTGAAGTTGGTTTACATTTAGGAGAATGTGAAATTTTGTGGCATTCTAAATAATTCTTGTAGCTGTGTAAAAAATTTGCAAAACGCATGACAAAAAATCTTTTTAAGTCAAAAGGTTTTTATAATTTTATTTTTATAAATAAACATTTTTGTTTTGCTTCATAAATTTGCTTGTTTTAAGTCCTTAAAAAAAGGACCAAAGTATTAATAAAAAATTAACGTGTTACAAACATGAAAATGTAAAAAACAGGTTCAATTAAATTAAAATCAACATAGAAAAAGATGAAAAATAATGCTTTAGAAGATTTGGTAAATAATGGGTATCAAAGCAAATACGATGCAGATGTAGAGATTTGGCATCGTGATTATTGCATGCATGGATATCTCTATTAAATTTAAGCATGGTTCCTAAAGGCCTGCAAATGCTCTCCTTTCTGGTAGGGACATCGTTGAGTAGCAAGCATCATATCATCGATAGTGAAAGGTCGATTTCAACGCAGCGATCTCTATTATAAAAGATCTAGTGTGTATACCTATTTTTAAAGTACTAAAATGTGTTTCATGCTTTCATCTTATTAGGACTAATGAAAGCGTCATCTTACGATCACAATAACACAACAAAAATCGAAAGTTCTTTTGAATGACGGAAATATCACTGAGTCCTATTCTCTGTGTGTTTAACAATGCTTTTTAAATCAATGCATCTCGCAAGTTTGCATTTCAATAATCGCATATATAGTTTTTCCGGTTTTGCATCAGGATCACACTTTTGTATGCTTTGGAAATTTGAATGATTATAAATAAAAAGCAAAACTTAGTTAATTAAATTATGACTTTTGCTTGTTAGCATATTCTTAAACGAAATAGATATTTCGTGCTCAAATCTGATGTATAAAGACACGATTGAATATAATGCATATTCTATATCCTTCCTCTTCACTTACTATAAATCATCATTCTTTTCAACCTTCTGATTTACTCCACTCAAAATAGTAAAGAGATGCCTAAAGTAAGATATCTATTTTTAACCAACAAATATATGTACAATTATTTTCCATTTTTATCAATATTTATATTTTTAATAATAGTTTTTATTATTTTTTTTATAAATTTTTTTATTTTTATTAAATTGAGAGAAAAAATCTAATCATTTTACATTCCATTTTTCATAACGCAATCCCATATGCAGTCTAACATTGCACGTTTCAAGGGAAATGTTTTCAAATTCAAGTGAAACGTTATCAAGTTCAAGTGAAATGTTTCCAGATTAAAGTGAAATGTTTTAAAATTTAAGTAACGTTTTCAAGTTTCAAGAGTTTTTTATCTTTAGATTTGAGTTGAATATTTTTTAAGATCGGTAATAAATATTTTTACAAAAATTAATTTTTAGTTTGCATTTTTTAATTTTTTTAGAACTCTAAAAATTCGTAAAAGTTGTGTAATTCAATATACTTAAAACTTGAAAAAATTTCCCTTGAATTTGAAAACCTTTCACTTAAATATGAAAACATTTCACTTGAACTTGTAATGCTATTAAGTAATGATTAACCCTATCAAAGGCCTTTGAAAAATCTATAAATATTCCACAAATATGATAAATTTTTCTCTAGACTCTAAAATACAATTTGCCAAATTAGTAAACACAGGTTCAGTTGAAATACCAGTTCTAAAACCAAACTGCATTGAATTTATTATTTTATACTTATTCAAAAATTATAACATTCTATTAACCCTCGCAAGACCAAACATGGCTTTTTACTCCACGCTTTTTTCAATGATGAAATTCGTGTAGAAAAATATATCTGACCCCATCAATAAACAACATGTAAATTTTTTTCTTGGTTTCATCTCAATTATTTGAAAATAAAAAATATCATCAGATATGTTATTTTTTAATTTTAGTTGTTTTTATACTTCGTGTTGAACTAGTAGATGGCGTTAATTATGATTTTTCAATAAAAATTTTCATTATCAAAAGTTTATACATTAAATGGTATGTTTTTCAATGAAGATAATAAATATTATAAAGCAATAACAATAAATTATTTGCATTTCCTAAAAAAAATTTACATTATTTTCTAAACTTTCTTGAAAATCAGTAAGCCATTTGCAATACTCAACAAGAATCATTGACGTCAACTTTGAGAGAGAAATAAAAGGAGTATCTCCAAACTGACATCAAGGCAGATTATTAGTGAAATATATTTGACAAATGTTGACAAGAAAAGAAGGTTGGGTAAGAAACTAACAAAATTAAGTTGACGTCAATTCTGAACGACCTTTTATATAAAAGTAAGCAATATAAAAATGTATAACTATCAGAAAACAAGCTTTTATTACAAAAAATGAAAGCTTATAAACAAAAAATTTAAAAAAATAAAAAAGTACATAAAAAATTGTGTACAAAAGAGTCAAATTCATATTTTCAAAAATAAAAAACAAATTTTTATGCTCTTACGTATTTTGCAAAATTTCATTTTTAGAGAACAAAATTATAAAAACATTATTTATGTTTGTAATACCGTACAATTGAATATTATACACAATATTTCACTTGCTGACATTGAGTACAAAAATATTTCGTATGATTTTTACATATATATCTGTTATAAGAACTACATTTTCTTGTACCTCTACTGTTAGAGTGACCGACATGTAAATAACAATTACAAATTTTTGTAATAGCTTTTTTTTTGTTGTTAGAGTTATAATATTTTATAATAGCCTCTTGATGTTGAAGCTCGCTCAGTTATTTCAAACTGTTCGAAGCCATAAAAACTTATCCAAACAATTTCTTTGTCTCCAAATGCTTGAAGTTCTACTGTATACATAACTTTAGAAAGACAAACTTTTTTCCAATCTCTGTAGATTTTTTAATAAAATGTTATAATTCGTGGTAATTTTTTACCAAGATTTTAATGATTATTTTTGGATTGAATACCGGATTTTATTAACATTATAATGGAACTATACATTCAATCTTTTTGTCGAAGGATTCTTTTGCATTTAGGTTGTCTTTCGAAACTAAAATTCTTTGCTATTTTAACTAGGAAAATTGGATTTGTGTTTATATGAAGCATTCGTTTATTTTAGAATAGAGTTTCATGCTTAATTTATTATTTCAATATCATCGTAATTACTTTGTCCTGTGTGCAGTCCCTTTACATTGTTAGTTCCTACGTTTACTACAAAAGGATTCGTTCAGCTTTTACGTTAATCATCACTTTAATATTTGCTTCAATGTTCATCTCACTTTTCCCTCAAGCGATTTATTATACAATGAAATTATTTAATCTCAGAATTATTTTTCAGCTATGCTTCCTTATTCGATACATGAATCAGACTTACACAGTTTTCAATCCCCTCATTTTCAATATCATGTTCTTCATACAATTTTTGATTGCCAAAAAACCTCACTTGAATTATATTTTGTGGACCAAAGCGAAATCGATCATAATTTTTTCGGGCACTTGGCTGCTTTCCTCATTGATTTGGATTCTTCCAATATTCATTCAACGCGACTTCTTGGACATTTGGCATGATGGAAATTGCTCGAGTCAGTTTACAACGTCTCCCATATCCCTATACAGAGCCTCCAGCTTCCTTATTATATCCATCGTTTATATTATTTTGATCATGTCTATCAGCTTTCGAAAGTTCAAACTCACACCCGTAAAAACACCGACTGAAATTTGCAATGAGAATAATGCTGTGAAAAACAATTACCTGAAAAGCCTTTCCAGCATCCAAAAGATCAAAATCATCTATATCTTGTCCATACCCATGATGCTCTCCTTTTTTCCCTTTATTGTCGTCTACATTCTTCAATACTTTGAAATGAGAAGTGCCCTACGCTTCATCGACATATTTGATCTTCTCTATTTCTTAAGTTGTTTTAGCCTTTGTGTTATCATTATTACTTGCAATCCAACGTATTATCACATTTTTTTAGAATCTTTCAAAAAAACTTTACCTTAACTTTATTTATGTTAGCTTAATTCACTTATCTCTCATTTTTTACATTAAATTTTCTTCCTTTTTAAAACAAGAAAATAAAAACTGTCTGATGAGTTTGGAATCTTTATCATTCTCTAGAATATCAATTGAATAAAAAAGATTTAATTTACTTTTTGACCATTCTATTTTAGCATGTCAATAAATCATTCACAAAAGCAGGCTTTCTCAAACTTTTTTACATCGCACACTGAGATTTAAAAAAAATTAAAATATCGGCCACTAGGAATTAAAAAAAATTTAGAAAATCTTTAAGTTTTTTTAGTTTTAGTTCTTCATTGCATAACACTTCCTAGATCATTTCTTTTATAGATTACATATTACAATAAAAAAGATCCATTTTTCTATTTTTAGTTAAAAATATCCTTAATTCTTGAACAATCGATTATTATCTTTCAGCTGATATAAATGATTAGAAAAAATATGACTTTGAATGAAATCCTGACTGCATTAAATTCTTTACTTTTTGAAAAAGTATATGAATATAACAATATTTGTTTAAAAAAAATGCGGTTCCTACGATTGAGAACCCCGATTCTAGAAAAATTTAAGTTTCATTTTGATTAAAGTTAACTTCGGAATGGATTTGTTCGATTTATTCATTGAAGCTATAGAAATATTTTTTGAAGATATATTTCTTATAATTTCAAGAGCTACTTTGGATTGTTCAAAAGCGTTTGTTAATTGCAAGAAAGACAAAAATTAACTACAACCAAATATCTTATATTAAATGCGTACTAAAGCCTAGCATTCTTGACGAAGCGAGAGCATAGGCGTTATGCATGCTAGAAAGAAAAGATTATCAAATGCAATTCTTACTAAAAATTGGTTTCCGTAATCGAGTGCTTCCAAATTTTCCTGACTTTTAACCAAATAAGTTTTTGCTTTGGTTAATTAATCCCCCCCCCCCCACTTCTCCACTCTTCCAATCAAGTTAAAATCTATTTTACTTCATTTTAAGTTAAAAAATATAAACGACATTGTTTTTTTGTGAAATGCAAATTGAATAAAAGAAATTAGAAGTATGAAAGCTACTCATTGATAACACACTCCATATGAAATAAGTTGTCATATTCTATAGGTGTCATATGTTTTGTCTGAGCCAAATAAATACAGCAAAGGATATGATGAATAAAGGTCTGTCACGTTGGAATGTCCATTTTATGGTTTAATTGGTAAATTACCCCAGGAGGTAATCTATACCATGGCTTTGGGAAGCACTGATAGTCAATAAAATTTTGTTTCTTCATATACCTACTTCTATCTCTGTATGTGAATGGATATTATAGAAAGATGATTGAATAAAACGTTATGATTTTAGAATTTTGTGGTATTCAGCATCGATATCAATACAGTTATAGAAATAAATGTAGGTATAATGATGTGTTGACACTTATGCGAGATTGCTTTAGGGGTGATCACCTTGAAGCTAGGGGGATATAATTATTTGAATGGTAAGAAAAAGAGTAGAGAATGTAAATAAGGTTTAAGTAACATATAAACCACTAAATATATATTATTTACAAAACATGGGAAATTATATAAGTGTACTTTCATTCAAAATTTTTCAATTTATTTTTTCATACCTTTTAAGAATATGAAAGTTTGATAATTTAAGAAATTTTATAGAACTTTAGTCCCAAATGTTAAATTTATCCCTTTTAATATTTGATCCGGTTAAAGCTAGATTAGTTTTCGGGCAAACCAACGGAAAAATACAAAATTAAGCATTTATCTTGATAGCCAACTCCTATTACTAATCGTAAGATTTTATTCTAGGATTATTGATAAAATTTAAATTTAAAGATAACTTATAGACTATAAATATCACTAATATTATAGACTATAACTTGATTAAAGATAACTACGGCAATTAAAAGTCAATAAAGTCCTTTTTGTTTTAGCTTTTCTAAAAGGTGTAGCTTTTTATATAAAGCAGGCATAAAAATTCAAGTTATAGGGTAAAAATTATTTTTTAATAAGTCAACTTTTTCAATAGCCCAGTTTTTTTCTTATTCAGATTTGGTAAAATTTCAATAAATTAAGGAACAAACAACAAGTATTCATATTAGTTATATCATATTATAAAGGTAACTGGCATGAAAAATAAAACAATCATAAACTTTGACATCACTCGATCACTCCACTCGATTCACTGTGTTCTTTCTTAGACTTATCTAATGCTTTTATGGCTATCCCCCACAAAGCTATCTGTCATATTTTGCTATTTTTTGGTATTCGTGGTAAATCCTTTGCGTGGATACAAGACTACTTGAATGAAAGAACTCAGTATACAAGAATAGGAAATGCATTATGTGAGTGTAGTTTAGTCAAAACGGGAGTTCCACAAGGAAGTGTGCTTGCACCTACTTTGTTTATTATTTTCATCAACGAGCTTCTTGTCAACATCCAAGACTTCATCAAAAGTCTACCAAACGTTATAGATCTTATACCTGCTGCTTATGCTGATGATATACTTATTTCAGTTTCCTGTAATTACTCTACATTATCTGCTGAAATCTTGAATCAATCTTTGCGTCAAAATGGGCAAAATCATGGGCTATGCGCTTTAATTTTCAAAAAACTGTGGCCATGAAATTTTCCAAACCAAAATATTCATGCGACAATAGAAACTGCCAGATCTCATTTGATGGATATAAAATACCATTCAGTAGTGAGCACAAACATCTTGGAGTAATTCTAACTAACGACCTAAAGCAAAAACGTCAAGTTCAAGAGATCTGTCGGAAAACAATGAAAGAACTCTATGTACTACGTCTACTAAAATCTAATCTTCCAAATAACTCTGAACAATTTCTGCTAAAAATTTACAAAGCCATTAAAATTTACAAAGATCATAATTAAAGAAATTAATGAAGATATTACCTCTTCCAAAAAGAACAATGAAAAGCATATTAAGAAAATAAATGAAGATCTTTCTACAAGAATAACGGAGGTCTTTGACCACAATAAACATCTTGTAAACACGATTGAACTATCTCATTGCAAATTGAATGAAAAGATCCATAAACGAATTGAAAAAATCTCACCTAATTCTACTCAGAAATCAACTTCCCCTCCTCCACAAGATTTTCCGCAAATACTTAAAGATACGCTATTGAGCCAACGTGCCACTGAGCTAGACATAGAACTACGTAAAGCCAACCATATAATTCATGGTGTTGAAGAGTATAACAATGATGGTAAAAGAATTAATGACGCTCAATTTGTTCAAGAGCTGTTCGATAGACACCTATCCATTGGTAAAATAAAAGTAACAAATCTGATCAGAATTGGTAAAATAAAAAAGGGGGGAAATGTTAAAAGGCCTCTCCGAATTACTTACGAGTGCTACTCTGACAGGAACTTGGTTGTAAGTGCCCTACCCAACTTGAAAAATGCTCCAGACAATTTCAAAAAGATCTTCATTTCAAACGATCTTAATCCTGAAGAACGTGAAAAAGTGAACAAGTTAAGAGTTCAAGTGAAAACGTTGAATCAAGAAAACAAAGATGAATCAATAAAATATTTATTAAGAGATAGTGTGATCAAGAAAAAAAAATATGTTCATCAAACACTACTTGCCACCAACGAATCAACAGAACCTACAAGTTAAAACAATCAACTTTCACTTCAAGTCAACATAAAGAAATTTCCCGAAATATTTTATCTGTATTCTATACCAATTCTAATCAACTTCTTCCCAAAATGTCAGAGCTTTGTTTGGTAATAGACAAAACAAATTCTAATTTGATTTTTATTACCGAAGTTCTTCCAAAAAATAAAGGTTCATTTCCGCCAGTCTGCTCCACCTATAATCTGTGCAGTTTTTCAATGGTCAGCAATTTTGATAAAGTAACTAACCATGCTTCTAAAACTAGAGGAATCATTGCTTATTTTAAACCATTTTTAAAAGTCAAAAATGTATCCCCCTTTGTTCCTTCCTACATTGAATATATTACTTTAGAGATTGAAAATAATGGCAAAAACTTTATCGTTTGCTGCATTTATAGAAGCCCCTCAATCAATATGGCTTGTTCTACTCATGAAATAATTCGTCTCTTTTCAACCCTCTTTGACTTGTTTCCTAAATTTACTATAATTTTCATTGGAGATTTTAACTATCCTTCTATTCCTTGGAACTCCAAAGTTCACAACGCTAGAAAGAATTCTTCTGCTATGAAGTTTGTAGAGTACCTAGCTTCAAACAACTTGTTCCAATTAATTCAGGATGCTACTAGACTAGATTATACTGGAAGAGAAAGTATTTTAGACCTCTTAATTACGAATTTCCCTTTTGATCTTTCAAATATTTCTATTTTACCAGCATTGGATGGTAGTGATCATTACTCTATTACGTTCGATTTTTCTTATATTGTCAAAGTTTCATCTTCTATAACCACCAAACTAGATGTTCGCTCGGGAAGATACAAAATAAGAGAATATCTGTCCAATGTTAATTGGAACTTATATATAATGAATACTCTTTTTTAGAGTTTTATGATGTTTTCATGAGAGTTATATACGGAGCTATTGCTTAGTTTATACCTTTAATGAAGAGAAAACAAAATATAATCCGTATATAAACAGATCAACTACATACATATACAAAAGAAAAAAAAGCTCTTCAAGAAGTACCAGAAGTTTAAGATCCTAAAATGTTGTTACAACTCAAAGAAATATCAAATAAATTAAGAAGAGAAACAAGAAAAGAAAAGCGTTCCTTTGAATGTAACATTTCAAAGAACATAAAAGACAAGCCTAAAAAGTTTTGGAATTATATAAACGTATTGAAAAAAAGAAGCCATAGTTTAAATACTATAATAGATAAAAATGGAAATCGTGTAAAATCTGATAACATAATTGCTGAAACATTCAGTGAGTACTTTTCTTCTGTATTTACTAACCATCAAACCCATCCTCCAAAAATATTACCCAAGTATCATCACTACTCACTGATGGAAGATGTAGTAGTCAGTGAAAAACTTGTATTTCAGAAACTTAGCTCTCTCAGCGGCGACAAATCACCTGGTATTGATAATTTGCACCCATATATTCTGAAAGAACTTTCCCAAGATTTGGCTTTTCCTATAACAAAGTTATTTAACCTATCTTTAAAAGAAGGAGTCATACCTAAAACTTGGAAATCTGCATTAGTTGTGTCTGTACATAAAAGTTCCGACCCCGAGCTTCCTTCAAACTACAGGCCTATTAGTTTAACTTCCGTCTGGTCAAAAGTGCTTGAATCAATAGTTGCTGATAACATTCTTTTTTATTTGGAAGAAAAGAATTTGATTAACACTAACCAACATGGTTTTCTGAAAAAGAAATCAACTGTAACACAATTAACGGAGTTCCATGATGATGTTAGTAATCTCCTTGAAAATAATGACACGGTTGATGTTTTATACTTTGACTTTCGAAAGGCATTCGACAAGATTCCGCATAATTATTTACTCAGTAAATTCAAAGCCTATGACATTAACTCTGGAATTATTAATTGGATTGATAACTTCTTGACCGATAGAACACAATTTGTCACCGTGAATGGCCATATATCAAATTCAAGTAGAGTGACTAGTGGTGTTATCCAAGGTGGTGTGATAGGACCACTACTTTTCAACATTCACATAAATGATCTGCATACCCAAGTTCGTTCTCGCTTAAAATTGTTTGCTGATGATCTTAAAATGTACTCTGAATCATCTAACAAATCTAAACTACAACTTCAAGCCGACCTTTTTACTTTATACCAATGGTGTCACACTATGGATTTAAACTTTTCTAAATGTTATCATTTACCAATTGGTTTAAATAATAGCCTCACTTACTACATAGGTTGTTATTATATTAAGCGTACCGCACAAATTAACGATACGACTGGAACAGCCTTCCCGCGTATGTAGTGAACTCTCCTAATTTAAACATCTTCAAGCAACGTCTTGACCACTTCTGGAAAGATAAGATGCATACTCCTTCCTAGCTTAGTAACTCGGAATATCCTAGTTTTCTTATATTAATCTTTTTTCCATAATTCTCACTTACACTATTCTCGATCAGTTTAGTTATTCTTTTCCTTAAATTGATGCGATCATTACAGGCAAATTTGCCTTTCTATTCGCTTAATAAATTATGTTATGTTTTGTTTTACCAGAAGTTAATTTTTGATGCATTTGTTTATAGAGTAAGAGTGTTGTAAACAAATTTTTTAATTTTTAATTTTGAAAATTTTAATTTTTTTGCCATCATTTTCATAAAGAAAACCTTTTAAAATAATTTCAAATTTTTTATTTGAACGTTATACTATTCGTATTTGTTTTCTTACATTAATATAGAACTGCCTTGAAATATATTTTCGTCTTCTCTAAAAACACGATTATTTGAAACCAAATGAAGACTATGATAGAATATTTAGAGTTGATGAAACTCTTTTCTATTTAAAGTATTTCATCCTTATATTTTTCCATAGAGTCAATAGAGTTTACTTTGTGATAAGAACGTTTCTTTTCTGAAGCCAATCTTACTTCAAGGTACGTAGAGCATATGCTATGTTATCTTCAAAATAACCCCAAGAGGTTGGACATAGTAGACAACCATTCATAATTTTACTCCCTATAACTCATTTAACAAGCACTTATATTTGTATGCGATTTATAAAAGGGAGATAAGAATAGCCAATTTTTTTTAGTTTTTTAAAAAAACATTGCACAATCTTTGTTTTCGATGTTGAAAAAGAAAGGAGAATAATTTTGTCAAGAATTTTGTTTTAAGGTTTATTACAATTCCATTTTTAGATTTTTTTTTGACAAAATAATATTTTGAACACTAATGCCAGATAGTGTAAAACGTAATTCACTTTCTATGTTTTATCTGTTTTTGTTTTTGTGTTAATCGAAACGACCGTAGAAAAAAGATTTGTAAGTATTTAAAATTAAAAAAATATTAAAAATGGGTGTAGAAAATTTATTTTTTTGAGATTTTTCGTTTTTAGCGATTTTTGTTTTTATCAATGCAAAGAAAAAGTAAGAGTCCTATTTACAAACTAACCCAGTAAATTAGTGTATGCATAAGATCACGGGCCAGTTATCTATATCTACTAAATTATGTTAGTTAAAATTTATTATTCAAAGTAAAACATTCAAAATTTTACATAAAATAAGAAATGTTTGTAATTTATATATTTTTGTTTTAAAGCCTTTCTTTACACCAAGTTATTTCTAACTTTTATAATTACATAACTACAATTCACTAACTAATTCAATTTGCTAACGTATCTTTACGATCAGCAAGCTTTTTTAGCTCATGTAACTAATTTTTTTTGAATGAAGAATTTATTCCCTTTTTGAAAAATATATTTCTTTTATATTTTTGACTCTTTCAATTTAGTCAAAAGAACAATAACTTTATTCCTATTTTACCCATTTATTATTTATCCATTTTACTTAGTTTAGAATTTATTGGATGAAAGTTATTTATGAAATTTTGAATTATGAGATGAAACTGGCGCATAAAAGTAAGGTTTTAAAGTTTAGAAAATTGATAAGTATAAATTATAAAAAGTCTGCCTGCATTTATTAGATAAATATTTCATAACAAACTTAAAATTATTTGCTGG
The DNA here is from genome assembly GCA_030549495.1 of Nectonema munidae. Taxonomy (NCBI): domain Eukaryota; kingdom Metazoa; phylum Nematomorpha; class Nectonematoida; family Nectonematidae; genus Nectonema; species Nectonema munidae. The sequence goes on along the minus strand of JAUIRK010000971.1, from coordinate 786,169 downwards.
AATGCAGTCAGCCTTTTTACAATGTTTATTTATCCTTTTTATAAACTTAAAGTCATAATGCTTCCTCTTATATCAGCCTAAAAACGCCTGAACGTTTATTAGCCCATTAAAAACTTACCCCTGACTCTGGAGTTACTGCATAGAATTAGAAATACGTAAAAAATAATTTTATCTAAAGCATAAAGAAACCCGAAATATATTAAAAACGATTAAAATTACCACAGATCAAGACTTTAATCTCTTTCTCCCTATGAGTTGTCGATTATATCTTTTATGGTATATAGATTTCTTCAGCGAATATAATGAAGACAGGAAAAATGAAAAGTAATTGATATTCAACTTTCAAAATGCACAATATGACTTTCCAAAACTCTATCTATTATATTGAACATTCAAATTGGTAATGTTACATGCACGGCATTCATTAAAAATAAGTTAAAATCATAGTGAACTTTTCTCGTAGTAATGAGCATTCCTATTTAATGGGTCAGAATTCGTTGTATCAACCGTTTTTCATCATTCTTAAGAGGGTGAATGAAGAAAGGTTTGGAGAATATTTTACTTTAGGTTTATTATAATTTTTAGGTATTAGCTTTACAGATAGTATCATGAATATATCAAAATTTCTTTTCGTTTTAACAAAAGATTGCATGACAAATTCAAACAAAATTGACATTTTTGCTATAGATTTAGTTAATAAATATAAAGTACAAACATTCTGATTACTATATTCAAAGTAACCTAATGATCGCGGTTTATCATCTATAATAGTTTAAAATATCGCCAATGCGCAGCCCTCTTGCAAGGAAGTGATAAAAATTTCTTTGTTATATTTAAAATAAATAAAAGAAAACATAAGTAGCTATTCCAGCATCGTATAGGAGATGTGTTATCTACAGTCATCCAAATGCAGCTAGCTGCTCCTAGTTCTTCCATCCAATTTTAAGGAATCGTATGTCAAGTTGTTGTGCGAGGGACTGCTCTACACGAGAGACTTCTTGGAAAATAACGATTTGGATCTATATTATATTATAGTTTAACATTTTTTGTTCTCTTAATGTTTATTCATTGAAGCGGCTCATTGGCCTTTTGAATTTCATCAATACGGCCAACTTTGTGTGTAATGTGTATTTGAATTTCACGTTTATGCATTTTCCAAATTGATTCAAACGTGAATATTTTTAAAATTGAATACATTCTATTTTTGTAAAAAATTTTTTTTTTACTTTATAGTAATAATAAATCTCTTTTCTTTTCAAACATTTTACATCCAGGTTGCGTGCTTTCAAATTATTCCATTATACCTTTCGGACTGGGAGTTGTCGGTATGCTCGTTTCGAGTAGTGCGACTCATTACTCCATGTTTTCGCAAATACGGCAGTAATTCTTGTGATAGAGCCTCTATTACTATGAACGAAATTAGGGATACCAAAAATAATAAACAATGAGCTTAAGCTATTTATTTCATGCGTTCATTCTACAAGGAAATACGAATGAAAACCGTGTTAGTTTTTATGACGAGCTTCTCCCCCTTGCACAGGGTTCTGGCGTAAAAAGCTCCTTGCAGGGTTGTTTTACTCAGTATGCTTCTAAGTTATTTTGCATGAACTAGGGGCCTGATAAAATCTGAATAATGAGGGATCCTTCAGGCGTAGTATGCAAAAAGTCTTATAATTATTCTAAAGCTTTTATAGTTTCAGGTGGTTTCAATGACTAACTTTATGGTTTAACCGGAGAAAGAGTAAGAAGGTACAATTTATATGACTAACTTTATGGTTTAACCGGAGAAAGAGTAAGAAGGTACAATTTATTGAAAGCCAAAGAAGAAGTGTGTCTATTCTGAAAAACACACTAGTATTTATACACTGGAAATATACTATGCAAATTTTGCAGTAACAACCTTAATCAAATGAATGAATCTTTGTAAGAAACTATTTTCATTGACTTGATAGGACTTCATGCAAATTCCTTTATAATTTGCATGCACTTTGGAAGAGGGAAACAATTTTGCCCGGTTGCTGAGGGAAAATTGTGCAAACGCCTTATTTGCATAAGCAAATAACTTATTTGCATGTTATATATTTTCTAAGCACGCGAAATACCCCTTGTAGATTGGCAGTTGATAAAATATTATGGGAAAGATCAAACCTATTTTTGATTCCAGACTATTTATAATATTGTCAACATAATGACTCAAGAGTAGTTGTGTACTGTGGTGTTTACGAAATCCAAATTGTAGCGGATAAATTAAATTATTAGAGTCAAAATAAGATTGTAACTGATTATGGATTAACCTTTCAAATATTTTTGATAAGACGGGTACAATTGTTATAGGAGGATAGTTATCAATAGCAATCCTACTGCCTTTTTTGAATACCGGATGGATGATGCTAAGCTTAAAAACATTAGGAAAGGTGTTATCTTTTAAACAAATATTATAACCAATCGTCAAAAGGGGTAAATAATGCCAAGAATAGGTGTAATGTGAGAAATATTAAGACCCTAGGCATCAAGGCAATTACTTTTATTGCAGTCTCGAACAACTGCTAAGATAATATCACTATGTGTAAAATCAATAAAATAAAATTTAGATTGGGTATGTGATATGTAATCAATATTCATTTGAGTCTCAGAAGAGGGTAACTTACTGCAAAACTTATCATTAAAGACGAAACAAATTACCTGTTCATCATCAATCACTTCTCCGATAATTTTGAGATCTATCCTAGGAGAATCATTTGCATGCATTCTTTTTTTTATTTCACGCCAAACATTTTTAGAATTAGTTTGGGTAGCGAAAATATTACGTACAAACTTATTTCTAAGTTCTCTGCATTTATATTTTATCTTATTCCTAATGATAATGTATTGCTGCTTTAAATTTGTGTAAATGAGGTTTTCAATTTCTTAAAAATTTCATTTCTTCTTTTTATCAAAATCAAAACATCATCGTTCATCCATGTTTTCAGTGGGTTTCAGGGATGGACCGAGAGGGGGATAGGGGGATGCATACCCCCCCCCCCCCACCAGCAATCTATTCAAGAAAAATTAAGGTTGCTGTTAAATGTAGCTTACATATGAAAAGTTTTAGTTTATAACAACTTTAAACATTAAAAACTTTTTCATTTTTTTTTTTGCTTTTTATTCAAAAATATTGTTTTTGATCATTACTAAACAATATCATTCAACGACGTATACAGCGACGAGAGACTAACAGGACTTGCTCTCATGTACCTCCACCCTAAAATAGAAATCAAAATTGATGAAGTCATTGATCGATTTTCAAAGCAAAAAGAAAGAAGAAAAGACTTTGTAATATAATTTTAATCATTTATTTTACATACGTTTTCAAATTTCTTCCCTAATAAAATGTGTAAAATATTTTGATAATATTAGTATACCCCCCCCCCCCCCCCACAAAAGATTTCTGGATCCCCCACTGGTGGGTTTTTATAATATAAATGAGAATTTCTCTTAAAACGATTTCGTGATGTATTAAGATTAACAAGGTCCACAAGTTTGAATCTAAAAACTTTAAAATATAAATTAGGAGAATTACTATATTGAGCGAGTAAATTATGCCAATCAAATGATGAAGCCTCATTTATGTAGGAAGTTCAGTCAAGCTTACGCTTATAAAAACTATTCTTTGTTGTAGGGTGAATATCAATGCTTACTAAGATAGGATTATGATCAGATATGTCATATTTTAGATAGTAGACGAAGATAGTAGAGTAACGGTAGACGTAAGGAAAAAGAAATTTACTAAAATGAGAAGTAATGTTAACTCAATTTAATTAGTTTAGCTTACTTACCTGTTAGTTATTATGCCTGTCCTGTCTTTAAATCTAATACTTGATTAGTTACCTATACTTTTTTTTTCTACTTATTAACATGATGGAAAATGAAGCAAAAACTCCTGAGCTAATTCTAAATTTGTTTGCAAAAATTGGGCTTAAAGTGATTTCTTCATAGGGAGAGGTTTTCGAAAGGAGAAGCTCCCCTGAATTTAAAGAGATGCAAATCATATACATTTAGAATGGCACTTAAATATTTAAAAAAGATAAAGTTTCCAAGATGTTTCAATCATAAAAACTTAAAATCTGTCAAACTACTTATTGATATATAGAGTTTTTTTTAGTGGATCTTCAGTTTTTCAAGTTATTCCTCTAGAGTTTAGACACTAATATTACGTGTTCCATTCACTCACTGTATATTGTCTACAGGCGATTCAGAGGTGCCTAGATGAAACTTTCGTCACAATGCTTTCCTTAGTAAACTCTGCAAACATCTATCTTATATCAAATTCTCTCATGCTTTTTAATGTAGGAAACGTTTTAGCCTGATTTTGCTTCTTATTTTTTTTCAAATGAGAGGAGACACAGCTTAAAAAGTGTTGGTTGGAAATATATTAACCTACTTCCATCTTAAAAATGGCTGCAACGTTGTTTACCCTCTTTCTGCATAAATCAAAAGAAAGGCACTCTTATAACCCTTAAATTGGAAGTATGTTCAAAAAAAATACGTCTATAAAGCGAATCTTAGTCTCTCATTTTGCTTTTTTATGCATTTAATTTATTCCTTTCGAAGTCACGTATTTTCTGTTGAAGAGTTGTCTAAATCTTCAGGGACGTTCACCTTATTTCCTCACTACTTTTCAATGAAAAAATAAGAGTGTGTGTATATATATATATCGCACATTTTCAAGCTCTTTTACACATTCCTTCACCATAGTATCCAGAATGAATACACTTCTTTTCTCCTTTTTATCGTTTATAGTCGCGTTTTCATATTTAGGTAATTAATATTATACATTTCCAAACTAAAACGCTTATATGCTGAAAGATTGGATAACATATTCCAACGCTTAGAGTCGTGAAAAATCCCCCCCCCCCCCTAAAATCCTCATAGAAAATATCCGTCTTGCGGTTGCCCCAGGAAAAATCCCTTCTCCCAGCTTTCATACGGAAATCGTCGGACTTAAATCACATGAGTGTGCTCACAGTTTATAGTCAGAAAGAAAAAAGTACCATGGATTATTTTCATTGAAAAGGCACAAATTCCACGATCATCCATTTTATAAAACAAGAACAAACTTAATGTCACGTAAGTAACGTTTGTGGCCTTGATTTGGGTAATCATTCACAATAGTCAAATTTCTAGCATTGCAATCAACATATCGAGGCCTTTATCGTTGGGCTTGAAAGATCTCTTCCCGCCGATTCACTGATTGCTCTTTGTTCAACATTTCAATGAACTTGTTTGCGTAGTGTTATTTTCGAGAGTATTCACATATTTTCAAAACTATCTTCATATGCTATACTCATTTTTCTATATCCGCGAGTTCTATTTTTTGCTAAATAACCGCTTTTCGCGTATTTTGCGAAAATAAGAATATCGCAAAAAACATGATTTAGTAGAGTATTACATTTGTGAGGGATAGATTTTCTTCTTTAATACTCTCATCCTGATTTACATATATTTATATATATAATATGTATATCTTTTTAGGCAATGGATATAAAATAAAAGCTTTCAACAAAGGTATAAACTTTTTAATTTAAACTAAATAAAATCGTGAAACTTATTTACAAATGGAAAACATTTCTATGTCGAAACCTTAAGGAATGAATAAATTATTATTCATATTTAAGAGATTTCATTGGTTTACAAGAAAAGATTGAAACTTTGGTAAAGTGTTCTCGCTAACTAGAAATTTTTTATATCTGAAATGTAATATCGTAAAAAAGAGCAAAATGAAATATGGATAAATGTTCAGAAGAATTAGTCCTCATTTAAAATGTTTCCATTCTTCAACAAGGAAAAAAAAGTCGTTCCAGTACCAACTTTATATACTTACCTTAACAATGCGTAATTTTACTATTACCATTATATTAGAGTTAATTTACTATTATAGTTTTAGTGTACTAAAATTCCTGTAATCGTTCACTATACGGACCCAAACTTTTAGAATGATGCATAAATCACTGATTTGATTGGTTATTAAGGACGAACTATGAAAACCAATGACTTCAGAATAGGTGAAAACTTCTTGCCTATCCCTACCAATAAACAGGTTATCGAACTCCAATAACAAAAATGTTTTGGGGTATCTTTTTCAAGCTAAAATCTTTGTAGACATTTTGTTAATATCGTCCGAAGCACATAGAAGAGCATTGCGAGCAATCTAAAATGTATTTTGGATTTATAAGTGATCATACATCAAAAATGAGTGAATATATCGCATGTATAACAATTATAACCTGAAAAGTCACTGAACGCCTATTTAGTTCAATAGAAAAAAAGTACTATAGAGGTTCTATTTTGATAGAAATTGTTTTAATGTTGTATATTGCGATGAAATCACATATATGATATAATAAAGAGTGGTACCCATTGGTTAAGTAACATTTTCTAGTTACTTTAATCCTATCATGATTCCCTTCTCCATTCCAATGGGCAAATCGAGTCTGATGAGCCTTCAATAGGGGAAATATGTTGTGCGCAAGTATACGTTGTATGTTTTGATCACTCTCAAATATGACGTAGATCAAAAACTACTCCATATCAAGTGTCTTCACTACTTCACCCAAATCGCCCTTCTCATTATTTAAATGATGGTAAACCAAAGGAGGCATCTTATTTTATTTACCTTGGTATGAATGTCAAAGAGTTAAAATGTTATTTGGAAGAGATGATATAAAATTAAAGAAACAAGTGTACCAGGGACATCTGTCAGTGAATGACTAGATATGTGTGTACAGCCATGGGGCACTTAGGGCCGGACCCTTCCATCAAAGTTATGTACCCCATCATCAAAAATTAAAATTTACAAATTAAAAAATAAAATAATTAAGTCATTTTTTAACAATATACTCATTCAAACTATATAAAGCAAATAAAATTAAATTATAGATATCATTGACAGTTGCCTTCAAAGTGTTTAATTTTGTTAAGATGGGCTTCTAGCATTATTATGAAAGCAAATTTTTAATAAAAAATTACACTTTGGAATGAGAAGCGAGAATAAGAAATCAAAACTACGATAAAATCAGAAATGTTAGCAACAAAATAGAAAGAAACAAGTACACAAGTAGCTCATAAGAAAAAAGAGAACAGTTGTTATAATATGTTACTTTAATTTTAGATCAAGCTTGTAAGTAAACATAGAGGACAGTGTTCCATTTGGTCCCTTTGAATAAAATTCCAGGCTAATTTTACGTGTTTGTTAGAGAATCGGTCTGTTGTCTGTTTATGCGTGTAAGGGTGAATTGGTGTTGTGTTAGTTAAAGAGTCTGTGCGTGATCCGAAAACTCATGGGTGGTATTGAAGTAATTTCTTGGAAGCAAAAACTAAAACTTTTTGTTTTAATACCAACATAATACTCATTTTTTAAATAAATTCTCTCTATCAAAATAGTTATATATGTTCAGCGTTTATAAAACTTCTAATTGAATACAGTGGCAGATAATTAAATATCATGGGGAAAATAAAATACAAAAATTCAAGGACGCGGCTTTAAATTTAAATATTTTAAAACAGCTTTCTATTTGTCGATAAGCGGGTAACAAAATTTAAAAAGACAACTGGTAAAAAAAATATTGTAATTATTTTTCTTATTTTGTGTCATATATTTAAAATATTGATTTATTATTTTTAGAAGAATTTCGATTAACTGAAGGGGATAATGAAGGTATGAAATAGTTTGAAATGAGCAATTGTTTCATTGTAATTTATTTAAGAAACTTTTCGTCAACCAAGATCAAAAAGATCAGTCGGTAACAAAATAATTGAATCAATTTTCTTATTATTTTATTTATCATTATTCATTCAATTTTCAGAACAAGAATTTCGATTAACTGAAGGGGATAATGAAGGTATAAAATAGTTTGAAATGAGCAATTGTTTCATTGTAATTTATTTAAGAAACTACTCAACAACCAAGATCAAAAAGATCAGTCGGTAACAAAATAATTGAATCAATTTTCTTATTATTTTTATCATCATTCATTCAATTTTCAGAACAAGAATTTCGATTAACTGAAGGGGATAATGAAGGTATATAATAGTTTGAAATGAGCAATTGTTTCATTGTAATTTATTTAAGAAACTTTTCGTCAACCAAGATCAAAAAGATCAGTCGGTAACAAAATAATTGAATCAATTTTCTTATTATTTTTATCATCATTCATTCAATTTTCAGAACAAGAATTTCGATTAACTGAAGGGGATAATGAAGGTATGAAATAGTTTGAAATGAGCAATTGTTTCATTGTAATTTATTTAAGAAACTTTTCGTCAACCAAGATCAAAAAGATCAGTCGGTAACAAAATAATTGAATCAATTTTCTTATTATTTTATTTATCATCATTCATTCAATTTTCAGAACAAGAATTTCGATTAACTGAAGGGGATAATGAAGGTATAAAATAGTTTGAAATGAGCAATTGTTTCATTGTAATTTATTTAAGAAACTTTTCGTCAACCAAGATCAAAAAGATCAGTCGGTAACAAAATAATTGAATCAATTTTCTTATTATTTTATTTATCATTATTCATTCAATTTTCAGAACAAGAATTTCGATTAACTGAAGGGGATAATGAAGGTATATAATAGTTTGAAATGAGCAATTGTTTCATTGTAATTTATTTAAGAAATTTTTCGTCAACCAAGATCAAAAAGATCAACTGGTAACAAAATAATTGAATCAATTTTCTTATTATTTTATTTATCATCATTCATATAATTTTCAGAAGAAGAATTTCGATTAACTGAAAGGGATAATGAAGGTATAAAATAGTTTGAAATGAGCAATTGTTTCATTGTAATTTATTTAAGAAACTACTCAACAACCAAGATCAAAAAGATCAGTCGGTAACAAAATAATTGAATCAATTTTCTTATTATTTTTATCATCATTCATTCAATTTTCAGAACAAGAATTTCGATTAACTGAAGGGGATAATGAAGGTATATAATAGTTTGAAATGAGCAATTGTTTCATTGTAATTTATTTAAGAAATTTTTCGTCAACCAAGATCAAAAAGATCAACTGGTAACAAAATAATTGAATCAATTTTCTTATTATTTTATTTATCATCATTCATTCAATTTTCAGTACAAGAATTTCGATTAACAGAAGGGGATAATGAAGGTATATAATAGTTTGAAATGAGCAATTATTTCATTGTAATTTATTTAAGAAATTTTTCGTCAACCAAGATCAAAAAGATCAGTCGGTAACAAAATAATTGAATCAATTTTCTTATTATTTTATTTATCATCATTCATTTAATTTTCAGAAGAAGAATTTCTATTAACTGAAGGGGATAATGAAGGTATATAATAGTTTGAAATGAGCAATTGTTTCATTGTAATTTATTTAAGAAATTTTTCGTCAACCAAGATCAAAAAGATCAACTGGTAACAAAATAATTGAATCAATTTTCTTATTATTTTTATCATCATTCATTCAATTTTCAGAACAAGAATTTCGATTAACTGAAGGGGATAATGAAGGTATATAATAGTTTGAAATGAGCAATTGTTTCATTGTAATTTATTTAAGAAACCTCTCATCAACCAAGATCTAACTAAAAGATAAACTAACTGGTAACAAATAAGAAATCGTTTATAAAATTAATTTATGAAAAAATTGTCAGCACTAAATTTAAGATTTATATTTTAATTAAAAAAAGTTTGGGGTTTTACTAATTATTTGTTAGATCCAAAACATTTACTTGTTAATTGTCCGCATACGAGCTTTTTATTGGAAAACGTTGATGTTATTCTTTTTTAAATCATCCTATCTTTTTTACTTCTATAGATTATCTAATTTTAAAACTCAAACTTTATTCAACTACAAACTGTTCATTTTGAAAAATTTTCTTAGGCTCTAGCAACCCTAACCTTACTTTTTGGTTTTGCCCTTCTTAAATTTGACCCTTTTCTTCTCCTTTTTATTGCTATCTTTATTATTATTTTTTTTTTACTAGGATAAGCCTTTTCGTCTCTCGCTTCGCTCGAGACCACGCTTTCGTATTTGTTGACGCAGTATCCCCAGAAGGATACTTCTCAATTCTAGATACTGTGATTTTAGATCCCCTCTAAGATCATTGGTACATTTAATCTAGGTCCCCTCAAAGATCATTGTTACCGGAATTCTAGGTCCCCATAAAGATCATTGGTACCTTTAATGATCCCCTATTAGATCATTGGTACTGGGATTATGGATCCCCTCAAAGAACGCATACCCTAAAAAGATCGTTGGTACCCCAGTAAAGATCATTGGTACCCGCAAAGACCATTGGTACCCCGTAAAAATCATTGGACCCCCGAAAAGGTTATTAGCTTCACCACACCTTTCAGGTACCCGAAGCTACTTCATTGAACAAATCGTGTTTGAGTCCCATAACAGGAAAGAAACCACTAAATTCATTTAAAAAGTATAAATCTTCGTTCATTCTATAGTACGCATCAATTTGTAAAAATTTGCACTCCTTTAGAACTAATTCCCATTAGCTTAGCCTTAATATCAGAGTTTAAGTCTCGAACCTCGTGAGATTCACATTTGCTCCCAAGACATCTAGCTACATAAATTTGAAATTCATTTATGAAAATATTTTTATACTAAAATCTCTTCATTTAATAATCTTTCATTGTTTCAGTTTGAGATAGAAATATCTTCTTCAAGTATCTTTTACAACATAAAAATATAGGTTTTAATTTATATAATGCAGCTTTACAATTGATTTCCAAGAAGGCAAAATTATAATTCTCAAATTGGTTTCAACTATATGTTCAACGTCTTTAGAGAGTATAGAGTTTACAGTGTAGGGTATTCATCAGTATTTTTTTCATTGGGTGTAATATCAACAATAAAAATATGAAAAAAATATTGTAGTTTATTTAAAGTATAAGTATAAATGTTCATATAAGTTTGTCAAAATAAATAAAACAAAAAAATAGATAATGAAGCCCAATTTCTTGTAATATAAACTATAAATTTAATTTCGACGCAAATTAACATATAAGCATTGATAATAATTTCAACAGAAATGGAAAATTAAAAATGATAATTTGGCAAATACTTATTTTTGTAATGATGTTTTTTATTTTTTTGGATCCATTTAAATCCCAGTCATGTTGACTTATTTTTAATCATATTAAACTTCCATCAAATTTTTACATTATTGAAAATTCATCATAACAAAAATAAAATGATAACTTATTGACTGTTTTTGTTATTATTTCGATTACAGTCTCATCTATATAATAGTAATATAGTTAAACAACGATGTTTATTTCTGGTTTTTGTTTTAAAATTCAATTGCTTTTTATCTATAATGATAAAAGAATTAAACACAAAATAACATTACATTGTTCTTGTTTTTAACTTGTTTCACATCATAAAAATAGACAAATAATTTAAACTTTTATTCTTTTTTTTTGTTCCCGTTAATAAGATGAGTACAAATTAATTACCTCTCAGCCTAAAAGTTGAAGCTCAGGCGTTAATTAAAATTTTAAACATTTTCTTAAAAAGAAATAAAACATCTATTTAAGATCAATTTTTAACTCGAAAAAGGTAAAATTGAAAAAAAAATTCAAAAATTTAGTTTTATGTTAAAATTCAATATATTTCATCTCAAAAAGGAAATTTTTATTTAAATAATTATATAAAGTTTTTTATACATGTATACCCATTTTCAAATATGCTGAATTCAGTGGTGATATTCATTTTTTTATGAAAATCAATCAAACCTGTCAAAAAATTGATCTAAATGTGACAGCTCATCTCAAAAAGGAACTTTTTATCTAAATAATTATATAAAGTTTTTTACACATGTATACCCACTTTCAAATATGCTGAATTCAGTTGTGATATTTATTTTTTATAAAAATCAATCAAACCTGTCAAAAAATTGCTCTAAATGTGACAGCTCATCTCAAAAAGGAACTATTTATCTAAATAAGTATATAAAGTTTTTTACATATACCCATTATCAAGCATGCTGAATTCAGTGGTGATATTCATTTTTTATGAAAATCATTCAAACCTGTCAAAAAAGTTATTTACATATGACAGCTCATCTCAAAAAAAAACTTTTTATCCAAATAATTATATAATGTTATTTACACATATACACGCATTTTCAAGCATGCTGAATTCAGCGGTGATATTCATTTTTTCATAAAAAGCAATTAAAGTTATCACAGCATTGATTTATATATGACAGCTCATAAAAAGAAACTTTTTATCTAAGAAATAAATAATATAAAGTTTTTTACACATATATACCAATTTTTAAGCATGTGTAATTCAGGGGTGATATACATTTTTTATAAAAAGCAATTAAAGTTATCACAGCATTGATTTATATATGACACCTCATAAAAAGAAACGTTTTATCTAAGTAATAATATAAAGTTTTTTACACATATATACCAATTTTTAAGCATGTGTAATTCAGTGGTGATATTCATTTTTTTATGAAAATCAATCAAAACTGTCAAAAAAAATTGATTTATCCCAAAAAGAATGATCAGGCACGGCTTTTTGAATTAGAGAATTACGTTTAATAAAAAGTATAGGGAGATGAGTTTACCGTGTATGGCATTTTCAAGTAGGCTGTGTTTACTGGTTATATTCCTTTTTTTTTATAAAAAATTAGTCAAACCTGACAAAATTTTTATTCTTTCAATAAAACCTGTCAAAAATCGATTAAACCTGTAAATCAATGTCAAAAATATAAACATAAAAATAACTTCTACTTGTAGTATATCTCTAGTAATTATTTTCTTAATTTATTTAATAAACCAACTTTAGGTGTTTAATTCACTCAAAATATATTCTACAGTAACTTATGTAACTCGATAGGACCTCCATCTTTTTGGCTACAAATTCGTTATCGGCTCGTAGTCTCTACGTCATATTATAATTTACGGTATGTAATTTTGCTATTCATTCCATGATGATCCTTTTTTGGTAGCTCTTTTTTCATTAGAAATTTATATTCTTCAATGTGTCTTCGAAAATTTTTTATAATAATAAAATTACTTTTTTCCTCTCTCAAAGCATTCCGATTAAAGAATCTTCTGAATGACCTTAGACTTTTTTATCCGTATCGTGTATTTTATTATCAGGCCTGAATATTTGTCAACCAATTTCATTTCAAAAGTTTTTTTCTGATGAATCATTCGTGATGTTCATTATTCAATAAAAAAATGGGTCCACGTTCTTCATCTAAAAAATTATCTTTTTTACGCAAAAGAAAAAGATGGACAAATTCAATTTAAATTAAAAATATCTTGATAGTGACTAAATTCTCACATATTGGCATCTGAGCCATTTTTGATAATTCTGACCTATTCTAAATTTTCAGATTTCCTACCCATCTTAGCTAAATGTTAATTATAATCCCAGATGATAAGCTATAGATTTAAATATTTTTCATTTGTAAAAGAGGAACTTCTTTTTCACAGTCAAAATCTTTTTTGAAGCATCTAATATTATATAATTAAACCACTTCCTAGTTCATTAGAACATGGTAGATATTCCATTTAGTCAAGATACATATTTCTTTTAATTTGTTTTGACCACATGTTCTTTTTTCAATTAGTTTTCAACTTGGTTCCTTCTCTCATACAAATTTTCAAAAGATTTTATAATACGTTTTGTTTTTTTTTTAATAAATATTTAATTCTCAATATGATTGTAGAAAGTATTATAAGCCAAAATATATTAAAAAAAAAGTATATTTTTACTATATACCTAATATGCGGCCATTTTTATAAAATTTTTTACAGAACTGAGTTTCAGGCATACATTACTAATTCAATTGCCACTTCGAGATATTTTTTAACCGTATTATCCAAAATCCAGTACAGAAATAAAATAAGTATAGTCGATTTCTTATAAAACAGATATTTAATTTTTTTGAAAATATTTTTGAAGACAATATCTAGAAGTAAACCGCAAATCTGATTGAAGCTTTCAGATATTTTAAAACCATAAATGCCACAGCTGAGTCCAAAAATGAAACCAGCATCTTCCATTTGGCATAAAAACAGATATTTTATTTAAATTTCAAAAATATTTCTGTAGACATTAGACGTAAATCGAACATTTGATTGACACTTTCAGACATTTAAAACCTCTAAATGCAAAAAAATGATTTCAGAAATAAAAATTATCATGGTCGAATTAGTATAAAAACATATATTTCATGTAAAATTAGAGAGAATATTTTGGGATAAAGTTTTCAGAAATAAACCGCAAATTTGATTGACACTAGCAGTAAAATCTCTAAACGCGAAAACTGTGTTCAGAAATAAAATTATCATGATCTATTTGCTTTAAAAACATATATTTCATGTAAAATTTGAATCAATATTTTTGGAAACAAATTTTAGAACTAAACGCAAATTTGATTGATACGTATAGGTATTTTCAAATTCAAACTGCAAAAATTGAGTCCATAAATGAAACTAGCATGGTTGATTGGTATAAAAACATATTTAATTGTAAAATTTGAATGAATGTTTTTGGAGACAATTTTTAGAGTAAACCTCAAATTTGATTAACACTTATAGATATTTTCACATCCTAAATGTAAAAAATGAGTTCAGAAATGAAAACAACATGATTGATTTGGTATAAAAACATATATTTCATGTAAATTGAAAGAATATTTTTGGAGATAGCTTTTAGAAGTAAACCGCAAGTTTAATTGACATTGACAGATATTTTAAAACCTCTAAATGTGAAAAATGAGTTCAGAAATGAAAACACCATGTTTGAATTGGTATAAAAACATATATTTAATTATAAAATTTGAATGAATGTTTTTGGAGACAATTTTCAGAAGTAAACCGCAAATTTGATTAACACTTATAGGTATTTTCACATCCTAAACGTAAAAAATGAGTCCAGAAATGAAACCAGCATGGCCAATTTAGTATAACACATATATTTTATGTAAAATGTGAGGAATGTTTTTGGAGACAATTTTCAGAAGTAAACCGCAAATTTGATTAACACCTATAGGTATTTTCAAATCCTAAATGTAAAAAATGAGTCCAGAAATGAAAACAACATGATCGATTTGGTATAAAACATATATTTTATGTAAAATGTGAAGGAATGTTTTTGGAGACAATTTTCAGAAGTAAACCGCAAATTTGATTAACACTTATAGTTATTTTCAAATCCTAAATGTAAAAAATGAGTCCAGAAATGAAAACAGCATGACCGATTTAGTATAAAAACATATATTTTATGTTAAATTTGAAGGTATATTTTATTAGATATATTTTTGATCAATCAAAATTTTGATTGACATTTTCTAAAAAGTAGCCATGATTATTGAAAAAATTAAATATATAAAGTGTTATGCGTTCCAAACTCTACATAATTATAAATTTTCAGGGTATTATATAATATAGATCCTAAGTTATAAGGTTAAGTACAGATAATGTCAAAATTTTGCTGAAAAATTTTAATTTTTGATTTTGATTGACAGTTTTGGACATTAAAGAGACATTCAACTACCATGAAAATGAGCACTAATAGGGTTAACCCATTAAGTCCCAATGTTCCCATTTGGGAACATAAGTAATTTCATCTTCGTCTGCTTTTTTCAATAACTTTTAAACCAAGAAATTAATACTATAAATGGAGAAAAATTTTCTCAAAATAATATTTTTACTTTTTTGTATCAAGAAATTCTTGATCTTCTAATGTTCAAAACTCATTTGCCAAGATAAATTTTATTGCAATGCTTGTATTATATAATTGTTTTAAAATATCTTAAATATCAATACACTATTTCTTGCTTACAAATATAGATACGCCTATATCTTTTTTGGGTCAGAATAACCCCAAATATTCAAACCGTATTTGTTTTGTGAGATGTATGCGAGGGATATTTCTATCATATATATATCTAAAAAAAATTTTTTTTAGAATCCTAGAAATCATAAAGCCTTATCTACTTTCCTCAATCTTACTTTTTCGAAATAAATTTGCTTTTTCACGTTTTTAATTTATTCCTTCACCTAACATATTTTCTGAAAAGGGAGATATTCTAGTTCCATAACAACTAAGCACAAAGGTAGAGGAACGCAAGCTGTAATCTTTTTCTAAATGTAGTGGTTTTAGCGATGCGCCGATTAAACCTTGAATGTCAATAGTTCAAGAGCAAAGATTTATGCATGCATCGATGATACATCAATAAATACCAATGGTGTAAACACGCATGAAGATTTATAGTATTTTAAAAAACAATTATGTCGGTAGCAACCTGATGAGTGGGCTAAAGACGTGTAGAGATGCAGGGCCCGCGCACCCTATTTATTTTTGGGGCTTGAGCCCCCCCCCCCCCCATTTTTGACCTGAGCCCCCCCCCCCCCCGCCCCATCCACCACTCACCCTCACTCAATTTTCCAAGCCTCACCACTCAATTTTTCAAGATAAAATAAGTTTTAAATGAATTACATCCAATAAAGTGCGCTTGTGAAGAAGTCTTTTCTTTGTACATTGGTAGTTTCAATAAATATATTATAAAATTGTCTAGAGTATTTTTTGAGTATCATGATGCTCTAACAATAGGAATCAGCACTGCATCCTGCGAGAGAAGTTTTTCGACCCTTAAAAGAGTTTTCGAGTTTTTGAACTATTTCAACGAAAAGTCAAGAAGGCTGAATGTTTGGCATATAAATTGCTTTATTACTCTAAAAATGATATATTGTTAATAAAATGATTTTCTTCTTTCACTTTTGTTTTATAATAGTTAATCATACTCCTCAATCCTCTTACTTTTATGACCTTCTTTAGCTCTTGTTTCTGATGTTGATCGAATTTGCTTCTAGAAAGGAAAATGTTATAGTGTGTATTTTAATAATGTATAGTTTCAGCCCCCCCCCCCCCCCATTTTGGTTAGCGCGGGCTATGACTGAAGAGTCCCATAACAATAATATTAATAATTAACCCATTTACGACCAATGTTCCTATTTTGGAACATAAGTAATTTCATCTTCGTCTGCTTTTTTCAATGATTTTGAATATAAATCGTCTGCGTTTTTTTAGATATCGTCTGCTTTGCTTGGTCTTAAATGGGTTAATGCCAAATAATTTTAACAATAAGTTATTTCGATTGGTGCAAATTATAATTAAAAGATTTCGTAATTTTGGCTGAATCGATTTACCTCTTTTATTAATTTGACATCCTTTTTTAAAAACATTGATAAAGTTACTAACGTGATAAAAGAATATGTTGACCTATATTGACCCCATGTAGAAGAATCCTTTTATTTTTTAGTTTATTTAAAATATGGGAGAGAAAATAAGCACAAGAAATACAATATTAAATTCAATAATTAAAATATGCAAGTAGCCAATTTTTGATTAAAAACAATATTTTAGCATTAAAAATAACTCTCTTTTATTAAAATATGATGTCTTTTTCTAAAAACATCTATGAAGTTACTAAAGTCATCAAAATTGACCTCCATTACTGACCTTTAAGATGAAAAAGTATTATTTTATTTTTTAAATACTATTTTTTCGTTAACTTAATGTAGAGAGGAATAAATACAGACCGTCCTCGCTTAACGACGGAGTATCTTTGAACTCTAAGCGAGGACCCATCGATAGACATACATGTATGAGCATATAAACAAAGATTCGAAAGTAGACAAAGTGCTACATACAAGGTCAGGGATGGGGAACCTGCGGCCTTGTGAGCCATAAAGTGCGGCCTTCTGTGGTCTGTTAAGAAAAATCTCTAAAATTATATAAAATATGAAAAATATACTTTTGAAGTTATAAAGTTTAATATCGGAGCATGATATAGATAAATAGCACTAGTAGCGTAACAAATTGTTTGAGGCGTTGAATCTTGTGGCATCAAAGAGCTGTACATACGAATACAGTACAGTGCAGCCAGATGTAGGCATGTGTTTCTATGTCTGTCTGTACGCGTCTGGGTGTGTGTTTTTTTTATGCTTCTCTATTCCTCTTTATGTATTTGTAGGGTGTGTGTTTCAGTATGTGTTCGTATGTTTTTGTGTGGTGTGTTTGTGGGTGTTGTATGCGTTTATGTCAAACAAATTAAAATGAACATTGAAGGAAGAAAATAGAGCCTGGTGAATTGGAATTTTTGTTGGATCAAATAATGATAAAATGCAGGGCTTGCTATGTGAAACAGTAATTTCAACAGTAAAGAAATACAATGCACACGAGCATTATAGTACTCCTATGGACAATAAGTACCTCACCTGGAAAAAAATGTTAGCTTTTAGAAAGGACAGTCTTTTAGTAAACTTTATCCGAGTAAATGCTATGAGGCCTCGCCAGTTTCGACACATGCTCGCTCATTTTGGAGGATAAGATCATCAGTGTAGATTTGCCCAACCATTCAAAAGTGCGCTGGTTATTACGATGTTAAATTTTAATGAAAATTTTGACTTTGCGTGAGAAAATAATTGAACTCTGTTGTGAGAACGATCAAATATGCGAATTATCGAATGCTAATTTCCTTCAAGATGTTGCGCCTTTCTGTGTAATGTGTCAAAGCAGAATGAGTTAAATGTTTCTCTGCAGGGTAAAAATAACTCTATTTACGATATGTGGCAAAAAATTCTGGCATTTAGGAAGAAGTTGTCTTTTTTCGATCACTACTTGAAAAGTCCAAACTTTTAGAAAATCTTTTTCTCGAGTTAACAAAGGTAATGAATGAAATAAAATAAGACACAATCTTCTGAAAGATACCAAACAGTTTTCGATTCACTGAACAAGGAATATGATGAAAGATTCAATGATTTTTAGAAGAATTAGATAAAGCTAGCTTTCCAACCTCAGATACTTGACTTTTCTGAAGCACCAGAAGAGTTTCAAATGGAGTTCATCGAGTTATCTGAAGATAAAATTGTTAAATCGCCTTTAGATAATAAAGAAGATGGCGCCAAAAATGGAAGCGAACCGCAGAGTATTCCCGCCTCCGTCAATATGCTCGTCGATTGATATCGTGTTTCTCCATGGTATAAATTTCTGTGAATCAACATTCTCTTACACGAGACAAATCGAGAATGCTTTCAGGTCTCAGATGACAGATGAAAACCAAGTAAAGCTCAAAACCTTCCTGTTAAAACCAAATATTCCAATGGTGGTTCAACAGAAACAATCTCAGTGAGGTCATCAAATGATTAATATAGTAACTGAATAATACACTTTTATGTATTCTTTGTAATGTGTTTACATTTTCATGCAAATTAAAATGTAATTATGTTACCAATAGCTGAAGAATTACTATTATATAAGAAATTACAAATTTATTGTTTGCGGCCTTTATGCCGAGTGTACGGTCCTAATGTGGCCTTTACTCCAAAAAAATTTCCCCACCCCTGTGCTAGGTTATGATATTCAGGGAATGTGTATTAATACTTGTTTTAGTTTAAAAACTGCAGTTTTCCTTTAAAGTATTTTTAGGGAGTTGAGCAATTTTCACATTTGGATGTAGGTCTCCAATATGGGGTGACGCGGAGCATTATGAAGAAGAAGCAGGATCTTGAATGGGATGCCTTTTTCAATGCCATATTGTATGGCTGCTTCAGGCACTAAGCAATTGAAAAACCAGTCTTCGAATAGAGCTCGAGTCATCCATGCCTTTGAATTTGCGCGATAATAAACTGGTAGTGCTTGTTTATTCACATTCTTTAAAGCACGTGGAGTTAGAGACCGATAGATGAAAATTGGCGTAAGCTTATATACGCCAACATTTCCACGTAAAAGCAATGTCACTCTCTCTTTTAACCCATTTACGACCAATGTTCCTATTTTGGAACATAAGTAATTTCATCTTCGTCTGCTTTTTTCAATGACTTTGAATATAAATCGTCTGCGTTTTTTTAGATATCGTCTGCTTTGCTTGGTCTTAAATGGGTTAATGCCTTAAAATCAGGCACCTACTGTCTGTTTATGGTTTTTCGAAAGCTGCGACAGAAGAACAAACAACTTCCAAAAAAGGTGTCTGCTCTGTTTGTCTTTCTAAAAAAACAAAACAACAAAAAAATGTTCCATGTGCTCAAATTTTGTTTGTAAGATTCATTCTAAAACTGCTTGCTCTAATTGTGTATAAACTTTGATTTCTTATAATATAATAAATTTTTTTGCCATTTTTAATTTAACGCCATCTATAATAATTTATTTTTCAAGGTACAAAAATGAGAAAAAATGAAAATTCGCAGAGCTTTTTAGGTAATGTTAAATTTTTTTCTTTCCAGTGCCTTAAGAAGCATTTTTTATAAGTTTAGATACTATTTTTATTGAACTTTCCCATTGAAAGTTTTCCGATAATAATCTTGTAAATACATTTGCGAAAAAAATACATAGAGTCCGTAGTGCGAGGGTAAAGCCAGTTAAAAAACTGTTGTTTGTACTTTTTAAATAGTCCAAAAAGAAGTGGCGCTCTTGAGTCAGTTATAATGAATAATAGCCAAAGCAAGGAAAAGAAAAGAAAGCCGTTGTTAGATTTTTGCAAAACTCGATGGGCAGAAAGACATGATGCATATAATCATTTTTACAGAAACTTTGTACACATTATCAATACTTTAGAAATGATAGGTTATAAGCGTCATTTTGATAAGTATGGAACTAATTTTGCAGATTGGGATGCGAGTAATGGCAGTAATGAACAACAAATAATACACAGCATTACTTCTTTTCAATTCATCATTGTTTTCATGACCGCCTATCAATATCTATCTCATTTGCCTGTAGTTACAGTGAAGCTTCAAAGAAAAACTCGATATAATAGAAGCATATGAAATTATATCTGAAATAATTTTATTGTATAAAAAAGAAAAAAATGAAATTGAAATAAATTTCAATGAAATCTACAATGAAAGCCTCAATATGGCTAAAAAGATTGGTATTCACGCTGAGATGCCGCGAAATGTTTCAAGACAACAATTTCGAAGTAACGCCGAAGCAAACACTCCACGTGACTATTATTTGAGAAACGTTGCTATACCTTTTCTAGATCACATTATAATGTGTCTTAACGAAAAGTTTTCTTCTTCTGCAATTATTTCAGCATCTTTGCTGGGCCTTGTTCCTAGCGTTTTGTTGATGAACAATGTTGATGTGAATGAGGCTGTGGAAAAATACAAAAATGATTTACCTTGTCCAGAATTATTCTCAACTGAGTTGCAACGCTGGAAAAATCATTTTATGCAAAAGACTCCATATCTACTCCCTAAATCTCCAGCACAAGCAATAAAGGAATGTGATGCAATGATGTTTCCTAATATCTCTGTTCTTCTGCAGATAGCTTGCACAATTCCGCTGACCTCGTGCGAATGTGAAAGAAGTATAAGTGCATTACGCAGATTGAACACCTACATGAGGTCTTCAATGACAAAGACTCACCTGTCTAACTTAGCACTTCTGCACATTCACTATGACACAGAGATTGATTTGAATACAGTTCTTGATTATTATGTTCAAAAGCATCCGCGTAAACTTGAATTAAATAGTTTACTCTATTGAAACTGTAAGTTTTGAATAAACCTTATTTTTTCTTTATATTATTATTACACATATTTTTTCACTTTAATCTGAATTGAAACAATTTTAGTTTTCACTGAGTCTTTAGTAAAAAAATAAAACTAAATAAAATAATTCTGATTGAAAAAGTCTAAAAACGTTTAAATAAATACCTGTCAAATAAACTTTATCTTCCATTGCAAAATTTAGATTACCATCTTCTTTTTATCATGTTTAGCAATATTAATTTTGCAATGTCATGAAAAAGTTAGGATGTCAAATTGAGGAAATTTTTTGGATTACATCAATTAAATGTAGAAATTGTAAAAAAGTCTAATTTACACTATTTATTAATTATCATGTAATCGATAAAATAATATTATGTACATGAAAGTTTCACAAAAAAATTTTTTATAGTTCGAACCCCCCAATATTTAAGTCTGCGTACGGGCTTGATTCCCATACCTTTTTTGAATTTTGCTTGTATTCTTTTAAGATATTGATTTCATGTACATTCTATTTTTTTTGTTAATTTTCTAAGACAATTACTGATTTTTTGGTATTGTTCCTAACTATTTTTATTGCCATATTTTTTATATAGAGTAAAGAATTTTTACTTTTTTTATAGAGAGAAATAGCATCTTTGTTCATATATAATTTGGAAGATTTTTTATCCTGAGATTTAGGTACGTGGAGTTGAATTTGTTCTCTTAATAAATTTTCAAAAATTTTCGAACTTCTTTCTATATCATTTTTTTCTAAAATAGTACAATCAATTTTTTCTAGATTACCCTCAATAAAAAATATCTTTTTCTAAAAAATTCCAATCAATTTTTTCTAGATTACCTTCAATAGAGAAAAAACCTGCAGCATGAAACTTGTATTTTGAATCAGCTATTCGACTTTGAATTGCTTTCGAAACAGAAAATGACAAGCAAAAAGGATCGCTTTTTGATAGATTTGGAATATTGACATTAGAATATTGAATATAAATAAAACATACAAAGTTATCTTTATTAATTTTACACGTGCAAATAAATCTATTAGTTAAATAATTCTCATTCTCTTCTGAATTAAATGTTATAAAATGTTTAGCCAATAAATAAAATATAAGCAAGATATCAAGTCTTGTAGGTTGTGAATTGATTTTAGAAGAAGAAAGTGATATCTTATTTTCAACTATAAGATCGATTTTTTAGATTTTTTCCGTGTTGAAGAAATTTTGAATTAACTTATGATTACATAGTTATTTTTATGGATTTTTATTTTCTCAAATTTTTGAAATTCCTTGACATTTTACACCAAGGCTGCGTCCTAATTATTCTGAGTTATGACAACTATATAGAAGAAACAAAAAGGAATAAAAAGCGAATGAAAAAGTAGTTTAAAAATTTAATGACTGCCAGGCTCGTGTCTGACCATAATGTCACTTCAAATAACCATATGATATAACTTAGAGATGTATTAAATTTTTTCATCCGCGGATGCGGATATCAAAGTTGACATCCTAGAGACCTAGAGGATGCGGATGCGAAGATTATTTCATGAGAGGAAGAAAGTTAATGCTAGGGTGTGAAACAAAAGCTAGGAAAAAATAGCCCAGGGGTGGGTGGGTGGGTATACATGAATGTGAAAAAAAATTTTAGTACCTTACCTTTAATAAATAGTATACAACAAAAAATACAAAAAAATACAATAAATTTAATACAATAAAAAACATTTTTCAATTTCAATATTGCAGTAATTTAATAATTATAAAATTAAAAAAAAATTTTTTTTTTATCAAAATTTAATAAATTTAAATTACCTCTTTGAACATTTTCAATCCTAGTTTTTATATGGACGTGATAAAAATTTTCGAAAAAATTTGAAAGTATATTGTATTATAGAATATTGATTGTTGGATGAAAGGCTACTATGAAGCTTGCTACCTGTCTGAAGCTGATGTTGACAGTTTGGTCAATAAGAGAGTTACGTTAAGGTGTCCATATCGAGAAGGCTGCTTAATTGGAGTTAGACTTTCAACTGAAGATCCTTTTCTATTAGAAGAAAATCGAAATAGTGCTCTGGTGTTTCCTCTTAATGAAAAAGATTTTACTTCTGTAGAAGCTCTGTCAGAAGTAATAAAAGAGAAGCACGAACCAACAGTAAATATAGATGGAACCAAAATTTATAAATCAACTTGTCTAAAAAATTTAATCAGGAAAACTCCTTTGAGCAAAGATAGGCTGAAAAGAGTCAGGGGTCTCTCTTTAGAAACACTGAAGGATCCAAACACAGAAGAGATTTTGGACAATCTCCTTTATATTAATGACTGTGTTATAGTCGAAGATAAAGTTGATGTTTTTTAATTAAACAAATTTTTGATTCTGAAAAAAAACCTTTAAATTATGTAGAATACGACAAAGAAAAAGGCAATTTTACTTTACTTTTATTAAAGCTGAAAACTAAGATAGTCAATGAAAAGATATATTCGACTGAAAATTCCCAAGAGGAATTTAAATCGTGCTTACAAAAATGTACACCCATCAAGCCATCAATGGACTTGGACCCTCCTGTTGGGTGCAGCAAGTTTTTTTTTACTAAAGAATATAAAGAAATTCTTTTTGCAGAGGAAGAAATAAAGAATGGAAATGAAAAAAAAATGCAAAATTTGTATGAAAAATGTTAATGATAAAAAACTTATTGAGCTTATTATACAATTATTTGCGAACTCTGTGGTCTCAAATCAGAAAAGTGTTCAACAAAGGTAGAATTCAGCTCAAAAAAGGGAAGAGAAATTTTTTTTAAAATTGTCATGTCAGATTGTACCAACTACAGTAAAAGCATGAACATAAAGTCAACATACAATAAACCTATAATATGTCCTGAAAATAAGTGTAACTGTTTTGTTTGGACATTGTGCTTAGAAGAGCACTATAAAAGTTTACATGGAAAAAGTGTTCCTTCACAATATGTGGTAGATGCAAAAATGAAAGATAAAATTTTAAATAAAAAATGACTTTACAACATGTTTTTCATAATAAACAGATTCATATATTCAATTTCTCAAAGCTAAATATGAAAGCGACAAATAAATATAGAGTGACAAGGGTGGTATATCCAAAAAAAAGTGTCAATTTTTTTAAGTACCAATACAGTTATAAAGGGTAGGTGGTGTCTGGCAAACTTTTGAAACTTTTTCAATCCAGTACCCGATGGGCCTGTATTTTCCCATATTGAACCCCCCCCCCCCCCCCCCCCCGTTCCAAGTAATGAGATTCTACATGCCTGTACGTAATATAGCTCGCTCGCTACTTGCAATCTCCAACATCTGCTATACATACACAGTATGAGTATTTTTATTAATCTAAAAAAGGGAGCGTTTTCCCCTTCAAATATATGATTTTATCTGAAATATACATATGCACTAACTTCAATCCTTCAATTGCACTCATACACACTATTCTTTGTTCACTATTTCTTTCGTATCTTTATTGCTTCCAGACATTATTACTAATACAACTACGCGAGCAGCGAGTGAAATGGACGTCTTTTTCCTAGAACCATCCGCTACATCTCTAATAGAACTTTAGCGAAACAATAAACATTTTAAAAAATATGAAAATTATTATCAAACTTTTGATTTTATATTCTTCTTCCAAAAAGTAGATTTAAGCGCTTGAGCGTCAGTATTGACCCGAATGATATTTGAGCCTCAAAATCAAAGTTTTTATGTGATTTCTTTGATTCAGTATTTTCTAGACGTAAGAAGACAAGACTTCATATTTTACATTTGAAGAACAATCATTAAAAGCCTATGAGGACTCAATAGTGGTGAGTGAACAAGTTGCTATTTTTTATCTGAAAAATATTAAACTAAAAACATATAATAATAGATGAAAATATAAGTTGCAAGCATTTATTTTAGTTTTTGTAACTCTGGAATCTAATTCCAGTATGTTCAGCATAGAAATCTTCATCTGATAATGATATTGGGAAAAAAGATCTAAGCTTACAACAAAAGCTTCACTTTCTAGACTAAAAAGAGCTTGATCACCTAGTGAATGATATAAAACTTACTAAAACAGGAGTCAGGTTGTTTGCATCAAGGTGAAAAAATTGTTGGCCATAGGTATAAACAGCCTAAAGTACCAAGCATGAGAGAAAAGTGTTTCAAATTACAAACTTTTTAAGTATGTGCCAAGATAAAAGATTTATTAAAAGAATTAGTCTTGAAGCATCACCCGGATCAATGGTGTCTGTTCTTCGATTCTTTTATAAAAAAGTCTAAAGACTGTTTCTTTGGATTAACAACAACATCTATCCCTGTTGGTAACTATGTTAAACTAAAAGAAGACTACATAAAGTTAACATTTTTGCTGGACAAAATCATACATAATGAGTATGGAAGGAACATATGCGCTAACTTCAAGATGTTCAGAATCCTACTCGAAATACAATGAAATATATTAAGCATCCTAATTGTAGCAAAAAGTAATCTTATATAGGAAAAAGTATAGGAGGAACAGAAAAGTAATCTCTTAAGGCTGGTGTCCCAAAAATGTAAAGTATGGTTCTCTTATATCCAGGGAAAAGTGTTCTGTCCCTCCTCGTCACCTCACATGGATCGTAGCTTCATATTAGCAATTTATGGAGAAGAAGGTAGAAGTTTTCCCACGCTGTCAAGCAAAAGTAGCTGTTAGTGTTTTTTATTAAAAATTAGCTAATCTTATAAATATATTGCTTGTTGTTCATTAAAAGTTCATTTTAGGAAAAACAATGTTATTCCAAGGTTAATTTATTTCTAGATCAGCCATTGAGATGGTATTTATCATAGGGTCTTTTTAGATATGTAGGCAATAATACAAAAAATGTGTTTTTGCATTTTTTTATAAATAATAAAGACAGATAAAATAACTTCAATTTTAAAATTAGAACACCAAACATCATAAAAAAAACTCAAAAATGTATAATGAAACAAAAAATTGGTCAAAATTTGTAACATAGTGTTATTACAAATGAAAAAATATATATAAATTTAAATTAAAAATGAGCAGATTACAATAATAAAAATATTTATGGATTCAAAAAAATTTCTAGCAGAGAGTGGTTTCGATCCACCGACCTCTGGGTTATGGGCCCAGCACGCTTCCACTGCGCCACTCTGCTATGAAGGAAAATTTAAAATATTTGTTATGTTATGATTAAAAATAAATTTATTTTAAAAACACAAATAAAAGAGCACAATTAGAGATTAATGAAAGGTTTTAAATAGATATACACCACTTAAAAAAATTAAGAATTTTATTAAATGTAACATGAAAAAGGCTGGTGCAAGCCTTTTTTATTCATTCTTTTCTTAGAAAAGTTAATTAGGGTTATTACTGGAAGCATTGTATCAGAACAAGTGCCATAAACAAGAGGGACGTTGTAGGAAATCCGTGCATAGATCGAAGTAGTGAATTGAAGCTACGCTTGTTTGATTGGTTGGATCTATGGAAGGATTATTGCGAAGATTTGTTGAATAAGATGGACCGAAAAATTGCAAGCTGAGCCAAATGAAGAAGAATAGCACCTGGCCTGAGTTGTGTACCGATAGAAGCTCCACAATTGTGTGGATTAGAAAATTAATTGGCCAGAGTAGGTAATGACATGCTGCAAGGAAGTAGGATGTCTAAGAGTTGGAGAAAAAGTTTTTTCATACCAATCTACCAAGGCAAAGATGATTACAAAGAGTGCTATAATTACACGAGCATCAAGTTGATAGAGCATTCAATAAAAGTGATAGAAAGAGTTTTTGAGGAAAAAATAGTGAACATCAGTGAGATTCAAATGGGGTTCATGCTCGATTAACCCATTTAAGACCAAGCAAATCAGACGACTTTAGTAATTCCTATTTAATTCCATTTAAAGTAGGAATTCGTCTGCGTTCCCTTTGGGAACATTGGTCGTAAATGGGTTATTGACGCTATTTTTTGTGTTCGTCAGCTGATGGTGAGGCATATAAGCGCGAGAAAGGAGTTGTAGATGCTGTTTATAGATCTTGAAGAAGCCTTTAATCGTATTCCTAGAGAAGTGATTAGGTGGGCATTAAGCAAGAAAGGTGTAATGGAATATGAAATCAGAGATGTGATGAAAATGTATAGACAGGCTGAAACTGCAGTACAAATCGATGGACAAAAGTCTGGGTGGTTTTAAGTCAAAATTGGAGTGCATCAGGGCTCCGTGCTCAGTCCACTTCTTTTCACGATTGTGATAGGTGCAGTGGCAAAAAACATATATGTGGCAGTTGCAAGATAGATCATGAAATTATTGAAGATGAAGCCTTTGTTAAACTCGGTGGTGATGAATTTGAAGTAGTGACGGAGTTTTGTTATTAGGGTGATGTTCTAACGAGAGATGGCGAAAGTAAAAAAACCGTTATAGCAAGAATGAGAGCTGGTTGGAAAAAGTTTAATGATATTGCTGGCGTATTGTGTGGCAGAGTGTTGTCGTTGAAGTTGAAAGGAAGATTGTACAAGTCTTGTATAAGGATGGTTATGTGTTACGGAGCAGAGTGCTGGCCAATGAAGAAGGTTGAGATGAGACGCATGCAATCGACCGAGGTGAGGAAGTTGCGGATGATGTTTGGCAAAACTCTACTGGACAAAGTGCCGAGCAAAGACATAAGAAAGATAACAGGCTTGAAGATATTGAGGAGCATAGACTGCGTTGGCTATGGCACTTGGAGAGAATTGACCCACAAAGAGATAACGAAATGAAAGCATCACTGGATAGGCGAAGAGGGGTAGGCCGAAAAAAAGATTTTTGAGAGCGAATGAATGATGATGATGATGCATTATAGTAAAATAAGAAATATTTTTAAATGTTAGTTGGCAAAAATTCCTGTCTAGCTAATAGTTTTGTCAATAATGAAAAAGAGAGGTCAACCGCCACAGAGGTAACTTGACAAATTTGTCGACTACATCACAAATCACAGAATAAAAAAAAAATCGAATGGTGAACGAGGTCGACAACAACAACATCACAGAATAACTTTTTTTTAACTATTTTTCTTACTCCAGGTAGATTATCGCTGTAATAAATAGCTGTTTTCAACCAGGTGACCAGGGAATAATAATTGGGCAAAATGAGCTGCCAATATCTTTGAACAAAATTCTTCCTCTTTTATTTCTGAGGGTTAACATTTTCATTGAAACTATCAATTAATCAACTTCTTTGTAAAATATTCTAACTTTCATAGCAGTGTGCAAAGGAAGTAACATGAAAAAGATTTTGGTAAAGCAATTTCAATGTTTTTGCTGCAGCCACATTGTAAGAAGCAGCATCAGATAAAAATAATAAAAGATCTTTCCTTTTGACTTCAAAATTTTTCAAATCACCTATTATTTGCAATATTTTACTTGAATGTTGTTAGCCAATTTTTTTGAGGAATTTGAACATCACCCATTTAAACATTACAAAAAAATTGACATTATTTCCGTTTCGTCAAGGATTAAAAACATCTTGTTCTCTTTCAAAATACATTTATTTCTGATATTTTATCTTCAGCTATATCGTCAATCAATTTCCGACTATGTGAAACAGAATGTAAAGAAAAATCCATATTGGAAAATAAAGTAAGGATGCTTTGATGGCAAAGTGTTATGAACGGGGATATTTTCTTCCAAAAATGATTTAACTATCAATTTTGAAAAGCTTTTGTTCAAGTTTGTATGAAATTAATCAAACTCTCATTTTTGAAAAACTTTCTTTTAAAAATGTGTGCTTTTTTCCAATTCAATGGCTTTCTACGAAAAATGCTTTCTGATGTTTTACATTTGTCAAATTCTTTAGGACAGTAATCAATAAGTGTTTATTTTAGTTTTAGAAGTTTTGGAAGATTTATGCATTTTACACTAAAGAATTCAGATAAGTGGTAAAAATGTTATGAAATTTTATTTCTATCAAATAAATCAATTGATTTAAATATAAAAAACTTAAATCAGTGGTTTATTTTTTACGAAAATCTTTTTACTCTACGTACACTAAAAGTATTGACGCATAAAATTTTCCTAAAAATTTTCGAATTTTGCATAAGTCATTCAAAAAGTGGAAAATAAAAATATTTTATTGAAATTCACTAAAAGATAAACTTTATAATTACAAAATCAATAAAAGAATTTCAAAAAACGTGCTTCAAACGTTTATATATCCGAGTGCCCGTAAAATACTTTACATTTAAACCACAAAACGTAGAAAAAATTTGCATACTATAATATAAACTTGAAAAACTGAAGCAGGGACATTTCACTAAATCCTTATTCCCCTGCTATCCTAAGGCATGTAAAAATAAGTGACCCTTAACCCATTAAGTACCATCGAAATCAGACGATATTTAAAAAAACGCAGACGATTTATATTCAAAGTCATTGAAAAAAGCAGACGAAGATGGAATTACTTATGTTCCCAAATGGGAACATTGGGACTTAATGTGTTAATACCTTGGAACGTTTTACATGTGTGATTCCAGTTGATATAAATCGACTTCCTCTTACATTCAAGTTCTTACATTTCAAAATATATTGATGGTAAAGAGCTTTTGTAATATTTATAGTTTAAAATCAAATACACGTGCATGCATTTTTACAGTAAACGTTTATACCGTCCCTATTAATATGAAACACGTAGCCTAGGTTCACCAGATCCTGTTTCAAATATTTTAGAAATATTGACTCAAATTTTTTTTTGAAAAAAAATGCCAAAGACGCAAAATTGAAAAAGCAGAGTTCTTCGAAATCATTGTTATTAACGTTTTCTGAGTTTATAAGTTTTCAATTTTTTGATTTTTAACTGCATGCAAACAAAAATTCATCAGTTAGCGGAAAAAAAGAAGTTTCGATATTGAAAAGAGGGGGCAGTAGAAGAGAGAGAGGGTGTGGAGTGGAGTTTTAAGTGGTTTTGCATTAAAATGTTTTTGAAAATTCAGTGCCATTTCTTTGAATTTTAGGCTACTTCTGAAGTATTTTAATGTAGTGGAAAAAATATATAAATAAAACACATGTGATTTTATGAAACCCGTTTATATGAGGCACGGGTAAAAGTAAATCATTTCAAAAAAGGGGAGAAGGCAAGCCCTTTAGTACCTGCCCCCCTTGGATCCGCCCCTGGTATATTAAAATTCAAAATCAAATATGAAAAAATAAAATTATTAGCTTAAAATTATTTAGACAAATAAAAGAGGAGCTTAAAGAGCATTTCGTTTATCATCATACTCCTTCATCTTCTCGTATGCATTAATCAAAGCATGTGATAGCGATATATGGTTTAGTGGTAGCGAGTACTGAGTGTCTGTGCCGTCTGCAATATACCAAAAAATGTCCGCAATAAATAGAGCTGAGGAAAACTGTGGAAATAATGTTTTATGCTTTTTATTTCAAAGCAATAAAAGAGCTTGAAATATTGGAGTGGGTGCGCTAAAAAGGTAGAGCTTTAGAACGGAACAATTTACTAAGGAGAGTAGGAAATTACAAAACTGGATCAAATATAGAGATGCCGTTCTTATATAAGCGTGGATTTCACCAGATTTTGAATTGAATAAAATTAATAAATCGAATTTTATATTTAAATTTAGACAGTGCAAAATTAGATTATACGGAGATCTTGATTACGGCTCCATTTACAACTTTCAAATTATACGGATTTCTTATATGCAGCCACAATTGTAAAAATTTAGGAGGCGCAAAATCTAACAAATATCTATATATAAATCTCTATATTGTATTTTTACGCTTTTGTTATTTCTTTCATCGGTATATTAAGATTAGTGTAAGCTGACAAAATGATTGCTTTTATGTAAATATTTTCTAAAGGGAATTGGAATTATTATTTTGAAAAATTTAAGAGGATCTACAGCCCCCGCTCCCTGGCTACGGATTTTGGATGTATACACTATTCCATTTAACTTTACCCCAAAAATGTTATTTCATGAAAAGTTTACTTTTGCATAATTTGAAAATAAATTAACCAACTGAAATTAGAAAAATTAATTATTGTAGAAGTTGAAAAGATGAACAAAGCTATTTATTTCAAGGAATTCTTTCAAAAAATATGAGATTGAAATGTTTTATTATATTTGTTAACACAATAGTTGTATTTTAAAAACTCTCAGTTGATTTAAAGTGATATTCATCGATTGTGTTGAATATATGTCCTTCATTGCATAAAAATTCACTTTCTTTTCTAAAATAAAAAATAAAAATCAGTTAAAATAACATGCTACTTAAAAAATATCTGGATTCAGACAAAATCACTCAATACCCATTGCTTCGCCAATCTTTTCTACAATTTTTGGCGAAGTTAATGCGACACAATATATATATAGTTTATACTTTACAATATAATGTGCTAACAGTTGCATAAAAAATTTGACACTCATTTGGTTCAAGTTCCTCACTACACTAATGGATCTTGCTGACTTGAGAGTAGAGACTTGCTTATTAAATTTGCTTCCTTTATTTTCACCCACTCTAATTTCGAGCTTGACAATGAGTAACAACTCTATATATAAGAAAATGAAATCACAGCTAGAACTCCTTATCACTGTAAAAGTTCAAGCTAAATTGACTTTAGATAGCGTCGCATGCGTCTCTCAACTTCTTGTTTTGCGGACCCACATAGCAAAGTTGCAGAAAAATAGGCTAACAATAGCACCATAGTGCAATGTTGCTTTTTAATTTGCCACTTTGTTAAAAAAAAAAAAGTTGAGAAGCATTGCTTTAGATCAGGGGTCTCAAAAAAGACGTCCAACTGCGGCCCTCAGAATAGTATTTTGTGGCCCTCAACTTCAATCGAAATTCTAAGTGTCAGTGTGATTCGGAAAACCTAAAAATGTAACGGCTTCATTATTATCGATAATTTTTATAAAGCTGCAAACCCTAATTCGCATTGTAATTTGTAAACCTGTTAGCAGACTAATATTAGTCCAGGTGAGTCTGCTTATGCTTAACTTACTTATTTTTCAAATATAATGTGTTCATTTTAACGAATGAAAAATTTTTGCATGAAAATTTTTGTGGTTGCATAGGCATTCGGTTAGAGCACAGGTCCTTGAATCTGGTGTCTCCGGTTCGAATATAGCCTCTGCTGAAAACTCATAGCTCGATGTTAGCGGTACTTAGTGCCTTATCGATGAAAACACCACAACAGCTTTAACAAATTAGTTTTAATTTTACTATTTCCAATTTATTAATATTGCTGAAAAACTTTTTATTTAAAGTCTGATTATTTTGTTTTAAGATTTTAGCTTGAAATTTTAGATTTTACTTTTTAAGTTTCAAAATTATAAAATTAATTATTTATTCTATTATATATATAG
Organism: Nectonema munidae; assembly: GCA_030549495.1. Taxonomy (NCBI): domain Eukaryota; kingdom Metazoa; phylum Nematomorpha; class Nectonematoida; family Nectonematidae; genus Nectonema; species Nectonema munidae. The sequence continues at coordinate 753,282 of JAUIRK010000971.1, read as the reverse complement.
TAATAATTTAATCTTGAAATAATTTTTCAATATTTAATTTTTAAATAAAACTGCAATATTTTTTATGCATTTTTATGCAAAAGTAAGCGCAACCAGATCTCAAGCATCTTTAATTGTAGATCACTTCAAAAATGTGTGTTTTTTCAATGTAATTAATAAAGATATAAAATATTATACAGTTTTACTTTTTAATGAAAAAAATTATTTTTACAACCCGCCTAATTTTTATTTTTCTTCTGATGGCCCCTATCTACTTTGAGTTTGAGACCCCTGCTTTAGATCAAAGTAAAATGTTGTGTGGAGAGAGAGGTGACAAATAAAGAATAACTAATATTTTCCACGCGTAGAAAATTTCATAGAGCCAAAGCTCAGCTGACACAATTCTTGTTTTGTGCTCACACTTTGATTAAAAAATTTTGTGTGCTGTCCTTTCCCTTTTCAAAATTTGGGAATCACGATAAGAAATGACAAATACCGTGAATGCTTGATTTAGTGCAAGCTCGGGTAAATTTTTTACCTTATTGTTTACCCGTTCCTTTATTCGAATGGGCAAGGAGAAAGAGGAGCTCCCTCTTAAAAGCTAAGTTGAAAAGGAAAATTCATGATATATCGTTGATAAGCTATTTGCAGAAAGGGTTAAAAGAAATATGAAAAATCAAAAAAAAGACTTACAAAAAATTAACTTTACTGACATTAAAAAAATAATGTGTATTTAACACATATTAGTTTGTCAACTAATCTCAAAAGATCAGGGGATTGTTCACAAACAACGTAAACCGGAAGTGGGGTGAGAGATGGGCACCTAAAAGTTGAATGATAGGCAAAAAATATTAAGTTTATATTAAATTAAGGCCATTCATAAAGTATGTGAGTACATAGAAGATAAAGGGATTCTTGAAAAGAGGAAAGCTGCTTACAAAAGGAAACGAAGAAAAAGGTGTTGATTGATTGATTTTATAAAAAAAAAAAGTTAAAACAAGGAATAAAAACTCGTAATTGAAATTAATCTCAATTGTTTGTTTTTTTTTTAATTAAAAACTACTAATCTTTGTTATGTTTTTTACTTTGATTTAAATTTGATGTACACTAATGTAAAAGAAATAAATTTTGAGATAATGCAGTAAAAGCGATCTATAACTTTTCTCTAAATAACGACTCAAAAATCGAAACAAAAAAAATAAGTAACGAATTAGAGATATTTTATCTAATCGTTTTATTTAGAAAGAGTTGTTTCCTGGAAAGCAAATAAAAGAACTGCAGCATATGAGTGACACGCGATGGTTGTGTCGAGCAACTTCTTGTAATAATGCTTTTCAGCGTCTAGAATGCATAATAAAAGGTTTGGATGAAATTTCTTCAGATGACACTGGCGCACGAGCTGTAACTGCCCGCCGTTTGCTTGCACAAATTGATGCAGAGTTTGTTTACTCAATGCCCTTTTTTCAGACATTCTTGGAAAAATTTGTAAAGTATCAGAACAATTACAATCTAAGCAAGTTGATCTTGGGAAAGCCGTCAACTTAATTTTGTCACTTCGCCAAGATTTATTGATATACGATTCAAAATTGAGTGAATATTACTGTGGTAAAGTTAACAAAATGTGCACTAAATGTGACACCTCACTAACAGCCAGAAAAAAACAAAAATCTATAAAGCTTGATGAATTTATTGTGTATGAAACAACAAGTCAATTCAATTCAAATGTTAACCAACACATTTCAACTTTTTTTGATATTCTTGATAGTTTAATAACTGAATTAGATCGCAAATTTCCAGAAGAATCAATTTACGTGGTATTACTGCACTTTGTCCTGAAGGAGAGACATTTTTGTCTAAAGAAAGCTTGACAATGGTAAGGAAATTACTTTCAAAAGGACCAAAAATTATTTGTTGAATTATGTAATAAAGGTGCGTTTGTTTGTATAGACTGCTGCTGATTTCTGTTACTTTACCTGTAACAAGTGCTTCTTGGGAAAAAGGTTTTCAAAAACGAAGTTAGTTCAAACATTTCTCAGAAACTCAATGATTAGTACAAGATTAAATGATATTGCAATACTTTCTATTGAATGAATACTTGCTGAAAAATTTGATTTAGAAAATTTTGTTGACGAATTCGATAGTCGTCACAATAATCGTCGAATTATACTTCACTATTTTTCAATACAATGAACCTCTTTTAAATATATTATGAATTCTTTTTTAAATAAAATTTATTGTGAATTGCAGTTTTATCTGAACAAAGCTATGTAAAAAGATAAATTAAAGAAAAAAGCTTTCAAAAATATTCTATATTTGCTCATTTTATTTCAAAGAAGAAAAAATTTAAGATTTAAAAACCCTTACAAAAATTTCAATGTACTAGATACAAAAAAACAAAAAAAAAGCGAGCTATATCTGAAGTTAGAAGGGCATTTTTGCGTTAAAAAATTACAATTGTTATCTAACAAAACATTGGCCCTGACACTGATCACATTTTATCATGAAACAGTGAAATAACTAATAAATTTTACATTCTAAATATGTAAACCTTAAAATCTAATTATTTTTTGGATTAATTTTAATTTCTTTTTTGTTCAAGCTACTCTTTAAATGTCGTATGCATTTATCATTATTATTAATTTTAACTTCATTTTTTTGCAAATTTTTCTGTTCAAATATTTTTTATTATGTATAGTTGTATTTATTGTTGTTTTACAGTTTGAGATTTCAATAGATTAGTGAAGCAGTATAAGTTCAAACATGAAAATCAACCAAATTTAAAAATAAATTGTATTATTGATTGCTTATGTAAATAAAATTCGTTTAAAAGGCATTTAAAAAGAAAACATGTTTTATTTCTCTTTGAAATCTAGTCAACACAATTCAGAACATATTTCATGTTATGAAGTCAAAAGTTCTGAGGATAATACGACTCAAACTATAGCTTTATTTTTGTTAAAACTACAGGAACTTCTTGATAAGGCTTCTTCTAAAGTTAGTGTGGAAATAGTGGAAATGTTTTTATCTTTGTTAGGTGTCATAATTCTGAATTTAAAGAAAAAAAATCTTTTTTTGATTAATCAAAATTCATCTAAACTTTTTGATGACAATAATAATGCTAATCAGTGTTTCACAATCTCATATTCTTTAAAAACATTGAAAACTAATCTTAAATTGAATAAGTTTTTAGAAAAAATTTGATTCTCCTATGGAGTATTTTTACGAACACTAAAGATTTTAAATACCAATATATTCCAATTTTAGATGTTTTAAAAATTTTTTTTATTTGTTTCAACTTCTCATAAGTAAAACGACAATGTTAATGATCCTGTTAATGTTTTGAATAAGGTTCTTCTTCTTCTATATGAAAAATCCTTTGTTTAAAGAAAATAACGTTACTTTACAGATAATGTTATATCACGATGATGTATCATCCAATCCAATTGGTAATAAAGTTCAAAAAATTAAACTAGGGTGTAATGTATATATATATGTTTATTGGTAACATTCCATCACGATTTCGATCTAAGCTATGCTCTATCTATACAACCACTAATTTTGTACAGATCGAAAATTGTCAAAATTATAGAGCTTGAAAATTTTTTAGACATCTTTTAGATGATTTGAACAAACTGGAATTATGATTGAAAGGTTTTCTAAAGAGTACACTATAAAAGGTACTGTTTCGGATAGGCGATAATCTTACTTTACATTCCATTGGTGAATATAATGAGTCCTTTATCTCCAATCGAAATTGTCTTTTTGTTGCACTGATCGCAGAAAACTATTTCTTATATTTTATTATGACGGATTAGTTTCAAAAACAGTAGAAAAGCAAAAGCAACAAATTAAAAATATTTTGAAAGATTTTACTTTATCAAAAAATGGAATAAAGTCCAACTCATGTTTAAATACAAAAATTTTTTTCGAGATACTTTTCGATTTGGCTAAAAATTGCTTTACTTTGAAATATTATGATTTTAAAGTGGAGGAATATATTGACTTTACAAATGATTAGGTCCAAGAAGCACAAAAACTAACAATTGTTAAATTTAGAGTCATAGAAACTGTTGTTTTAGACAATACCCTTCCCCTTCGAAAATTGAATTCAGTTTCTCATGAATCTACGAAATTAAGGCGTCCTAGTTGTTATTCAAATGAAAAGAAAAATTTTATTTATTATTTTTTTGTTTCAGTTTTTGGCCAGGCAAATTACGTTTTCCTAGAGAATATGTACAAAAAGGTTTATTAGCAAAACTTGATAATAAAGAGAAGTCAAACAAAAATGAGTTAAGTAAACTACTTGATGTTTTGTGTATACTTTTTTTCAATCACTTCAAGCGTGGCGTGTTAGTTTATAAATAGTTTTAAATTATTAATTCATTTTTTGCTTTTATTTATTAGATATCCCACAAGAGAAATGTATCTACAAATTGTGTCATTGACTTTTGAAGAGTTTCCTCATATATCAGCAGAAGAAGGCCTTTCTCTCTCCCCAGCAAAAGTATTGCTCTATATTCTTTAAATGTCTTTTGGATAAAAGTTCGAAATTCACAGATCTATTGGAAAGGAAAACTGAAATTCAAGTGAGGCAATGAGAGAAAGTATAGCGATAAAGATCTTCCAGAAGTTTAAGCTAAAAAACGTAAAAGTGAAGAATGTGACTCAAGCAGTAGTAAATACTGTTTAAGAGCTTTCTTACCTAGTAAACAACTATCTGAATGCGATGAGAGCATGGAAAAACACATTGAAAGAAGAATACAATAAAGTAATAAGAGATAACTCAGCAATAAAAATTAGGATGGATTTAACATTTCCAGAAAGAAATAAAAGATATTGTCATTGAGAAGAAAAGTCTCGATGAGTTTTGTCTATATATCCTTTTCTTAAAGATGAGAAACAGGTACTCATTTGAAATAAATCATAAAACATTTAAATATTTATTTCAGATAATTTTGGAATTCTATAGATTGTTATCAGATATTCCTAATATTGATATTTTAAATGTTCTGAAAGAATAGTTACTTATTCATGGTGATGCAATAATTTCTATTATCGGAAACAAAAAGGTCTCTCAACATCTTGGCAAAATATTCTGCCAATACAGGGTTGAATTGAACATTAATCGTAAAAAAAGTTTTATTTTATTGAATTGCAATATTTTGTTTGGCTACTATCATGAAAGACACGTTGGAGGATCTTTTTTGCTTTGCATCTCAAAACATTGGAATGTCTATGAAACCTATATTGATGGTCATACAAGATAACGTTTTTTTGTGTAAAAAGAATGCATTTTCTCTTTAGATTGTTCATATTTTAGCCTGAGAAACCTATTCATTTTTCAATTTATTTGTTAATTTCATCATTTGTATATAAGCATTCAATTTATTTTATACAAAAGTTACAAATAATACTATGTTGTTTATAAAAAAAAAAGGTTTTTAGGCCTCAAAGATAAAATTATGGTTATGAAAATTCTCGATGTACTTAACTATATAAAATTAAAATCCATATGTGAAATTTTTTCTTTTTAATATTGTTAAGGTAAACCTCGGTTAAGTCGGACAACTTCGTAAAAAAAATTTGTCCGATTTAGAAGAATGTCCGAATTAAAAAGTTGAAAATTTTAAAATTATTATTTTTATAAAAATTAAACTTTAATTGAAAATTTATAGGTATTATAATAAAAGGTATCAAATTTTATTAAAAATATAAACAAAATTCAAAAGTATGTTTTTATATCATTTTGTTTAAGGTTCATTATTTTCTCGTCTAAAATAATACTTTCTATAGTTTCAGAATAACTAAAAAAAAATTGTTGGAGTTCTCCAAATTTTTAATTTGCAAAGCGTTTTTCATAACTTTATCTATTGCTGCAAGGGCTACTTCAATTTCTGCTTTTTAATTTTCACACTCAGTTGTTTCTTCAAAAGTAGCAATGAAAGATTCAATGATTTGTTTATCAGAAATTTCTTCATTTGTGCAAATAATTTCAGAATCAATAAACGTTTACGTCACCCAAATCTTTGTTCAATCAATGTGAAAGATTATTCCAAATGGTATCAAATTCAATATCTTGATTAAATTGAGCGCTACTGTTATCATCAAAAATCACATCCTTCTTCATCAAAATTTGATACAAAATAACATTTCTTAAAGCAATTCTTTATTGTATCTCCTTCAACAGATTTCCAGGCTTGCTTGGCAGCTATTAAAGCATCTAACAAAATCCATTTTAATGTTAAATTCATTTCTGTAGCACTAAATCTATGAAATGCTCTTTTTTTTTCTGTAATGAACCTTAAAGTTTTTTATTATACCAGCATCAAGTGGTTGTAGGCTGCATGTTGTTCCTTTTGGTAAAAACTTTAAACTTAAGTTCGCCAAGTTTAACTTAATATGTGCGGCACAATTATCTAAAATAACTCATACTTTTCTACATTCATTTGAAAATTTTGTATTCCACTTTTTTTTATAAAATCTTCAAAGATGATAGAAGTCTATTTGCAACATAATTAATAGGCAAGTGTTTTACGCCCATAAAAGCCCTTGTTTTTTTTGAAAAGACCTATTTTTCTAAAGAATTACAAAGAATTACGAGCAACTTCTCCCTTTCTATATTACAGCAAATAGCTAAAGACAATCTAGATTTAAATTGTTTTCCTCCATGGTATTCTGTAGGCTTAAAATCGAAAGACTTTTCGGGAAGTAAATTCCAAAACAAAGCAGTTTCGTCAAAGTTAAAAATATTTTTTGGTTCATATTCCAAAAGAACTTGTTTAAGGCCATTTTTAATCTATTCATCGATCAATGTTTGATTTGGAGTAACAAGTTCGCGAAATTTTATATATTTTTTTAATATCATGACGTTTTTTAAATCTATCAATCCAACTTTGCGAAATTAAATTTGCATTTTTTTACCTAAATCGATAGCAATTTTTTTGCTTTTTCAAATAACAACTGTCCCTCAATTCATTAGGTTTATTGTGATACCTTTTAGACCATTTTATAAGAGATTTATTTACATTTTCAAAAGAAATTTTTTTGATTTGTTTGCTAGAAGTAGAAAAATCAGAATTATCTTCACATATTTTTTCTTTTAAAATATCTGATAAGGTTTGCTTTGAAATATTATACTTAAAACAAATTTCTTTTCTTTTTAATAAGGGATTATTTTCGATGAATTGAATAATTTCATGTTTTTCTTTGTAATTTTGGTTTTGGAAAAGACATTTAAAAAATTTAGTATAAAATATATAAAAATAAAATAAATTAATTATTTATAAATGCATAAATGTTAAACTATATTATTAAATAATTTTAATATTTATATCCGGCTTACAAAAAATATTTCCGATTTAAACAAAAGTTTTAATATAAAAAAATAACAATGAAACGGTAATCATACATCTGTACTACTTAGAAGATAATCCGGTTTACACGTGTCCGACTTAACCAAGTAAATCTATATATAAATCAAGGTTAAAGAATCTAAGATGAGGGGGGATGCAGAAAAACTTGGGTTGGATATGAGCTTTCTTAGGATGATTTTCATTTAAATGTTTTTCCAATAGTATACATTGATTTTAATGAGCTTTTTTATGATGTTTTTGAAAATTAAACTCTTTTCAAACTTAGTCCTTCGGAAAAAAAAATCATATTCTCGCCTCCACTTTAAATTTTAAAAAATATGGCAGCTTCGCGCATGTAAACAATTTTTATTTATTGTATAGCAAGCAAGCGCAATATTATAAATAGATTTTTTTATCATAAATCCAAGAAATTATTTTAAAGGCTGGGTTTTCAAAATGGGACTTACTAGATGGTGATCATCAAATTTTTGCGCTTTTGTCGTATGCTTTTCTTTAGGAAAATTTTTACAAAAATTATGAACACGTAAAAAAACCTAGGATATTGAGTTTGTGAAAAATATAATTGTGGACAGAGAAATTTTTTCCATTTAAAATGCATAGATTACGTGAAAAATTAATCAATTAATTGGGCATAGACATAAAACAAAAAATTATTCATCAAAATATTAGAGGCTAAAAATTCCGAAAAGTTTTAAAAACACAGACACTTGAGGTTAAGAAAAATTGTTGGCCAGTTGTCAAAAAAAGGTAAAGTTTACGCCTAATTGAGGAAGATGAGTGTTTCAGAGGTTCTTATTTGTTTATAAATATAAAAATTCTACTATTCAGATGGAAAGACAGAAATCGTATGTCGATGACAAGAATTTACAATATGAAACGTTATGCCAACAAGCTTTCAAGTCATACTCATAGAATTTCAAGTTCACAAGAAATACAAAAAGAGAAAATGTCAAGTAATGGCAGGGTGGGTTATTACCTCATGGTACAACAAAGAATTAAGGAAAAACGCTTAGATGATACAATCGATGATGTATATGGAACACTTGCAAAAGCACTCAAAACAAAATCTAGGAGTAACAAGTTACTTCTGTTATTGTTACACTTCTAAACAGAGATCGAAATACACCTGCACAAGCTAAATAAAAGGAGGCGGTATCGCGCATCCATCAAAAACTGGCCAGTTATATGAAAATTGCATAGAAAAGGTATTTGAGTGAGGAATAAAAAAAACACACCATGAAGTTACAGAAAAAAGGATGATACGGAGAAAATATTGAAAAGAACAGAAGAATAGTCGTAAAAAATTCAAAAGTATCGAACCATGTTGAACAGCACCCAGACGAAGCCTAGAAGAAGGAGAGGCTTCAACTTCGATCAGAAGTTGTTGGCAGACCCCCCATTGAAGAAACCATGAAATATCTACATCAAGCAACTCAGGAGATTGTTAAGCCACAATTACGAGCGAATGAGATCAAAAATTTACCAATCTGTCAAGTCTCTCGATGGCCTAACAGAAGCGCTGCAGAAGAGAGACTACACTCTGAAGAGAACAACGCGTTGACCATCGAAAGAAGCACAGGCCGAACTCGTATTAACTATCTCGGAGAGTTCTAAGGCTCGCCACGTTTTCTAATCATAGTACCAGTTGGTGGAGTGCAATGATACACGTTGTTGCCATCATCAGATACTACATACAATAAGTTCCGGTTTATTATTGCACCATTTCTAAGTCTTGCAACTACTACGGGTCTGTCGTTTCACACAAAGAATGTACACTTTATCTCACTATTTTAATGGCTCCATATGAAATAATTTGGGTTGGATGGATGCTTTGACGAATTCTACACTTTATTTAAAAAAAAGGATTGAAAGGGCCTTGCGATATTGAAGCGACATAACGGTCTGAAGTGTAATAGATATCATTCGGTCATCAAAGCGAAAACTATCCATAAGAGAGTGGGTGGTGCAGATGAAGGTGATTACTGGGAACACAGAGATCATGATGAAGACCAAGAGTAGGAAAAGAGTGAAATTATTCGGGTAGATGTGTTTCATCGACATATAAATAAAAAAATGAGAGAAACATTTGGATATATTTAGATTTCTTGTTACTGATTTCATCTATTTTTTTTTCTTTCTCGTTTTTGTACTTATCTTGATTATAAATGAATAAAATATGACAAAAGTAATATATATTATTAAAAACTAAAGTACTACCGCATATAAAATGTGAAGTTCATAAAGATAAGGTACCTGGTACTTGTCTATTACGTTTTTTCGATTGACAGAAAAACACGATATATCAATTTATAGGAAGGGATGATTTTGTTCGGGGTCGACAAGAAGGGGATGGATCAAAATAGCTAGAAATTGGTTGACATCTTGGATACTGTGGATAATGTGGGATACTTAAAAAAATTTCTTACTTCAATTGTTCTAGGGTGACTCCTGGAACACTTTCTTTTAATTGTTGCATCGAAATGCCTTCCTCATTCACACAAGAAATGATTGCGTTCAATATCTTGGAAGAAAAGATTAAAAATAGAGATTTATCCTTTAACAAAATTAGAAAAAGATGCTAAAGACTAACGCGGGTCTGCAAAGCGCCCAACCCATATGAATCTTGCATTCCACCAACCGAAGCTGCTTTGCTGACAGAAGCTCCATACTCCTAAATCAGAAGAACCATTACAGAATGAGTTTTGCCAGTAACATATGGGAAAAAACTTTAAGAATAAGTTGCAAAAAAAGATACATCATGCGTTTTGAGTTTTTTAGTTGTTGCAATGATTTCAAGAAGGTGCATTGTAAGTTCGTTCATATTTTTGAGAGGTAAGATGCGATAAGCAAGGATTGAACGCTTATTATTGTTGGTTCGAATAGTGCCAACCACTCTTACATATTGATTTTCGTAGTAGAGTTGATTTGGCTTGCTATCACCCTGAAAAAGGTTGCACAATGAAAGGATTATGGAGTGAAAAGATGTATAAAAAAAAGTATACTTCTAGATCAGTAAAGTATTTGACTTCAATAAGAGCTCCAGTCAGATCATCAATCGTGTAGATTATACTTGAGCTGCTTTCTACAACAGACCTCACTATTCCAATTATCGTAACCTACAAAAAATAAAGTGATTAAATGTCATAGATTAATTATATTTCGAACACCAAAGTCTTCCTTCCTTCACAATCGTAAAAGAGAAAAATAAGTAAAGAGAGGAAGGTGAAATGTAATTTCACACAAATGAAAACCTTATATGTTCAAAAGACCATGAACTAAAATTTGTCACAATACACTTTTATACGCAACCCTATTGATCAAGCGTTTTCTAAAATTAAAAATTTTGCAAAGTAAAAATCGGGTACAATTATAAGTAAAGTGCTGAAGAGCCATTTGCTTGAAATAAAAAGAGAAAACAAAAAGAGTAAAGTCAAATTTATCATTCAAGGCATTTACATCTACTACATTTAGTACTTCAACTTGATAAAGACTCGTGGAGTCAAAAATTCGTTTTATATAAATAAAGTAGGTTAAATTTTTAATCGCTTGAAAATTATCTCTATTTGTTTTTTTTCAATATAGCTTATAGTCGATCAGACACGCTACAAATAATTATCAAAGAAGCAATTTTTACTATGAGCAGCGAGGATTGGAAAAGTTATATTGGACATGTTTAGCGCAATGTGTAGAAAGGATAAATTGGAATTCCTTCACACAATGTTTTGAGTTTTTCATACAAAAAATTATATAGATGATTAAGCTCTTTAAAAAAAATATTAGTTCCAAAAAATAAAAATAAAAGATTTTAACGAAAAAAAGCTGAAAAACAAGAAAAGTATTTGAAAAATAAAATATTATAAAATAAAAACTAAAATGCAAAATAAACATTTACGTGTAATAGCAAAGAAGAATTTTAAAAATTAACCGAAACTGTAAATATATTACAAAATAAAAAAAGATGACTTTTGAACTTAAAAAAGGCAATTTTGAATTTAGAAAACAATTTTGAACTTAAAAAAGATCATTTTAAACGAAAAATAGTTTATAACAGGCTTCTTCAACCTTTTTTTACATGCGGGCACAAAATTTTATTGAAAATAACTTTAGGCCCTAAATATTTTATTTAGGGAAAAATGAAACAATATATTAATTAAAATAGAACAATCACAATACTCTAATTTTTATAATCGATGTCAAAATATGTTCAAATATAAGCATATAAGTGAGATATTTTTTGTTGTCTTCCCTCAATTCAAAAACTTATAACTTTTGAAGTTTGATGAAAAGTAATGGGGTCCAATTCACTTTTTTCAGAGCCCAAAATGGGTCCTTGGCTGAAGAAGCCTGGTATATAACATAAGTCATAATGGTTCTAGGGCGTGTCAATTTTTTGAATTTTGTACCCCAAAAAATGAAGGATGTTAAAAAGTTGCTAAAATATCTCAAAAATTTTAATTTATTTTTATTTTTTGAATATATTTTATTTTAGCTTGGTATATCTTAACTTAAAAATGGAAAATTTAGTTACTAAAATAAATATGATATTCTTATTAAATAAAAATTTTCAAATGATTATGATGAATTTTCTTTCTTAAAGATTAAATAATTAAACAAAATTTTGTAAATATAAACTTTGAGGTAGACTATAAAAAAATCTTTCACGCATATAAGCAATTTTGGTGCGATCCAAAAGGGCTAGGTACAAAACAACTGGGCCCAAAAGAGCGTGTACGAGAAAATGGCTACTTCCATAATAGCTAGTACCAAAAACGCTATTGTGACAAAAGAGCTAGCAGTGCATTTGAGCTGTTAACCAAATTAGCTCGTTTCAAGCAAATGTAATGTTGCTTAAAATGTGTGTTCGTGCGTGAAGAATTATCAGATTCTAATCAATAATTTTATAAAACATTATTATATATCAGTAATAGTTTTTATTTACACACTTTATTAAAAAAAAAATTGAGTAGAAAAATAACTAAGAATGCTAAAAAGCGACAAATGTAAGATGTTATGTCATAGCTGATTCCCTTTTCCATTTACTTGAACTAGCTATTTTGGTTAACAGCTCTTTTTGTACCAGCTCAAATGCACTCCTAGCTTTAGGTACTAGCTATTATGGAACTAACCATTTTGTCGCACTAGCCCAAATGTACTATCTCTTTTGGGCTTAGCTATAATGTCGCAGATCCAAGCAGTTTAGTGTAAACCAAAAAAGAATTCTTCTGAAATTAGCTAATTAGAGAAACATTTTACGATATGGTTAAGAGAACAAAGTGTAAAAGACAGAATAAATTATCAGATAGATATGGTTATTAAAGACATTTACTTTAGAGTACTTGAAATGGAAATATGCAAATCGTTTTTTGTCGACATCCTTAGTTGCCAGTCTAAAATAACTAGCTGTTATGAAAAAAAGCTCTGATATTTTGTTTGTGTTAGAAAAAATAATACTGCAGTTATATTGATTTTATTATGGATAAAAGAAAAAAGTTGTATCTATTGGATCTTATCAAATTGGCTTACTAGTTAAAGTTGAAAATAAAAAACAAATTAAAAAACAAAAGCAGGCAAAATGATTTGATTATAAGTTCAACTTCTTCAAACAATATCAAATTGAGTGATGATGAATCCAAGTCAGGAATAGATGATGAGAGTTATAAATTAAAAAAATTCAAATCTAAATAGAAAAGTGAAATACAATAAAATTGAAATCCTCAATGTTGAAAAGCATATCATTATCTATGGAGTTGAGTAATGTATAACAGCAAATATTACAGCTTCAACTTTTATAGATGCTAGAGCAGTCGTTCAAGGTGAGCGGGATTCGAACCCAAGACTTTGAATTTCGAAGTCACACGCTCTACCCAACCTACTCACGCCCCCAAGAAGTTATGAAAGCTTTTATTACAAGTTGTTATAGGTGGAACACAGCTTTCATATCGTAATAACCGGAGTTGTTTGTATTCATAAATACTAACTCACACATTATTACTTACTTACGTGATATTAATGCTTAAATATCAAAAAATAAATTGAATGATATATCGTTTGTTTAAATTTTTGGATGTTTCGAATTTTTGGATAATAATAAACATTCGTGAGCGTTGTAATGCTTGGTAAAATAAATTTTATTTTATTTATATATCTCGATTACAATATTAACAGGTTCTTTGTAAATATTTTTTATTTAATATTTAAGTGTTCTAAATTGAGGTTTTAATAGGAAAATAAAAAATATGTTTAAATTTAATAAAAATCATGTTTGTTTTATTTTTTTAAGTTTAGATTTAATTCATTCTTAATTATGGACAAGTTTCTAAAAAGAAAAGGCGATGGGGACAAAAATAATTTTACTTCATTTAAAAAACCAAAAGTTCATCTGTTGTATAATGATGATTACTTGAAATTTGGATTTCATTGGACTGAAGATATACAGATTCCTTCACCGCTGTATGTTGTGTGCGACCAAACGCTGCCTAATGAATCAATGGTTCCAAGTAAGATGAAAAGACACCTTACTACTAATCATCATAGCCTTCAAGCTAAAAATGTTGATTATTTCCAACGGTTGTTAAGAAATAAATAACTATATCCGAAAAAGCGCAATTAGCTTCATATGAGGTGGCAGAAATTATTGTTCTTAAATCGAAGTCTCATGTTCTTGCAGAATCAGTAATGCTTCCAGCATGCAAAAAGATGGTGAAAATTATGCTTGGCGATAAGGCCGAACAAGAAATTAGCAAGATTCCTCTTTCAAACAATACAATTCAGAAAAGAATTCTTGACTTGTTTGATGATATTGAAGAAAGTGTAACATCCAAATTTCAAAATAGTCTGTTTGCTCTTCAAATCGATGAATTCACTGATATCAGTAATCACGCACAGTAGTTAATTGAATTTATACGTGTCATTGAAGATGCCATAATTAATCAATTTCTATACTGCAAACGGTTAGCCACAACTACAAAAGGTCAAGATATTTTTGATACAATCACGATATGCCTCGAAAAATGTGTTTTTTACACAGAGAAGTTTTAATTTCAAAGATAACACAAAATGAACTAAAGGGGGTATTGGATCAAGTGATTGAAATGGTGAATTTCATAAAAACTCGGCCAATGAAATCCAGAATTTTTGAGTTGCTGTGCAAGGATATGGATTCTCAACATTTTAATCTGCTATTGCACACAGAAGTAAGATGGTTGTCAAAAGGAAAGGTACTATCTCGAGTAAATGAGCTTCAGAAAAAACTTTTTATTTTTTTTGAAAATGAAAAACTTGATAGATTTTGTAAATACCTTAAAAATGATTTATGGATGTCCAAAATAAAGTACTTAAGTAAAATATTTGGATATATTAATAGCCTGAACAGCAATATGCAAGGCAGAAATGAAAACATTCTTACGGCGAGAGATAAGTTAATTACTTTTAAGAAAAAAATTGCAATATGGAAGAATAGAATGAAGGTAGACGATTTTGATATGTTTCCATCAGTTCGCAAAACCTGCTTAACCGAGATGGTTCCCATTATTAGTAAGCATTTGACATGTTTAGAAAATAAAATTAAGGAATATTTTTGATTGGATTCGCAATCCTTTCCTAGATTTATCGATGATCAATCTTTCCAATTTTGATTTATGTTAGGAGGAAGAATTAGCAAGCCTTTCCAGTGATCGTGGACTCAAATTGAATTACAAAGTAAAAAGTCATCAAAGTCTTACTCCAATTTTCAACTTCGTACCTATGTGAGCTGGGATTTTCTTACCTAAACAACATCAAAAATAAAAAACGTGAGACTTAAAAACATTGGAGAAGAGGTAAGAGTATGTCTCTCTAACATTCGCCCACGTATGGCAGCAGTAGTCAAGAAGCACCAGGCACAACTGTCCCACTGACATTCACAATTATTATTCTATACACGATACTGAATACAGGATGTTTTATTTGTGTGAATAAAAATTTTCCTTATATGATCTCCTATATTTTTAATATTTTATTCAAAAAGGCTTTATGAGTAGAAAATATTCATTTTTTGGATAGGTGTGCCGCGAAAATTTGAATAGCTCAAAAGTGTGCCGCCATGTAAAAAAAGGTTGGGAACCACTGTGCTAGAGTGATAACTGAAAAAGATAAAAGACTTGTTGTAAATCACAATAAAGTTAAAAGAGCTCAAGAAAAAATCATGAAATCTTTAGATAAAGACTTTGATTAGACTTGTAAAAAACGAGAAATCAAATTTATATTTCTTGATAGATTTAGTTATGTTTCAAGTGGAAAATAATAATCAAAAGTATACTAGCTTTATCAAAGAGGAATGGGTCTAACGAAAACAGACAGACAGACTTTGATCCATATGAATTTACAAACATGGTTCAACCTTTTGAGGATCAGTATGACACCGGTGTACCAAATAATAATAATCTGCTTAAAATATATAAAATTCCATTGAAAAAGAAGTAGACCATTAGACTTCAGAATTCTGATCCTCAAAGGGAAGAGTTATAACAATTTTAAAATGTTTGAAGAATACATTGTTGGAGTTTAATATCCTTGTGATTCAGAATTAAAGGTAAAATTTATGGATTAGAGGTCTACGCAATATTCTATCACAGGTGCAATTGTTTGCATCATAAAGAAACGTTGTAATAGATATTGTTTTACCTACTATAAGACAATCAGCATGCTATCGTATTAGTGAAATGATAATCGAAACACTTATATATGCATTAAAATAAGTGCTAAGGATTTGGAAAAATATTCAAAATAAGTTCGGCGATAATTCTCTCCGATTTGGAAAAACAAATTTGATCAATCAAGTTGGTTTTTTTTTGCTAGCTCTAATTCATTGGTATGATAATAGAACGGAACCACCTTTAAAATGCAATTTAACATTTGAAAAAAATTATTAATCAACCAATGAAAGTACCAGAATGGCCTTATCATTCTCAATTGTTAAAAAGATGTGTACAAACAAGCTACAGAAGAAGAAATCACAGTTTACTCCAACGAGAAGGCCACATCAGAAGTCAAGAAGCTTACTAATTAAACAATTTTTACGTTTTTATGCAAATAAAGCTTTTTCTTTATAGTTTGTGTACAAATATATATATTTTTAACATTATTTTTTGGAAAATTCCAATGTTTTCAAAGAAAAATTTTCTAAGCAAAATACGAATCAAATTCAAAAATCAAAACATATTTTGAAAAGTTACCTTTTAAGAAATGTTTTTAGAAAAGCTCATCGAAAAAAAAAATGTACAATTTTTTGAGATATTATCTGACACGCCCTAATGGTTCATGTCAAAATTGTTTTCGGTTAGAAGAATGAAGGGTATACTTGATTAACTTCAGTAGATTCTATATAAAAGGAACCATCTTTGGAAGCATTCAACGAGTATATGTGGTACAATGTCATTGGAATCAAATTCTGAACGCGTACTTTAGGCTTGAATGAATACAATAAAAAAATTAATATCACACTTTATCAATAAGAACTGTGAGTATTCCTACTTTCACAATATCTTGACTCGAAAAAGAAGTTTCTGAAGTCATGAAGCCATCCTTTCCTCCAAAGTTTCCTTAAATCAAATCAAACTTTAGAAACTCAAAATAAAAACATCATCAACTCTTAATTCTAAGAGTTTTTAAGGATATAGAGTCATTTGGTTGAGGGATAGTGGATAATTTCCTTATCTATTTTTAACAAAGATAAATGAAGAAAAGTACGAAGAGAAATTCACAAAAATGATAAATAAATTTTAATTTTCATATCTTCTTAAGAAAGAGATAGAGAAAAAGGCTGTCAAATAACCATTGATGTATTATCTTCATGCTTTTCTCCTACAATTTTAAAAAGTATATAAACTATTTTCATTTTTATGAATTCCATCTTTTCTCCTTTGTAATTTTTCATAGGTTTTTTTAATATCTTTTATATAATTTGTTGATGTGTATGCGTATATTATACACACCCAAGATCTTGAGTATTTTAAGAGGAAAGAAGAACTGAAACGTCAGCGGTTAGACAATTCTATGTATAAGGGAGTGTATTCTGTTTAACAACCAACACTTGCATCCTATCTTGTTGCAAAAAATTGCCAAGTTTATGCAGCCACACACAATTAGAGAAAAATGGTGAAGCCAGCAGCCCTTTATATGGTTTGTACCACCCTTGGAAATGATGCAGTGAAAAAAAGAAACTATTCCGCTGTTAGATAACACAATCAACCGAAGAATTCAAGAGATGTTGCAAGACATTAAAGAACACGTAGTGGCTGCCATCAAAGAGAGTGGAAAATTAGCTTGAAGTTGAATGAGTCAACTGACGTCGGTGACGATGCTCAGGTCTTGGTATATGCATGGTACCAAAGGAAGAGTGACATTGAAGAAAACTTTCTGTTCTGTAAATCTCTGCAGACAACAACAGGTGAAGATCTTTTCAAGTTGGTTGATAGTTTCATCAAACAAAAATGGGATCGGTGCTACAATGTGTGCTGTTATGGAGCGCCCGCAATGTTAAGTGTACGTCAGGTTTTCACTTCCAGAGTAAAACAGTTCAACCCCACAGTGATAGCGACTCATTGCCTGCTTCACCAAGAAAACCTTGCTTCTCGATAAATATCACTTGAGCAACATTGTTATAGATGTTATTCAAATGGTAAATTTTATTAAATCATCAGCATTTAATTCAAGGATGCCTGGTCAAAAGTGCACTGATATGGGGTCCATAATATGAACATATGCTTTACTATTCTGTCAGGAGGCTATCACGAGAAAAAATGCCTCAGAAGGTGCTCTATATGCGTGCAGAGGTTGAAATCATCCTAAACGAGAAGAAACATGTACTGACATCAAGGCTTACAGAACTAAAGTGGTTGAACTGGCATATCTTACAGACGGGAGATGTTCATTAGAGTGACAAATCAAAACAGTGACATAATTTGTCACTCTTAACATAGAGATTAAAAGAGTGACTAATCAAAAGAGTGACATAATTTGTCAGTCTTAATATAGCGATTAAAAGAGCGACAAATCAAAAGAGTTTTTTTATGTAAGGATATGTAGGTAAGTAAAACTTTCAAATTTTTGTATATTTTGTCACTCTTTTGAATTTTTTTAATTTTGTCACTCTTTTGAATTTTTTTATATTTTGTCACTCTTTTGTCATGTCACTCTTTTGATAATAACCCTTGACAGACATATTTTCATAGATGAATTTGCTGAATATGCCCATGCAAGGAAAAGATGAGACTATACTCTCTGTGTTAGAAAAGTTCAATGCGTTCAACACAAAGCTGAGACTGTGGAAAGGAAGGATTGAACTAGCAAAAACTGCGTCCTCTCCACTTTTGGAACTTTTTCTGAAAAAGACACCTAACTTCTAGCCGTACAAAGTGTCATTGTTGGGCACCTTGAGAAATTGAGTGAGGAGTTTGACAAGTACATTCCGAGTGGAGAGCTGCATGAGAAATACAAATGTTTGGGAGGACCTTCGATATCCAAGCCGAGGATCTTTCAGAAGAAGTCTTCTATCCAAAATCTTCAAGAGGAGCTTATCGAGATCCAGCAAGAGGAAACTCTTCGTTTTAACTTTTAGCGAAAAACTCCAAGTGTGTCTTGGACTGCTGTGAAAAAAAGAAACCAGTCATTGGATTTAAGGCTGTGGAAGTGTGCCTTTCGCTACAACCCACTTGTGTGAATCATGATTTGCAGCGCTGACTGGCATTAAAACTAAAAGCTAAGGTTGAAGCTTTGGCTGCAACCGAAACATGATTTGAGGGTAGCATTTTTCAAGACAGAACCACAAATAGAGTAACTTAGCAACATGATTCAAACCCAAGGCCCGAATTAAAATTAATTTACCATTTCATAAAAAAAAATATATACGCTTGTTTTGTGACAGAATAATATGCCAGAAGTGGTTGTTTTAATTAATGTCAAGTTTTAAAATTCATAATTCTGTGAATATAATAAAATTTAATGATTTTACTTGTCCTTCGCAAACTTAAAGTACCTCTCTTACAGATATATTCATTACATTTGTCGTGCCTTACTTTTACAGCTAGCTAATCATATATAGTTTTAATAAAATATATGCAACTAAATTAGTGGGGTCGTGGCCATATTTTGAGAAATATAATTGCGGTCGCCTAAAAAAAAAGGTTGGGAACCACTGCTCTAAACAAAACAAATTTTAGAAATCGCCATTGACAAATTAAAAAAAAATAATTGAAGGATAAAAACTTACAGTAAAATAATTTATCTTTTGGTTTATTTCGCTATCTTCCTGTTTCTTCCGGTTTTCATTCAATATTTTGTTTTATATAATTTTTCAATACAGACTTTACAGATTTATACTATATAGAGATATTTTAAATGTTTTTTTAATCGTTTTTACCAAAAATTTCTATATCTTTTGGTGTCTCCTGGTAAAAAGTCTTTCGCATACCCATAATATTTTAGAAAAATTAAAAGAAAAAATAGACCATCTAAAAGTCATTATAATTCATTTTTACTTTGGCTTTGTTATTGTGATTACTTTTTTCCGCTTTCTTTGTTATAAGGTATTTTTGCGTCTTCCAGAAAAATTCAACAGTCAAATTTTGCGTAAAACAAATTTTATCAAGATCACAAAATATTTCAGTTAGACGAAGTTTTTCATTAAATAATAATTGTATGATTATCTGTTACAAATAAAATATTTCAGTTACATAGTTAATTTTATATGGCTGTTAGTTATATCAAGGTAATAGAGACGTTTTTCGCTTCGCGCCGCAAAAAGAATAGTTAAATTTTTTACTGGTCTACTATTTTCCTTTGTAAAATCATATTAAAAAAAAGAGAACAGAAACTAATTTCTATGACCTTTATGAAAAATTAGTGTAAAGTAGATAAAAACGGAACCCTAATAAGTTAGAGTCTGGCAAAAAGTTTTAACTTTTAATTGTTAATTTTCACTTTCTACTTGACTACCGTACCAACAGCTCATTTGACATAAAAATAATTTCATCCTTGAACACATGTTAAGAATTCTTTTTAATATAACATATAAAAAATTTATACATTGATCAAAATTTTGTGACAAAAAAAACTAGTCCTTCTTAAAAATTTAAAACATTATGCGCCCCCACAATCAAAACTTTTTAAGTCAAAATATTTATATCTAATGCAGTAGCGTACAATAAGAGGCGGCCAAATAAAGGACCGCTCCGGGTGCAGAATTTATTTGTATTATATATCATTAATAAAAATCTAATCGAGATATTTTAGACTTAAATAAATAGTAGTGTAATAATTGATTGCTACATTATTCATAAGGGTTTCGGAGCCGGTAATACCATAAATGTTACTCTTATGAAGAAAAATAATTGTCAAAATAGAACTCATAGTCGCATGCATTTGTTATAGTAAAAATACAATTTTTCACTATTCTGGTACCGAAGGCACCTTGCTGGGATTTCTTGCTTTTTCCTTTACAAAAAACTTATTAAAATATAAAGCGATAAAAAATTGAAATGGGTACTTAATTGAATTTTTGGATTCATTTTATTAATTTCCAATTATAAGTCTTTCTGTTCTAAGCCTGATTGTTTTCTTTGCAATTAGTCAAGTTTTATTACAAACTTATTATACATAATTATTATTTAGTAAATAGTGTAGCTAAATTGTAATATTTATATTTTAATGCTCCGATTGTTTTTATTTCTTTCTTTAAAGCATTACTGATACGGTTTTAAAACGAATGTTATGCTTGTCATAGGGTTTGTTTGTTAAATACATTTTGCTAATTAAAAATAAACGTCAACTTTTTCTTAAATCATTATTGTTTGGGACAAAAAGTAGATTTATCATTCAAATGGATATCGTTTTGGGGACCTCATTTATGTAGAATCCCAATGATTGAAAATACTATACAAATTTGAGGACAAATATCCTTTCCTTTATAATCTTTTGAAAAAAATAAAATATGTAGGATAAAATAGAATATACAAATACCGCTATCAAACATTAAATGTGATTTTAAAACTTCAACTTGGAAGAAATATGTATCAAATAATTTCAAATTAAATTTGCTCAAAAAATAAATTTATAATTTTTTTTAAAAATAGTACTAATTCTTAAAAAAATTGCTCTTTTTAATTAAAACAAACAAAATAAACTATTTTAAAATTTTAGATAATAAATAATATAGGGCATAGATAGGTAGGTTAGAGATATCTAAGAACTTTCTACTAGCATCAGAGCCCGCCCTAACTATTTAATTTTGGGGCACAAGCCACCCCCTCCCCCCCTTCAACTATTTCGCAAGCCTCCCAGCTAATTTCAAGCTCCCCTAAAAAAAATTTCGTTACTTTAAAAAAATTTGACAAACATCTGGCAGTCTTGCCAGATCTACGGATTTATCCGTATTTTAGGGATTTTTGAGGAAAAAATTGTCTTCAGATATTCTACGGACGGATTTTTGACTCGTTCGGATTTTTTTCCGATTTTTTTTTTACGGATTTTTGCCACTAAATTTATGAATTTTTTTTTATTTTATCGAAAAGAGAGCTTATTAGTAAAAATACATTTTTTACTAAATTTTTTTATTAAAAATTCTAGACTTTTCGTTACCAGGCAGTAAGCTGTCACTATTGTTCAAGTAAAAAAAGCTTATTTCTCTTTGCTAGCATTTTTATTCATATTTTTTAATTTATTTTGAAAATTTTTCTAGGAATAAAATAAATTATAAACGTTGTTTAAACGGTAGTATACAATACAGTGTTTGGCTTTGTTTTTTCTCTAATTCGAACAGGATTTAAATCAAGCCTGTCAATTTTTTTTTATTTATTTAACATTTTAATCTAAATCTTTTTTTATATGTATCATTTTAGTAAATCTGGTGATTTGACTTTGTAAGATGTTAGATTCAGATAGTTCTGTTTTTGATACCTCTTCCCCCAAGAAAAAATCACGCCTACAAAAAAAATATGAGCAATCTTATAAAAGTGAGTGGGAGAAAAAGTTAAGCTGGCTGAAAAGTGGTGGATCAGAAGGTACAGCCTTTTGTAAATTATGCTCAAAAAAGCTATTGGTTGGTAAGCGTGGAATTAAAGACCTCGAAAAACATGCTAAAACTACATTCCACGTGAAAAACGAAAAAACTGTAATGGAAACAAAAAAAAAAGGGCGTGACTAATTTGTGCCAACCTCAATTTTTTAGTGCCAACCTCAAGAAAACTTTTTTTAAATCACATAATTTTAATCTTATATATTAAATAATACTTTAAAACTAATATTCATTTAATTTCAAGAATTTTCTTTGCCTCAATTTTTTTTAATACTAATTAATAATGTTTTTTTCAAGTTTTTTGATTTTTTCAGGCATTTTTATACAAACTTAACAATTCAACTAAAATTTAAATGCTCTTTCGTTTAAATTCGGAATTTCAAAATTAGTAAAACTTTCAAATGAACTTTTAATATTAAATACTATCTTTTTTCTTACTTAATAATATTCGTTGTGATTATACCTCATTGATAATTTATAAATATCATGACCTTATTTTTAAATTCTATTTTCTAACATTATATTGATTAGTGAATAAATAATTTAATCTATGTAACGAACAGATTAACCATGATTTAACAATATTATTATTTTAAATAAAATTTTGAAATATTTAACAATTTTTGTTCGAATTTTTTGACTAGAATCTTTCAGATTTATGATAAAATTCGTAAAATTGTGATATATAATTTTCCTTTTTCAATTTTTTACATAAATTTCCTATTTTTTCGAAAAAATATACAAACTCTCTATATATAATGCAAAATTTTCAGTAACGATTAATTTTTAGCCAAAGTATTAAGCTTTTAAACAATATTAAGTATTTGTGATAAAACGGCAAATTTTATACAGATAATTATTATGGCATAAAAATTAATCAAAAGTTTATTTGTTATTTTGAGACAACTATCGAATACCGATCGTAATAATTCCTTTCATTGTCCAGGTATGGAAGATTATTCTTCCCTTGGATAAGATACCGACAATTAATAAAAACCATTCGATGCAAGCTACTTCTATTTTTACCAACGTATATTTTTTTTATTGTAAAATTCAGAAAGTTCAATAAGTTATCTACAACAAGGGTAAGAAATTAATATAAAACTTTGGAAATTTTATTTGTCGATGTTATCAATTAACGTGACATAAATGTAAGTTTTGACACAAACAAAATAATATTGAGAGTTGGAATACAATAAAAATATAATGAATTTACAAATCTAAACACGGTATTATTTTTGAAATATTTAATATCTAAGCTAATTGCTAGATATTGCTAAGTTAATATTTTTCAAATTTCTGTGTGTGCTTTACATTGTCGTCAACGTCATTTTATATTGTTCTCAATATTAAGTGATTTTTGTCTAAATTAAATTTCCACAAAGAGTGGCTAAAGATTTATGAGATTTGGTTTAGTATAATCTTGTTCTCCACCATAATTGGATTTAATTCAAACATAATTTAGCCATAAAACCTTATTGAAAATCGGTCTGAAGTATATACTGATTTAACCAATTCACGAAACCCATATATTTATTATAACTTAATTCTCAATCGTATCTAAATTTGTGGGTGTCATTTTTTGCCGAAATAAACAATCCTGAAATATTTCAAAAAAAAATTAGAAATAATGCAATGTATTTTAATATTTTTTAACTATTCAGAATGAAAAATATTTTTTTACCTTTAATTTTAGTTGAAAATTAAAATAAACCAAGATCTCAAAACTTTTACAAAACTTATTTTTTCAAATAAATTAAACATAGTATGATGTTTATCAACGTTTTAAACTAAATAGAATGAAATTTTTTGTTTATTAATTTTAAGCTAAAAGATCGGAATAGTTTATATTCATTTCATTAACTTTTGAAATTTTCTTTTATAAAAAGAAACAAATTTTATTTAATAAAAATCATGTTATGAAAAAAATGTATATGCATCTGCTTTTAAATAATTCAATGGTTGATATAACCAACGAACATATATTTAAAAAAAAAAGAAAAATATTTTTGTTAAGATACATAATAACAAATTTATTCCATTGAACCCTCAACCAAAAAAAGAAAAATTGTTGTATTAGTACATTATTACTCAAATCTAAAGCGCAAGATTGATTATAGGAGAAGAATTTCATGGATTGAAAACTATACGAATAATGAAAATAAAAATATCTGTGGGAATATATAGGATTTAAACCGACGAGAATCTGACATCATGGTAATGCAAAAAAAAAAACAAGAATATATTAGAACAAATGTAGTAACAAAAATCAAGCTTTGTCTCAGTTAGAACGATTAAGTCTTGTAAAAAAATATTACACAGTTATTTTGATTCTGAAATTGAACCACCGAGGGATTCAAAGTACATTTCGCCACAAATGTTTTATTGTAAACATTCTGATACAAATGTTTTCCAGCCATAATGCGTATTACACTGATAATGAGTATTTCAGCCTAACATAAGAAGTTTCACGAATGTGGAGCTATGTATCATTCTATAAAAATCAACAAACTATATAATTAATAAACATTTTCACGCATATTTTATTTCAATTTGTATTGCTTTTCACTTCAAAAGTTTTTTTTAGCATATGTTCGTGTTATTAATTCGCGCTATTGTAATTATAAGAGAATTGAAGCTGAAACACTTTACCTGTCAATTGACCGGTATGGTCTTACTTGATATACTATATGTATGGTCTTTCTAGGGTTAAGTTTGTAAAAAAATTTCTTAATGGGACGGGATACATTTGTATCACTATTGATTAAATAAATCGAAAACAAGATTCATCTGTAAAAAAATTCAGATATAGATTTAAATTTCTAGCATATTAATTTTTGAAATATTATGTAAATAGGAATTATATAAAACATAAAAAAATTTATTGAAAAAAAAACAGAGTTCAAATAGCTTATTGAAACATAAATATCGAATTTTCTTTCTTAAAGTACAGTCTTCCTCTTAAATTTCATTTTTCAACTTTCCATTATGAGAAAGATTTAAAACAATCTGGAATTGTTCAATTACAGCTAAAAATAGATAAAGAACATTTATATAGAGCTAAATATTTGTAGAATTTTTTTGTTATGCATTTGTACCAACTTTTTTTTATATTATGCATTCATAGGATACAACTTTTATGTATAAGGGGGTGGGAAAAGGGTTAGTCAGATACAACAGAGATCCAGAGGGAGGTCTTCTTTTCCTTTACCGATTTTTAAGGATATCAATGTATAGTTCAATCAGAATTACTTTCATTATATGAAGGAAGAGTTGTATTTCAGATCCACAACATGAAATATCTAAATGTTGCTTATGTGATACGAATAATAGTCTACGCATTCATTCACAATGATTTTTCATAAAGAAATATGAGAAAAATTTATTTTAAAGAAAAAAATTTAAATAAATTTGAGTAAATTATTATCATCTAGATCCGCCCTGGTCAAATACTGGATTTAGATACAGCACCAAACCTCCTTTCGTCACAGTTAGATACAAAGCTGCAAGTGTGCCTACTAAATGATAATACCATAAGCTACCTTTATATAAAAAAATCTGAAGTAATATGTACAAAAAAAATTACCTACTAAATAACACCATAACGTACCTTTATATAAAAAAAATCTTAAGTATTATGTACCAAAAAAATTATTATTATTTACTAATAGCTATGCAAATTTTTGATTTAATAAAAACTAATTTAACTCTTAAAATAGGCTGAACTTAGGTAGAAGAAAATTGTAAAAGTTTTTTAATAGATAAACAAGAGTATAATTGAGATAGATTTATAGCGAATACTTATCGGGAAAACATACAACAAAAGTAATATACAAATTACTAGCCGGTCCCGTGGTCGTTTCTCGCTTCGCTCGAAACAGTGTTTCTCGCTGCGCTCGAAACATAGGATTCTTGGTAGTGTGTATATTGAGTTGCTAATTGAAATTCGCTTCGCTCAAAACGACCACGGGACCGGCTAGTTTTTATTGTTTAGGCTACGCTCGAAACATAGGATTCTATGTAATGTGTATTTTGAGTTGCTAATAGTGTTATATGGTGTGGTGGTCAGTTTTTAGAATATTTGTACCTTTTATGTGTATTTTTCTATTACACCATATAAAATACATATAAAAGGTATTTCAACCAATCAGAATGCTTCAAACACATATATACACAAAACATATATAAATAATTTCAACCAATCAGAATGCTTCAAGCGACAAACACACATACAAACTCATCACACCATATAAAAATACACACAAAACATATATATAAATAATTTCAACCAATCAAAATGCTTCCAGCGACAGACACACACACACACACACACACAGACGCTAGCTTATTATAATATAGATAATGTTTGTATTATTTCAAATTCATTAAAATATGTATTTTAAAATATTACTATAAATTTTGTAATTCCGATTATAAACGAAGGAGCATTTAAATTTTAGTTGAATTGTTGAGTTTGTATAAAAATGCCTGAAAAAATCAAAAAACTTGAAAAAAACCTTATTAATTAGCATTAAAAAAAATTAAAGCAAAGAAAATTCTTGAAATTAAATGAATATTAGTTTTAAAGTATTATTTAATATATAAGATTAAAATTATGTGTTTTAAAAAAAGTTTTCTTAAGGTTGGCACTAAAAAATTGAGGTTGGCACAAATTAGTCACGCCCAAAAAAAAAGATTTCAAGTCTTTTACTAAAGAAAAATGACAAGATCCAGTCAACAAATCGGAGGTTATTTTTTGCAATTGGATGATGGATCACAATTTATCTTCTCTTCTCGCTGATCATTTTTCCTAATTTTTACCGAAATTGTTCTCTGATTCGAAAATTGCAAAAAAATTCAATGCAAACGAACTAAAGCAACATGTATTATTAAGTTTGCGATGGTTGCCTACCTTGAAAATCAAACCATAAACTTCATGAAAAGCAATTATTATAGTCTAATGATGGATGAGAGTACAGATATAGGAGATCGTAAGCATGCAGCAATTACACTATTTCCTGAAATGCAGGTCACACTCAAGTCGTTTTTAGCCAGATTTGTGAGACACGAGGAACTTTCTTCGAAACAAGATCTAACGACCGTTAGTATTGATATGGAATTTCAGTTACATGAAGAGGCTATTTTTATAGGTTATCAAACACCTGCTTTTTTAAAAGATAATGAGGATAAGATTGACAAATATGAATTGAAAGAATTCATGAGGTTATTTTGTCTTTTTTCTTTCTAACACCTTTGAAAATGTTCTCAAAATAATATTTTTGTTAGTAATATAAGAAATTATTATGTTCGACCTGTTAATCGATTCAAACAAATCTACCTTTTGGAGATCCCATTTTCGGCCACCTTCATATTTTGGATTCAAATGAAAGAACTAAAATTACGCCTTTATCAAAAATCCGTCCGTAGAATATCCCTAGACAATTTTTGCCTAAAAATCCGTAAAATACGGATAAATCCGTAGATTTGGCAACACTATATATATATATATATATCTTTAAATTTGAAATCATATTTTAACAACATCAAATTATGAAATTTATATTTTTAGTTAATGCTTTAGCAAAAAGGTTTCCGCACATTGTCCCTCTGGATAGATTAAGGAGTTTTTAGATTATCAATTTACGAAAATCCCCTCTGATTTGGAAAATTGTTAGGTTGACGCTTTTTGGGAAAAACTTTGCAAATTAGAAACCTTAGAAAGAAAAATAAGATTCCCATTACTTTGTGAACTAATGATAGCATTGTTAGTTTTACTTCATTCATATGCAGACTGTGAAAGTCTTTTCAGGTATAGCTTTGAGTAATTTTCTTTTCTTTTGAATAAATAATGTTTTTTCTCTTCTTTAGCATGATCAACAATATTAAAACAAATAAAAGAAATCAGCTTGATCTTTCAACAATATCAGGGCTTCTGCATGTCAAAACTAACGACCCAGGTGTACTTTGTTACACAACTACAATCTGCCAGAAAGTGTCGTTAAAATTTCATCGTCCGTTATTCTAAAAGTATCACACAATTAAATATTTAAAAGTTGATTATTATTTAAATAGTTTTTTTAAAATAAATTTAATTTTCAATCAAAAATAGTATGGAAGAACCGCCGTTCATTAAAAATTTGAAACTACGGATTTCTACTGATTTTTAGGACATGTTTTACGGATTTTTGATAAATTTTGCCTGGCAACACTGATCTAGCATTCATGATAAATTCTATGATGAAAATGTAATCTGTATAGATATGGCTTGACAAATACATCATATGTTTTCTTTTCGCCTTGAGGCAAATTAATCTGATAGTTCAAAAATTAGTGCCCAAATGAAGCCAACCTTCCCTAAAATTTTTGCTTAGCGCGGGCACTGTCCGGCATAAGTATTAAAAATTGGATTTTATTGATTAAAAATATAAATTTGGAAACAATGATAAAAATAATAACAAAACTGCAAGTTATATTGTTGATAATATTCAAAAATAAATTTACACTCGTTCACTCTTTAATTTATTTATACTTATATTCTTTTATAATAAGCAAAATTTTAAGTTTAAATTTATCTTTGTGAGATGCATATAACGTTCTAAAAAATGTTCACTATTTAAAATTGTCTTTAAATAATTTTGAAAATACTAAATAACAGCTCTCAGCTTAACAGTTGAAGGTCAGTGGTTCGATCCCCAAGGCTCCCAACTCTTAAAAACAAATTCACAAAAACTGTGATTAACCATCTTAAGCATAATGCGAGCATATAGTCATATGGCTGAGGGTGCTTTGATATCCACCACTATATCATGGTTACATACGTATTTCAATGATAGTGAGCTTATTTTAGACGGATGTGAAATCTTTCATTATGATCAAGATTATCATTGAAATATCAAAAGAATGCTGTTAATGATAAAACAACCACAAATGATCATTTTGTTTAAATTTTTATGATTGTTTCTTTTTTTAATTTTTTTAACACAAGTTTAATCCAGTTTTTTATTTTAAATTTTTACTTCGTTATTTTCCGGAAATTCAAATTAAAATTTTTTTAACTAATTAAAAATCTAAATTTTTTTATTATTTTCATGTTTTGATGTAATTAATAGATATAACTTTATTGTATATGGATAGAAATTCAAGAGAAAAAATTACGTTATAATTTCTTTAATAATTTTCTTACCCAAATTAACTCCTCGACAAAACATTTTACTCCACCTCATTCTCCCTCTTCAATGTACTGCCTAGATCACTCAGAAACACCACAAACATCCTCGAATTCAAACGCAACCTCTTCACCCACTACTTGCACAATACCTACTTTCCCTACTCAACTTAATCCTTATTTACTCCTCTCTTTTAAATTAATTAACTGAATTTCATACTTTTATTATTTTATATAATGTCATAACATTATTTTTGGTAATTTATTTAAAATTTATTAACATTAATTTTTGATGTAAAATGCCATACACTACAAAATCTTCGGTTTTTCATTAATAAAATGAATTTAATTGAAATGATATGTTTTCTAATATAATAAATTTATATAAATGTATTACTGGTTTTTTACGTAAAAGTTGATTTTAAATGTAAACAATTTTTACTGGTTTTGTGTTCATAATTGACTTTTAATTAATTATTAAATAATAAGTTTTATAAATAGAAATTTTTAAATTCATGGAAAATAGGTAATATTAAAAAAAGATACAAAAATTTTATAAATCATCAAAATTTTACTATGATTTTTTAACTTAATAAAATATATACAAATATTATTTGTAAAACTCATCTCAAAATAAGTTATTTTCAGCTATTCGGCACATCTAATCTTTACACGGCACATTTTAGTCATACCCAAATAAATGTCCTAAAATGGCATGTGGAAATTTTTTTTTGTAAATTTTGCATTATAAATGGTTGTTTGAAAATTATATGTTTGTATAGAACGTCTGGAAACAGAGAAGATGTTTTGAAAGCAATTCTGCAAAATTCCAAGCACAACATGTCTTCTTCTTAAGAGACTTAAATACTCCAACCATTACCTGCGAAGTTGTCTTGTCCAGCGGTACTTTTGAAAAATTCGATGTCGGGGTTATTGAGGAAACTATGAATGTGCCATTATTTCAGCATGGAACTAAACAAACGTCTACAATGGAAGACAATTGTTGCTTAATTTAATCTACACAGGAAATTTAATCTCAGCACTTAAATTCTTGAATTTTTCCACTTAAATTTCAGCACTTTAATTTAATCTTAAGCACTTAAAGCCTTCATGTACAAGTTATCATTGTGTATTGCTATTCAGCCTCGAAAAAACTTAATGGCTAACTAAGGAACAATAGAAGCCAAGGTGGAAGATGTTATTAGTTTCAATAACCGAGTACAAATTTGTATTGTTAAGTATATACATGAAACTTTACCGAACTTTAAGAATTACGGTGGTCCTTATATTGATAGAGAAAAAAACTCTATTTAATCTCTAATCCTCTTCCTCTTTACAAAAGAATTAGCCTATCATACACATATGACGTCCCCATAAAAAAATTGAAATTTGCCCCCCTCCCCCTTGTCTGAGTACATCTAAAAATCTGTACACTTATTCTAGGTCCACAAATCCGTACACTTTTGAAAGACACCAATTTTGTGCAAACAAACTTCAGCTTAGAGAGCTTTTTCCGATGTAGTGAAGAACTTTCTTGGAAATTAAAAAGATCGAAACTATAAAAGTCTTGTGGAAAATTTACTTTCATCCTATCGTGATCTTGCAAATGTCAGCATTAGGATGCATTTTTTACATAGCCATTTTGATAGATTTCCTGAAAACCTTAGAGATGTTAGCGAAGAGTAAGATGAACGTTTCTATCAGAACATAAAAGGAATCAAAAGCGTTATCAAGGGTTAACTATTGTTGGTCTCAAAAAGAGATATTCCTTTTGCCCAGCATTCAAAATTTAAAAAAAAAACATAAATTAGAGTTTTTTACGCATTTGTTCTTGTAAGGTTAAACTTATTATTAATTTTTTTTTATATATAATGATCTTATGGTCTCTTTAAATATTTGTATTTGATAAACTATTAATTGAATCACATTTAGACAAAAAACAAAATCTAATGAGCAAAAATTAAGATCATATTTGAAATTATAAAACAAAAAAGGAATAAAATTTGCTGAAATTTCTTCGCAGCCCTGTTATATTCATTTCCATTTTGGTTTTTTCATACTCACAAAAATTGTATTGGACCTTTCTCACCGGTGTTTTTTTATTTCTCTACTCATAGCTTTTTTCCATAACTTACTATCTTATCTCAAAATTTCCAGATCAAAATTCATTCATGAAGATCCTACGCATATAGAATAGAAAATTACACTATAAACCAAGTTTTAGAATTCAAATCATCCATATTAATCTTCAATTCCCTTTATGAATTTTGGAACAAATATCAATTTATCTTTATTTCAAATAAGAAAAAGTTCATTATCTTAATAATTATCCATACTTTTATAAAATAAAAGTTACCATTCGAGATCTACCGGTATATATACGGTACTTCGTAAAGGTAAAGTACTTTTTAGGGCTTCTCACTTTAGAGAAAGATTAAATCTAAAAAACGAGTTGCAGAAATCATCATAATATTTGAGTTCTACGAAAAGAATTAGATCAAGAAAAATTTTCAAGCAATTGGCAATGCAATTTTAGGGGGGAGGGCGTACGCCCGTTTCGCCCCCTTTATGAAAACCTTACTCATCTTTTGTGTATCAGACTGCTAATATCATTTATTAGTTAATGAAATCACTAATTTAGCACAAATTTTTATCATTTTATTTAATAGAAATAAAACTAATTTTTCATTTTTTTTATTTTATATTTTTTAAAAATTCTGTTCTATTTAAATCTAGTCTTATTTTAAAGCTGTGTAGAGAGGGTATGGAAGATGTTGAAAATTGTTCAAAAAATTATAACAATCACACATCCGAAAAAGTTCAAAAAGCAAAAATAACAATTGAGAGTTTCTATCAAAATTTGATGAGTCAGCACATGGAACGTATTAATAGGTAATAATTATAATTAATCATCTTTTAATCCTTTATATCAAAAATATATTTTTGAAAAATAATTTTGCGAAAAGATTGACAATTGTGCTAATATGTAAATTGCCATTTGTATCGTGAAATATGGCAATCGTCATTTGTACCCCGACAACTGGTAGTTGCCATCTGTACCTAGCTAAATAGGTATTCTCATCTGTACCAAGGTTTACCAAATTTTTAAATCATTAAATTAGGGCAACATTATCTTTAAAAATATTTTAAAAAATTCATTCTTTACAAAAAATTTTGAAAGTAAAATAGTAGTTTTATACTAAAAAAGCTATAATTGAACATATTTAGCTTTAAATTTTCTATACTCATTCTTTGAACATATAAGATTAGTGAATTAAAAAGCGGTATTCTCTATATCGCGGTAGATTCAGCTATTAAGCGATTGTGAAAGCATGAGAATTCCGAAACATCTGGGCATCTTGCTAACCTCTCTGTATCAGGATAATTGCTAATTATACTTTTTTTGTATTAATTAAAGGAATCTATATTTTTTATTATGAAAAAACCTATATTCATGTGTTATTTTGTAAAAAATTTCATATAATAGGAAATAAAATGAAAATTTTAAATTTTTTGTGTTTCTGAATCATTTTATTAATATAATGAAAGTAATCAAAATTTGTATTTTAATCACAAAAAAATGTTTTGTTTTTAAGGAATATTTTGCTCATTATAATTTGAAATTGTACCATAACAAATGTCAATCGTCATCTACCCGAATAATTGACAATCGTAATGGTACAAATAACGATTCTGTACAGGTATAATTTAGATACATAGATGTGTACATATTCATTCAGAATAAGAACTAAACAATAATTGCCAATCATACGAAATTCTTTTCAAAAAAAATCTGAAATTTTTCCAAAGCAATAATTTCAAAAAACTTCATACTCGTTATTGACAACATTTATAATAACTTGGATAAGAAGAATGATATGCTGTGTTTATTCCTTGATTTTTCAAAAGCCTTTGTTAGTATCTCTTTTAATATTCTACTTTATAAGCTTAAATTATATGGTTTTGATGAAAAATCACCATCAGTGTTGAAATTCTTCAATATATATCGTATGCAAGTCTTTAAATTTTGGTTTAATTTTTTTAATTTGAAAAGTTCCTTTTTCTTTCATGGTTTAATTTCAATTCATCATTTAATCATTACACTCTTAGAAATGCAGTATTCCCCTTTTACCATAATCCAAAGTGCAAATCTTCCCTTAAGTACTTAGCCGTGGAACTTTGGAATACTCTTTTGGAAATGCCTAACTTACTCATACATAACATACTAATTTTAAAATTTACCTAAAATCTTTTTTATATCTGCATACACTTATCACTATTAACGAACCTGCCAAGTTTGTAATCATTTTTTTAATTACTCTATCTCCATTTTTTTATCCATTACACTCTATTAATTTTACTCTTATTCATTTATCTTTGTTTTAATTTTTTTTCTTGGGTGAACAAAAAGCGGTCGTTTGGCCCATCCCTGCCATTACCAGTATAAATATAATTTTGTTTCTTAAAATTTATACTTATATATATATAGTTAATCATACATGCTTATACCAGATGTGCGCATCTTCAAAATTTTGGCGAAGAGGGCTAACCTTTTTTTATAATTTTCAAAATTTTTTGTAAAATAATTTTTGTCCAACGAATACACCATCATTATTATCCGACAATATATTTGCACTGTAAACTCCCAATCCCCCCACCATAACTGCGGATGACATCACGGATTTTA
This sequence comes from Nectonema munidae, assembly GCA_030549495.1. NCBI lineage: Eukaryota > Metazoa > Nematomorpha > Nectonematoida > Nectonematidae > Nectonema > Nectonema munidae. Next base: position 719,029 of record JAUIRK010000971.1, on the reverse strand, counting down.
TCAAGTCAAAATATGTTGTTTGTAATTCTGATTGCATCACTACCTTCTAGCTTAGTGTTTCTCACATTGGAATCTGCGGTCCCCTACACTGAGTGGATCGTTTTACGAGACATATTGCATCCATGTTGGGTCATTTGCGATTTTTGCGAATAAGTCACATTTAAAAGAATAAATTATTTAGTCCTTGAGTTGAGGTAAATTATTTTTACTTTTTATTGCTTTTCAGGCCTGATTTATGGATGTAAATGTGCATTTTTATTAATGGCTTAAAAATGAAATATGACCACTCATACTTAAAATTTGGTTTCACATTATTAACGTCTGGTGGGGAAGAGGAGCCTAAGTTCTGAAGCATCCACATTTTTAAAGCCCTGCAAGTAAAAAAGACACTTGAAAATGAATCACTCATGTTCAGTTAACAAAACTATTGACTATTCTAAATGTCAAGCGGAACTATTGCACAAATCCAGTTTTAATAACATACAAATCTTTTTGCAAAATATTAAGTTTGGTTTAAAAGATTTCTATAATGTTTAAAAAATAACTCTTGTTAAAAACTCCCACAACATAGGAGATGATATTTTCCTTGCTGCTAAGATGTCCTATTGAATGTGCTAAGAAGTTCTGCACTTGAAAAGTTGAAGCATTTCTTCCTCAAACGATGCCGTCAGAAGGCTAATAGAGGAGATGTCATAATGTCGCAGGATTTTTAACTCTTTTGCGATCCAAACGATGAGTGCTACAAACTTAGCTCAGCTTTGCTTTTAAGTACAATATGTGTATATGATAAGCAACTGGTAGACACATTTTTGTTTTGCGAAACTCTTAAAAGTAAAACAACTGCAAAAGAAATATTTGAGAAGGTGGACAAATTTTTACAGCACATAATAAGCCGAAACATGCACTTGAAATATGTACTTACCGCGCTCTCTCAATCCCTTGTCGTTCTAGTTTTCAGACTATGGTTAGCAAAATACTTCAGATGTAATTGGTACCCAGTGCGCTATTCACAGCTAGTTGAAAAATGTTCTAAATGAAGTCACTAAAACATCGTATTTAATTAAATCAAATGTCTTTAGGTCTTGTTTATTTTCTAAGTTATGCAAAGAAAATGATTCCGAATTTGAAAAAATCTCTTTGTACTCAAACGTGGATGGCTTTCTAAAGGGTATAATATCTTCATAAAAAATGATGGTATTTTTTACTATCAATTTTTATATTTTCTAATATATAAAAATATTAGGGATGTACCGATTCCAGATTTTCAAACGATACCGATACGGATACAATTTTATAAGCTATAGTTATACCGATACCAGAAATCTAAATTTGCGTATATATATTTTTGACTTTTGTATTAATAGCTGTACAATATAATAATAATAATAAATGATATCAAGTACAATTAAGTTTATTTAATAATCTCATTTAAAATATTTCATATTAAAATTCATGAAAATGAACTTTTCGCCTATATCAGGAGTAAGGCGGTTCCTTTGAGGTGTATAAATATTTCCTCCTACGCTAAAAAGTCTTTCACTTTTAATCGAAAATGGGTGACATGAAAGTAGTTTGTTAGCAAGTTTTGATAGTTCTGGAAATGCAGTTTTATTGTTTTTCCACCAGAATAATAAATGATATCAAGAACAATTAAGTTTATTTAATAATCAAATTTAAAATATTTCATATTAAAATTCATGAAAATTAACTTTTAGCCTATACCAGGAGTAAGGCGGTTTCTTTGAGGTGTATAAATATTTCCTCCTAAGCTAAAAAGTCTTTCACTTTCAATCGAAGATGGGTGACATGAAAGTATTTTGTTAGCAAGTTTTGATAGTTCTGGAAATGCAGTTTTATTGTTTTTCCACCAGAATATTGGATCGGAACACTTTGGTTCAAGTCCAAGTGATGAAAACTTTTCTAGTTCTTTTTTGAGGTCTGAAAGTATTGATGAACTAGATAAGTTTCTATTTTCTTTCCTTTTAGTTGATATGTTTTTTGTTGACAATAGATCATAAAAAAAAACAATCAAAATCAATTAGGCACAAATGGTTTTCTTTTGAAGAAGCGTCTTCTTCCCTTTCAGAAATTTGTGAAGTGTAATTTGTGTAAAAATTTTCAAGACAATTGTAAACTTTAAGCCAAGTTTCTGATTCTAGTTCAGAGTTAAAAAAAGACTTTTTAAATCAAGGATCCAAAAATGTAGGATGTGAAAATTCACTTTTTTCATATTTAGAATACTTTTTTTCTATCGAATTACCAAAAATGTTTAAAACTTCTTCGAATCCACAAAATCTGAAATTTGTTTTTGCTTTTTTAATAAAGTGTTTGAAAACTTTAATTTGGGGAATAATTTCAGAAGCATTTGCCGTTTTTGCACTCAATCTAAAAAACAAAAAATATGAAATTTAGTTTTAATTTAATACAAACTTTACTTCTCTGTAGACTGTCTGAAAATTTTGAGTAAATTACAGCATTTTTCAATTAAATACTATTGGTTAGCATTAAACACAGGCAAATTGGGAGTCTCTGAGCAATAGTTTGCAATTGCATTTTTTTGTTCAATTAATCTTCCCAACAATAAATAAGTGCTATTCCAGCGTATAGAAATATTTTGAAACAATATGTGCTGGAGTATTCCGTGTTTCTTTTGCAAAATTTTTAATTTTGCACAAGCAGTAGATGAATGGTTGAAATGGCCTGTTATTTTTCAGCAATTTGAAATAATATCTTTGATACTTTTTTCTTCAAAAAGTGAATCTTGTATAACCAGTTGAGTAACAGCTCAAACTTTTAAATCCAGTATCAGCAACTCCTTTAACTATCATTTGAACTTTTTGTTCTGGGATTTTATATTCATTTATTGATTCTTTGATTAGTTCACATATGTTAGCCGATGTATGAGAAGTCGAAAAAGGTTTGATTTTAAGAGCTAGTCATGTTTGATCGAAATTTTCATCGATGAGATTGGCAGTCAAACTAAAATAATAGAAAATCAAATAAACTTGTTCACAATGATGTCAAATACTCGCAAAATTGAAAAACTTAAAACTTTTCAGACTACAAATATATTAAACAAAAAGAGGTTTTTTCAAAATGTATAATAAAAAAATCAGAAACTCATTGAAATTAATTGGCATCATGTGTGAACGAGGCTAAATTAAAAATTTATACCTGATTAACGAAGAGTTTGAGTTATTTGTCCATATATCGGTTGTTAAACTTATATTTTTTGCAGACTCCACTTTTTTCTCCACTTTTTTCAAAATATTTGAGTATACTTCTGAAAAAACAACTCTTGAGAAGTACTTTGTGGATGGCAATTCATAATTAGGCTTAATAGTTTAATGAGTCTTTTAAATCCCACATATTCAACAATTGAAAAGGGTTGAAAATCGGCAACAATCATTTCTCCAACAGCAATATGTACTTTTTTCGCTTGAAGACTTTCTATATCTAAAATTTTTTCCGTTCATATGTTTCTTCTAAAGTTTTTTGTGAAAATTCTTTATTCAAACTTACAGCTTTATGATCGATTTTCACCCTTTTTTCTGCTATAATATAATTAGAAAGATTTGAGTTTTGATTTTGTAAATAACTTTTCGGCTTTTTCTTCTACTAACTTTTCATGATGATGTTTGAAGATGTTTTTTAGATTTGTTGTAGTGAAAGTTTTTTCATTTTTCCCACCACGTGAAACTTCTTTTTCACAAACATTACTGACTACTTTAGTTTTGTCAAATGCACTTACATTGAAGAATTTCCGAACAATACTTTTGTGATTGAATTTGGAATTAGAAGACATTTTATTTATTTAACAGAGACAGAATTTTTATTTATTTACATTTTTTTTCTTTTAATTTAATATAAAAAAAGAATTTTTATTATTTAAAGAAAAATTCTGTTATATAAATTTTAATGATATATTTTAATTTTTAGGTTTGAAGATTTCTAAAAATTTACTTTTATTTTTTTTGATATTTAAAAATGAAAGACAAATTTTTTATTCCAATAAACCTTTTTATTTCCGATACCGATTTATTTGTACATCCCTAAAAAAATATATCTGTTATATTTTAATATAGCTTGCTAAATGTTATATAGCATTCATTAAATCTATAATAAATTCTGATGTTATACGATTATTTATAATTTTTTCGCAAAATTAAATGGCATCACAAAAATATATGCCCATATTTTATCTTACAGAATACTGAGATCTTTAGTCGATTGATTTTTTAGAACTATTTTCAATAAGATATTTAAAAACAAAATGCACTTTTACGATTCTTTAATTTTCACCTCTCTAAGTTTTTTTTATTATTTTCGTTATAAATGTTTGATGCAAAATGTGCCTCCTCTCTTCAAATTAACATTTTATTGACCACTGAGGCAAAAATACAAAATTTTTAGTCATTGTATGGTATTGATTGCTGAAACTTCACCAAGTTTTCGTTTGAAGCTTCTCTACTGTATTAGATTTATTTGTGGAAGCTGACATTTGCTCGTCTCTTTTCCATTTTTTTTTTGTCACAAGTGAAGAATATATGGATAGAAAGAATATAGACAGAATACCTCATTTCAATATATGATGACCTTGTATCTCTCTTATTTGTACTCTATATATATATATGCTTTAGCGAGAGAATATGGCGCTTAATGTTTATATGTATGGTGTATGTAGCAGCACTATTTTTGTATATTCATTTCCTTGATTCCTCATAGAATAACGTAACTCCTCTGTATGTGTTGTGCGCTTTTTAGTAACAAGAGTAGTGTTTGAAGGCAGGACGATGTTTTAGTGAAATCCATTATTTTTGTTGGTAGCCGCTACTACTTCTAAGGATACACACACACCTACCACCACACCTCATCACGAAGGCAGAAGTCAGTACTCCATCGCTATTTATCAAAGATAAACAAATGCTCCTTTCTTGCATAATTTGTTGTTGAGGAGGAATTATGCGTGTCTTTCTTTCCATGAGAAACGCTGCATTGTTCTTTGTTTGCTCTGCTTAGTTAGAAGAAGAAGAAGAAGAGCAGTTGTGAGTGTGTGGTGCGTGTGTTGTGATTGTGCGCGTACAATTGTCCATGAACCGATCACATACGATATTATCCATCACTTTTCAAACATGACTGCCGCTTTTCGGTGCTGATGCGATATTATGCCTTCTTATTAAATTATGCAAAATAGAGAGAGCGCATGAAGGCGATATATTGTCTGTCGTACATGATGGCTAGAGCTACGTGATCAAAAATCGAAACCGATGTAGTGACAACATACCTTATTTTTTTTATAAAAGTAAACAAAAATGGGTAATTTGCACTATCCCCGTCCATCGATAAACGTCTTTCCTATGCAATTGACTTTTTTATCGATGCACGGATAGGATGCTGAATTGCATTGGAAAGACGTTTATCGATGCACGGATAGTGCAACATTACCCAAAAATGAGCTATTTAGTATACTAAATAGTATAAAAACTATATAGTATAAAAATAGCTATTTAGTATACTAAATTAGCTTTTGGATCCGTTGGAGAATATATTTTATTATTATTCTGCTATTAGTCTTTTGCATTTCGCGCCTTTCATACCCTACGTAAGCACGAAAATAGTCAAACCTCACCCTTGCGATGGTGACTATTTTGTTGGTTTTCACTGATATTACTTTTGTTTCCAAGAATAATTTGAGGCTTTCAAAGTCCCCTCCCTACCCTAGGACCTCTGGTCCCTCCACACCTAGAGTTAGTTAGACTTAACTCGATAAGTCTGACTACTCTAATTCCTCGTTAAGATATAACTTCATTTTCATTTGATTTCACATTTTATTATAGCTTTAAATTATTTTAGAATGTTTTGTAAACTATAATAAATTTTATGCTTACATTTTATAAACTCATTTATATATTTTGTGTTTACTAACGTGATAATTTGTAATACATACAAATAGTTTTCTTAAATATAACCATAAGCGTTATGCCCTTTGTTTAGATCAGTAGTTCTTAAACTTTTTAGTATCTGGCACTCCTTATATGAACATTTTTTCTTAAATGTCCAAACAAGTATTAAAATAAATGAACAATTATTTAAAGCTTAAAATTAATGAGACATTACCGATATGCAGATCGACTGGATCAACGCAGAACGCATCAATTATATATGAGAAGGACAGTGGCGGATCCAGAAATTTCTTATAGGGGGGGGGCGAAATCTATTAAAATTTTTTGCAATTTTGCTAAAAGTCTTCAGAGAATACGACAGCTGTATTATGTCTTTTAGAATCACTAATTACCTATATTTTAATATTTTAACATTATTTTGCCATGAATAAATTGCAAAATTTTTATTTTTTATACATGTATGGGTATACATTAGTAAGGGTAATTTTCGAAGCCATTTTACATAAGGGGGGGGGGGGGGAGGCCCATGAGGCCCTCCTGGATTCGCCACTGGAGAAGGATGTTATATGCAGGAATTAATGCCTTAACTCAGTGTTGAGCCTGATGTCAGGCAATTTCTTATCTAAATTCAACATTTGCCTCGCTTTCAAGAGTAGTTAACAGTTGAAAATTGCGTAGCGTTTGCTGTCTACGTTCTTCATCTATAGATATACCTTCGGAAAAATGTCCCTGCTTAGATATGAATTCTATGATAGTACAGTTAAATATTCGATAGGTTTAAGATTGTTTTGAAATTCGTGCTCCTTTTTTGCAAAAAAACCAACATTCATCCGCCAGTTCAAACATCATCGTATTCCCCTGAGAAATCCCGCGCACATATCTATGGTGAAGGAGAGATGTGATCAGAGACAAAATTTTCAGAAAGCAGATTGAACATTCGAGTATTCAGGACGGACGTTTTAACAAAATTAACAATTTTAGTAACTTGATTCGATCATGATAATAACTTAGGAGGAAGCACCAAGAGCAAATCTGTGTATGAAATAATGGACAGCCGGTAGCGTTTGGTGAGACAGCTTTCACATGGGCGTGAAAACCTGAATGAGCATAGATGGAGCCTCATCTATCCGTACACATCCGATCACTTCTTTCAATCCGGTTCATTCTCTATGAAATAGTTCTCTAAATTGGAGAAAATATCTTTTCCTTCGGTTGTACTCAACGACATCTCCTGGCTCAGCAATAGCTCAGTCAAAGAGATAAACATTTTTGGGAATAAAAATCTAACTAAAAATGCCACATGACCTCGTAAGTGGTGGCATACCACATTAAAGGCTCTTGCGTACCTCAGGACTTGGAATCACTGCTATTTAACGGAAAACTTCATCATCTCATACTTGCTATGAAACATAATTCTCTAATTCAAAAAATCGTGCCTGATCCAAAATGCCATGACATTACCTAAATACATTTACTATTTCGTTATACGCTTTTTTTAAACCAATTTTTACATTTTTTTCTGATCTAAAAATTATCATATTATTTTGAAAGTTATATCCCGTACTTCAACAATTTCGAATATTTTTACTTTTTTGGTGAAAGATTTCGTTTTTTAAGGATATAACATATATTTAAAAATAACCATTTACAGTATCGATCCTTTATAACACAGGAAGATCTTGGCTCTACGTTTTTAATATACTCTAAAACTTAAATTTAAATGCGCTAAAGGTTGAATAATCTTGAAAAATTTTCAATAAATTTATTTCTTATTTCAATTTGTGTACTTTCTTGGACCCTACTTACCAGTTATAAAGAATCTACACTGTATTATGTTAAGTTGTAATTAGCCCATTATATATAAAAATCGCTTAGCACAAAAACACATAAATGGCTAACATGTCATTTTCTTGAAAAATGCAAATCTTTACGGATGGCTAATGGGATAAAATTTTAAAACATGCTACTGTGTTTATGTATAATATTAAGGAAAATCTTTAGAGTAAATAATGGCGGTCTAAACGACATATACTCAAGTATAGCGTATCATAAAACAACACTGTGCTGACTTTCAAAACATGATGCCGTTTTTAAAGATCCTTTTTTTCCCAAGATTTTATTGCTGAGCATAATAATTTACCCATTTTTGTTGGCAACCATTTTAGAAACAAGATAATATATTAATAAAATTTTTCAGAAAGAAAATGGCTATTTTGTAAGCATTGAGATAAGAAGTATCCGATTTTTTTAATTGAAATAACATAACTATTGATAATGATTATAAAAAGTTATATATCTAAATTTTCTCAAACTTTTTTCTTAGTTGTCGGTATCGCATCCATAGCGGGACAGATGATCGGGAATCGAACCAGATCACTTGAATCAAGACCCTACGCTCCTACCACTAGGCCATATGCCGACAATTTTGTTACTTTTATTCTATTACCTATATAATGAATGAAACGAACATTGTGTTGAGGATTTTTGCTAAGATACTTAGTCTCTAAACTAAAACAATCAATTATTCTACTTTCTTAATTGGTTTGCGTGCGCCTCTCTTTTATCACGAAAAGTGTGTCTATCATGCTTCAATCAATATTTTATACTGCGTGCTAAGCGCTTGATTTATGAGTCCTCCTTATCCTTCGTTTGGTTCAACGGAATAGGTAGTAAATGATGCATCATTTAAATCATTTTATGTCATAAACGTGTTCAAAATTTATTGCGTTGTTCTAAGCAAGCGATTCAATAAGATAAACATGATTTATAACGCATGTGTGTAGAAATTAAATATTATATAGTGAAGCGTTGAAGGCAGGTCCTGAATGGAGCTTTTTTCTTTTTTTGTGCATATAATGATCACTTTTGAATGAATAATTATTATTCTTTGCCCTATTTTGATTCAATTTTATACATATATATATATGTATACTCTTTTACTATGGTTTTCCTTTTACATTTATGATAACTTGAACTAATTTACAAAAATATAGAGAGTATAAAGTAAAAAATAAAATGGAACACTTTTATTTATAACATTTTGAACATATGTTTTTAGAACAGGATTCGCATACTAAATCAACGCACTTGCCACATTTAGTTTTTGTTTTATTTTTTAAAACAGAACTTTATTTTTAAAAGGAAGCGTTTCTGGATTTTTCAAAGGAACCATACGAGACAATTTTCTTTTATTTCTACATTGATTCTTAAGATTCTCTGCAAGATATAGCAAAAATTCTATTCTTGAACAGTTAATAATACCTATTTCTTTAGACGAGATGAAAGAGTTCAGACCACACATATCAAGAATATTAAAAAACACCGCCACGGTCCATCTTCTTGTTGAGGGTCTATAGTTGTATAAAACTTTATTATTTGATCACTTGTATCTACCCCTCCTTTAGTAAAATTATAATCCAATATAACATTTGATTTTCTTTTAGGATTGTTTTCTTCCTCTAAAGCAAAATAATTGTGTAATAAAGGCAAGAGATAAACAACTTTATTTTTCTTTGCTTTATAAGCATGCAACATGTGCTCATTATAAATGGTAATAGACTCTAATAAGTTCAAAGATTTAGCCTTTTCACAATCTTGTCCTGTAACAAATTCTTGTTCCCAGAACAGATGTTTGAAACTTTTTCAGTTCAAGAGCAAGAGATAAACTAGTAAAAAAGTTATCTGTTGTTACATTGAGTCCCATGTTCAAAAAAGGTGCCATAACTTTAATGACAACATGATCTCCTAAACCTAAAGGTTTGAATCTGTTATCTTTTTTACCAGTGTATGGGAAGCCATTCATCACATAACCGTTTTTGGAGTCTGAAAAAAGCGAGAACTTTATTTCAAATTTGCCAGGTATAGCAGGCATCATATATTGTGTAAACTTGCACCTTGATTTGTAAGATAACAACTGCTCATCAATAGTGCAGAATCCTTTCGGAACATAGCATTTCATACAGTTTTGAATGAAAGTTTTCCATACTTCTCTTATCAGACAAAATTTGTTATCCTTTCTTGCTCTTTGTCTGGGGTTTCTATCATCAAACCTCAGATATTTCATTATCGCTTCAAATTTTTTACGACTCATTGTTTAATATTCTAATTCATGTGTAATTTTGATTTTTATATACATATGCGTGTTTTTCTATGTGTTTGCTTGTTTAAGTGCCTATGCAATATAAGGAAATTCAAAACATTAATCCAAAATTTTTGTGAATCACATGATTCTTTAGACTTCCAAAAAATTGGCAAGCCTATTAAACGCTGGGGATCACTGCTTTAAACCATCTCTTTTCTCGTTGAAGTTTACATTTGTATAAAACTAAAAAATAAAGGTTAATTCTACTTAAGGCATGCTTATGAATTCTAAACAGATAAAAATCTGTGTAGGATTTGTGTATATGAAGCATGCAATTTAAAATTTCGTTTTACGCATAAAAAGTTGGCAGTATTTCTTTGATAAAATAGGCGCTCCGGCTCCATACTCAAAGTGCATGTTTTGACCCAATTTTAGATTTTTTATTACCATGTCTACATTGTAAGTTGTAATTTCGGACAAAGTATAGGAATATTCAATCTTGCTCTCTCAATTATAATAATTTTTGAGCAAAATTTAAACTTAAAATTAGATACTCATTTAGCACAGCGATTCCCAACCTTTTTTTTATCCCACGGACCTATTACACCAAAATATTTATCGTTGGGACCTCCTCGCGATAAAACTTACATTCTATCAAAGTTACGAAGAAAATTACATTAATTTATTACTAGTTAAACTTTGTCTAAAGAGGTAGATAAAATAATGTGCAGAAAATTCAACAATATTTGTCAAATTTTAACCTCTTTGATCAAAGCTATCTATAATCGCCAAAAAAGATATCTCTTTCTTACATTTTTTTTCATTTAACGGATAAAGAAAAAATACGATTTTTAAAAATAAAGAAATTGATGCGTCTGCCTATATTGATTACATACTCTACTTATCAAAAAAAATTATTGATTAAAAGTAATAAAGGGAGTGTGTCAAATTTTTTACGACTCGTTGTTTTTTGAAGATTTCTCTCCCATAATCTTCACTCCAGAAACTGCGTAGCTCACTCCTGCCTTTCAAAACACCTCTAGCAAAACATAATCCAATAAACGCACCAATTTCATCTAATGTCAGATCCAAAATTGTTACAGATTATTTATTTTATTTATTAATAAAAATTAAATTAAAACGTTAAAGATAGTTTTTTTTCTTTTTAAATATATAACTGCAATATTTTATAAGCTATATTATATATATACAAAAATGTTTTCGGACCCCCAATAAAACCTTCACAGACTCCTAGTGGTCCGTGGACCACAGGTTGGGAAACATTGATTTAGCACAAAATATTAAATTTGGTATAAAAAAACTGATATCGGAAATGATGTGGGAATTTATCTTTTAAATTATTTTGGTATCGAATGAGCGGCTTTGTTCGGGTAAATAATTTTAATACGATTGGTCAAATGAAATTTTGATTTTGTGTTTTCGTGTTTTATTATTAAATCTTTGAGATTGTAACTTTCATGAATTATAAAGCGTAAAAAAAAGATTCTTTACATAACTTATTGATTTTTTTTAAAAAACTTCCAATTGATTACGTTTTTTTTATCGTTATTTGATTATTTTATGCATTTTTAAGTGAAAAAGTATACATATATTTTTAGATATAAATTATAGTTTGCGTACTTTTTTGAAAATCGATAGAAAATTATAAAGTTTTCGAGAATATCGCAGTAGTTTGAGAAAAGTCATAAATAACATTTTAGAAAGGAAATTAGGAAAATGAACTTGACTTTCAAAGATGGAAAAGAAAGAAAAAAGTTTTATTTGAAAGAAAGAAAAGTCATAAATAACATTTTGATTGATGTTTTTCACAGTTTTGAATTACTTTTAAAAATAAAATAAAATGTAGATTATATGTGTAAATTCAATAGTATATTTTTTCGAATTTAAAATTATATTTTTCAAGGTATATTGGCTTTTAATCATCATTAAAAAGGTTTTATTGACGTGAATACTTTTCGTAATTCTTCTAGTCATTTAATTATTTTAAATATTTAAGACAAAAAAGATTAGAGAAATCTATGAATGACATGGGCTTATCTGCTGAACAAGTAAGATCTTTATGATAACTAACTTTAATTATATTAAAAGCGCTTTTTTAACCCTTTCAATGTTCATCATTTCATATTGAAAATTTGATGAATTCTTGCTGCTTTATTGCCACGAGTTTTTATTATTTTCAATGAATACATCTAATTATTTTGTAATTTTATTAAGTATGAAAAAACACTTGTGAATATAGAGTTTAATATGTTATATTTTGCCTTGGTATGAATAATTTATAAATAGGACTATAAAATAAGAAGATAAATATATATTTATGCTATAACTAAAGCATTGTTAGAATAGCTACAGTCAATGGCGTAAACTAGAGACAGGGCTCCACCATGCTGTAAATAGGTTTTTAAATAGGACCATAAAATGATACGATATCTACGTAATAACGAAAGCATTGTTAGATACGCTTGTTTAAGATCTTTATACGCACTATTGATACAAAATTAATATGGCTATCTCTAGAGATCGAGGCTTAGAGTTTTGCATTATGTATGTGTCATATGGACCCCGAGTTAACAAACATTTGCTAGTGCAGATCTTGGGAAGTTTTCCCTCCCTTTTTGATGACTGACCTTCAAGAATCTCTATCCAAAGCATTATCTTCCCATTTATTCAAGTCTATGTCATATTTCTTCATGTTTTCTTTTGAAACATCTTTGAACCTTTTCTTATGTCCCCCTCTTCTGTGATGACCTTCTTGGAGTTATAAATAAAAAATCTGTTTGGGATGTCGGTTCTCCTTTATTTTAACGAGATATCCTCACGATCAAAGTTGATCCTTGGATATGATTGCTTGGATATGTTTCTGTCTGATCCAATACAACAGTGTTCGTTGTTTTATCTGGCCATCGAATATTCATAATAGTTCGGAGGCATCGATGGTAAAAGTTCTCAAGATTTTTCTGAGGCATACAATAGTGTTGGTGTCACTGCAGCTTTGTAGACTAGCAGTTTTGTCTTTACTTTAACCCATTTACGACCAATGTTCCTATTTTGGAACATAAGTAATTTCATCTTCGTCTGCTTTTTTCTATGACTTTGAATATAAATCGTCTGCGTTTTTTTAGATATCTCCTTCAAGATTATTTAGAAATTCTCCTTCAGGGACGGCCTTTAGTATTTCCTGCACATTTGAGACAGTATTGTATTTCAGCATCAAGATTAATGTTTGAAGAGATATGTATGACTTAGTTTTGCCAATAATAATCAACTATTTAACTAAAAATTATAAGAGGAAACTTTGTTAATATCACAAACAAACATTTTCGGCAAAATTTCCTTCTTTGAACAATTAATGCTTGCTAGGGGAAAGTGGTAAGGAATAAAAGGTGTTAATATACATAGTGTAGGATAAAGAAATAGTATTAATAAGTGCTAACAGTAAAGAATGCACAGATAGTTATAGGATAAGAATTATTGACTGTTAAATTGTATATTAATGCCATGTTTTAGACATTCGATATAGAATTTTTCTCAACAAATTCAATTTAAATAGTAATTCCTTTTGCTTATCATTTTCATAGTGAAATGGATTTGCTTACCTAAAGCTATTTCCCATAGGTTTATTAGTATTTCTGACATTTGCTTCGCTCGCGATATCGAATAAATAATGGTCTGCTTAAAAATCATCGTTATTTAAGAATAAATAAATAATTGCCATACCTAAACCAGCTGCCTGTAAAGAATTGAAAATTTCTCAAATTGTTAAAAGTATCCCTCTGAATTCTGCCTTTCCTCGAACAAAGAACTTTTTTGTGTTCTCTGCCAGAGTTCAGTCAATCAAGAAAAATATTTTTTGTGGATAAGCACAGAAACACAAAAAAGCATCAACATTTACCTCTACCTCGAACACAAAAAGCATCACGAGTTAAATATACCTCTTCATAAACTAGGTCAACCAAGTTTGAAATCCTTTTTCAAAGATATTGGATACTCTCTGCCCTCAATTTCATCAGTAGACTTGATGTCGATGAGTTTGCAGATAATGTTTTGAATGAAATAAAAACAATAGTGAGTAACAACTACATTTTTATGATGGTTGATGAGACTGATATTTCTGGGGTTTCCTTTGTCAATATTTTAATTGGAATTTTGGAAGATCCCACAAAAAGTTACTTGATAAAATCAAATTCAATTGATGCTTCACTTTGCTCGCAAAAACTCGTGCACATGGTAGACGATACCCTGAGAGAATTCAATGTCGAAAGACAAAAATTTTGTTTTTTTTGTCAGATGCAGAAAAGTACAATATGGCAGCAGGTAAGATCCTCAAAACCTTTTATCCCAACTTACACCATGTTACTTGTTTCGCACACCTCCTGCATAATTGCGCTATGAAAGTCAAGGCTCACTCACTATACAGAAGTTGATGATTTGATTGCATCTGTTAAAGCTTGCACTATTAAAAACAAGCGAAGAAAGCAACAGTTTAAACGCATTGGTCCCTTCTGCTCTTATTGTTACCATATGGGGAATTTGGATTTAAACGAAGTCAAAACTATTGTTAAAGGATTTGAGGGAGGTGGTATTCTATGCAAGAAAGCCAGAGCGTCAGTTGGTAAAGAGTGCTGTGGAAGATTTAATCAATATAAAAAAAACTATTCCATCTTATTTGAAAATATCGAAAAAACGGAAAGATGTGAATTTTCCATAATTAAAGCCTACACTATGTATAAAAGTCTCAAATTCGAAAAGGATGAGTGTGGTTTGAATCAATATTTAGAAAAAAGATATGAAATGAATGATATTTCGTCAATAATAATTGAAATGAAAAGATTTCACCAAAATTTTATGATTTGCTTCAAAATTCACAATCAAGGACAGTAGAAGTTGAACGATCTTTTTCTATGTTGAAAAAAGTTTTGGATAAAGACCCTAATTTTTCTAAATATTTTTCTTTGTATTATAATAAAAATATTTAGTTTTAGATAAAATTTATAGTCAACTAAAAGTCAATTTTTTATTTTCATTAGGTCAACTTTTACGAAATTTTTAGGTCAACTTTTGTTGCCCCTAGTTATTACTATGGCAGTTAAAATTTTAACAAAAAATTGAAATTAGTGACTTTTAAAAAAAAATTAGTAATATATAATTATTATGGAAAAAAACTTAAGAAAATATGTTACTTTTATTGAAAAATGAATTAATTAGAAATTTATTCAATTTTTAGGGTAAATTGTAAAAATATTTTATTAAGAAAACAGAATCATATTAAAATATAAAATAATAGTTTATGAGATAAGGCCAAAATGTCTTTCTTCAAATCATTGACGCTTAGAGTCTGAATTTTTATAGTCTGGTTTTGAAAACAAAGCGTCTGCAATCTTTATAAATAAGTGAAATAAGACAAACTTAACCCATTAAGTCCCAATGTTCCCATTTGGGAACATAAGTTATTTCATCTTCGTCTGCTTTTTTCAATGACTTTGAATATAAATCGTCTGCGTTTTTTTAAATATCGTCTGATTTCTATGGTACTTAATGGATTAATGTAAAATAGGACGATCCTAAAGTAAAATGCTATATTAAAAATGTAAATTAACAAAATTTTATACTTCGAGATGTCTTGTAAACAACGTATCCATTGCTCACGCTGTCATTCTTCATTGACCCCCTCCCCCCTCCTTCTACAATTAAAGCATTGCTCTTGGCTTTCACACATTTTCATAGACGTATAGAAAGAGAATTAGGAGGAAATTGCAAGTGAGTCGTCAATCGATTAGGAATATTTAGTCTTTGCCTAAGGACGCGTTTGCTCTACTTTTGAAAAGTCTGCTTAGAGAACAAGATAATCTCTTTTTTGTATGCGTGCAACATCGTCTTAAGCATTTTTTAATCGTTTGTGGCTTTTATGAAATATTGTCAAATTCAATTCCAATGACAATACTCCTCATTTATTGACTTTTGTGGTCATCTATAGCGACAATCAACATTTTTTTCAAGAACACTTGAAATGATAAGAGAGTACTTTTTTATCCATGCTTTTCAAACGAAAAAACAACACTATATTTGTCGATTTCTTATCGTTGTCTTTTTCTTTGTTTATTAATCCAGTGGTTCCCAAATCTTCATTCTGATAACCAGAAATTTCTTATTGGTGAATGTAGCCCAAACGGATTAGGGTTTTTTTTTAATTTTAAGACTTAGTCTTTTGCTTAACTTATTAATTTTTAAAGCAACAAAAACTATTTTATAATTAATTAACTAAAAATGTATTTTATATTTTTTTTCACATTCAAAAATCTTTTGAAATTCAATTGGGAATATACGATACTACTCTTAGCCTCAATTAAGAAGCACCTGTTTTACGGCCAGTATAACGTCTAGTTAAAACACTCCGATCTTCTTCCAAAGATGACTCCTTTTAACCCTTCCACAAAACGATGGCGAATTACTTATCTTATAATTTATGAAAGAAATTGTCTTAAGGTTCAATAGTAGTAGCTACGAGTTTTTCTGAGTCGGTGGAGGCGAAGATTTTAGAGTGTTTCAAATTTTTCGCAATCACAGTAAAACTTTTTTATTACATTAATATCCTTTTTTGGCAAGTGTCTTTATTGAAGAAATCGATGATTAAAGATTGAGACTTCAAACTAAAATATTAATCATAATAAATTGTCCTTTATTTGAGATACGTATGGATAAGGTGGCGTTCGCATAAAATTAAATTTTAATTAAAAAAATTTCTTTCAACTTTCTCTGGTTTTAGTTCACTAATTTATAGTGAATGATTTAAAAAAGCACAAATTTCATCTTTTTTGTTCATAATTTCAGCAATTTTTTTAAACATTTTTATCGTAAAAAGTATGTTTTATAATTCGCTCAATTTTCTTGAATTTACTTAGAAAAGAAAGCGAAATTTTATTTTGAAAATTTTCGCTACTCTTCCTCCTTCTTGATATTTTTTGTTTGTCTCATTGTATTATTTGCCTTCTTTATTTTGAACAACATGTATATACTAATTTTCTTCTTGGATTGCGCGTTCAAAGGAAGAATTCAAAATCTTACATTGAATTATGTTTCCATCATTTTGTACGTACACACTACACACGCATTTCATTTTGCTTTGCTTGTGACAATTCAATTTGTAGAAACGTAATCGCGTCATTTTGCTTTTCTTGAAATTTTGATGCCGTTTACGCATCATTAATCATGGACATCACATCTCATAAGAGATACCAAACAAAACGTGTAGTTTTTTGCTAGGCTCACAATTTCTGATATTCTTAATTATTTAACGTTTTGTGTGCGTGTCTCTATGTTTCTGCATTTGTGTGTGTGCGCGTTTGCGTGCGTGTGTGTCTGTACGGTTGGATCAAATACAGTATTTGAATAGTATTTAAATACAAATTTGATGTATTTGTATTTATATTTTTGGGATATCGAAAAAAAGTATCTGTATTTATATTTCTACGATAAAGAACAATAGTATTTGTATATGTATTTTTGGAATTTGAAGCAAAAATATTTGACGTATAAATATGCCTATTTGATTTAACGCTTATCTTGAAAGAAAAGAGAACCATGATTTCAAGTATACCTTTTTTACTTTAAGTTCGTCCTTTTCCAATTTAAGTCCGTCTTTTTCCATTAGTTCGTCTTTTTTCAATTTAAGTTCGTCCTTTTCCATTTTAAGTTCGTCCATTTTAAATTTGTATTAAACTCTGTTTTTAAAACACATTGAATTTGTTAGCTATATTTTGAAATGAAAAATTTGATTCGAAATTTTCCGGGCAACATTTTTTATTCTACTTTTTAACAAAGAATAAAACACTAACATTGGTCTACTTGAGCTACAAATTTTTTTGAAATTGTTTGATATACTCAAAAAGAAAAAGGTAAAATAAATTTTCAATAACTAAAATCCTGCTTGGGCGAAGATTAGTTATGAAAAAAATCGTGTGTTTATTTAAATTATACGTGTAAAGCTTCTTAATTTCAATATTAATACCAAATAACATTGAATTTTTTTAAAGAAAAGATGATTTTGATATAGTGCGATAAAATCTGCTCTAATCTATTCGAAAAACTTAATTTTAAGTGTTGCAAGTAAAAATTATGGACGAAACAGCATTAACTTTGAAAACTTGCACAGATTCGAACAGAAAAAGAGTTTTTCGTTAGCACAGTGTATTCGGATCGGTCCGATTCAATTTAAGCACAGCACATGTGGCGTAATTCATTTTGCCAATCATACCTAGAAAGACTTCATTCGAGAGAAAGAATGAATTGATCAAGTTGGTAAGAAACGAAGGTTGCAAGATCAAGGAAGCTTCTAATTCCCTAAATATTAATTATTCTACTTTGAAGACAATTTTGCAAAATTTTTGAAGATGATGATGTCGACCCAAATGTTGCTAAAAACATGGAGGTCACAAAAAAGTCTTACTCAACAAAGAAAAACTCTCGTACTTAGAAAGTCTGATTGAAAATAACCTCATTACACACATTGGAAGAAATGAGACAAAAAATTCAACAAAGATTTTGCATAAAAATTTCAAGAAGGTTCATAATTACTTAGTGAACACACTGAAAGTAACGCTTAAAAAGCAAATAGAGAAATTGACTGCGTTAATCGACCAGACATTATTGAAAAACGAAAAGAGTATGCAAGGCAGTTCCAAAGCGCATCTTCTCAAGAAAGTCTGATATTTGTTGATGAAAGCGAGTTTAACTTGCACTTGACACGCTATCAAGCTCGTTCAAAAAAAGACAAAAGAACTAATGTTGTTGTTCCTGTAACAGTGGAAAAACACAACATTAATTTTAGCAATCAATTGTTTCAAAGTTGTACATTTTGAAATAATTGAAAATGAAACCTGCAATGGGAAAAAAATTCAAGTTCATGCAAACATTTTGAACAAAATGGAATTGGACGAAAGAATAAATGAAGGTGTTTGGATTGTTTTAGACAATGCCAAAATTCATAAATGTCGATATGTGCAAAATCTTTTCGATTCCCAAAGTAATTATGTTCTAAAATATCTTTCACCTTATTCATTCATGCTCAATCCTTGTGAAAATGCCTTTTTAAAAATCAAAGCAAAATAAAGAGTTTACTTATAAATGAAAGCAGTTCTTTATCTGAATTGATTGGTCAAAGTCTTCAAACAGTTTCTCTTTTGAAATGCAGTAATTTCTATCGGTTTATGTTGAATAACATCAATAATGCTGCCAAAAAAAAAAAAAAAGTAAAAATTTTTTTTTTTTTTTTTTTTTTTTTTTTTTTTTTTTTTTATTTTTTTTTTTTTTGATTAATTTTTTTTTTTTTTTTTTTTAAAAAAAAAATTTTTTTTTTTTTTAATAAAAAAAAAAATATTTTTTTGAAAATAATAAAAATTTTAAAAAAAAAAAAGGTGGGGGTGGGATTTTTTTTTTTTTTTTATTTTTTTTTTAAAAACAATAAAAAAAATATTCCCAAACCACCTACATGTTAAGGTTTTTTTTTTTTTTAAAAAGTAGTACAAAAAATGTTGTTCTGAAAATTTAGGTTCAAATCCGATTTTTCGTTACAAAATATAGCTAACAAGGTCAATCTGTTTTAAAAATAGACTTTTTTGAGCTTAAATACAAATTTAAAATGGACGAACTTAAATTGTAAAAGGACGAACTTAAATGGAAAAAGGACGAACTTAAAATGGAAAAGGGCGAACTTAAATTGAAAAAGGACGAACTTAAATTGGAAAAGTACGAACTTAAATTGTAAAAGGACGAACTAATGGAGAAGGACGAACTTAAATTGAAAAGGGACGAATTTAAAGTAAAAATGGTATATATCAAATGATTCATGAGTCTATTAGCACCCATTGCCTGCAATGAGCCCCATTTGGGGATCAACTTCAAAAACTATCACCCACGGCTGATAGTTGAATTTTTAAGGAAATTATTTCATGCAAATTCTTTTTATAAATATATTTAAAATGTCTGATAGCAAAACATATTATTTAATATCTTTTGTTAACTTCAAATCTAATATAATGTGTTGCCTCAAAACTTTGGATTAATGAAATTACCACTGTTAAAAATTTTATTACACTTAAAAAAATTTTTCAAAATATTATTAGTGAAAAATTTTTGTTTCAACGATAATTATAAGAAAAAAATATAATAATCTTTCAAATATATTTATGTTTATAAACAATCCCCATCTGGAGCTCACGAAATGAAATAGTTACAAAAAAAGAGTTTAGAAGAGAATGAGTTATGACTTATGCGAGCATTTCATCTTTATCAGATGCGAAAATTTGAACGGTGTTCTGCTTTTTGATATCAATCCACTGAAGTGTGACTACTGGCAAGATAAAATATGCTTCAACATTTTTAAATAATTTGCGAAAAATATTTTAGTAAGGCTGGTGATATTTATACACCTGAGAGAGCACAACTCCTCGCCCCGGAAACTTTCCGATCATAATGTTGATAAAATGCAACTATGAATTATGAGTATTATTTATATCGTTTGTATTTTAAACAATTTTGAGCAAAATTATTTGTATTTTTGAAATCCTAAACAATAATATTTATATTTGTATTTGACTTTTAGAAAATATATTGATCCAACCCTAGTGTGTGTGTACGTGTGTAATTCCTTTGAAAAAGAATGCAGACGATGTCTCAAATATTCCTGTCCTCAAAGTGTACTACTAGTGATGCATGAACCAATTGATTTTGTGAAATTTTGACTCCATAGATATACACAAGATACAAAAAATCATTGGTAAAGAAAAAGGGAAAAAATCCAACGTAATTTGGGTCGTTCACAATTGACGTCAACCGAGACTGGAAGGGTGAGAATCAGAAAGTTGACAACTGGCAAATTTGTTGAATGATGAATATGTAAGAGTTGACAAGAGGGGTGGGAAGGGGGTGAGGGTTGTTAACTAGTTAAAAATTGGTTGACGTCAATTGTCCCATTTGAACACATCATGAGAGCAGAACATTTCACACATTCGAATAAAATTGAACTATACCACATTATTGATGACATCAGTTAAAAATTTTTTTATCATTCAACAGTCGAGTTATCGAATAAATAGTGACGAAATACACATTTTGAACACAAGTACACACTCTTTTACATCATGACAGCTGCATTTATTTCTTCAAATTATGTAATCATTATTATCAGCAAAGCGTAATTGATTTTACTTTTGAGCTATCTTATTCTTTTATCATGTCTACTTTGACATCACGAGATCTTTCTTCTAAACAGCGCTCCAAAATTCACGTGATGCCCAGGGCAAAAGTTACAGTGCACTGCAAATTTCATCACATTTTTGTGTTTTACTATGACAAGTTTTTGATGAGACCGTCGAAATTCATTTCTATCAGAATTGATAGCAAATTTCATAATTGGCGTTTGTTCTATGTATATCTTTTTTAAATATGCCACCGGAGTATCGCCCGAGTCATATGCCCCCTTACACCTCTCTCCCTCGTATGTGAGGATCCTGCTTATAAATATATTTTTGTACATTTAGCCCTCCAAGTGAAAATTTGTCCAGGCACAAATGATATTTATTTGGTGTCAGCATTTTGTTATTTTACACCCTTGGTATGTTAGTTTTTGGCGCCCTTATCTCAGTTTTTAAAAACATGCACTCACTTCAAGATTTGTGGATAATTCTATCTTAAAACTGGCCAAACAAATCATTGAATTTACTTCAGCGAATAAAAACTTTGCTTTTTATAATGCTCTTTAATACATGTTATTTATTGGTTATTTTTATTTATAAGCCTAAGATAATTTTATTGAAAAGTTGCAAAATTTATAGATCAAGTTGGCTTTAAGCCATAGAATAAAAGAGAGCACTGTTCAAAAATAAAATATCATTGATGCTTAGACTTTTTACTGCTGATCTTCTATCCTAAATAAAGGTAAAGGTACCCCGGGGTGTTTTCATCGATAATGCACAATTGCGCCGCTTGTATCGAACTATGAGGAAAGCAGGCTTGATGCGGAATCGAACCCAAGACCTTGAGTTATCGAATCCAGCATCTAACCAACCCTACTCACGCTCCAAAAAATAAGCTCCAAAAATAACATGGTTAGCAAAATTAATTTTATGCTAGCTAGTGTATCACTTGTCGCCATAATGGATAAAAAGTTCTCTGGAATTAGTCATTTCCTGTTGATTCATTAATATTTGATCGATTTGAATGTATGTGTGATGAATTTCTGATGACACTACTCACTTATTTTACACATTTCACAACTAGGTATAATCAAGCCACAAATTAGCAGCATTTTCAAATTAAAACCCCCAAATCTAAAGCCCGACTCCTGTATCTAGTGTGTATGTGCGTGTGTTCTTATGATTTGACTAAAAATATTAAAAATTACTGCAATTTATTTGAATTCATCACAAGTTTTCAAAGTTAACTATTAAAATTGAATATTCGAAAACTATCTGAGTTCCTAGGCCAGAATATTCTTCCATACCGTCACATATGTTAAGGATGCCACGATTAGGAGTCGAACCGACAATTATAAATATTATTGTGGAGGCTTAAAAGATGGTAGAATCCAGGTAAAAATAAAATTGGTAAATTAAGTGACGTTTTCTTCAAAAGGAAAAAACTCGCCTCCTGCGATATTAACGTTGAATTCAAAACAAAACCAGCTTTCACTACCTAAATAAGTGAATGGCTGAAGTATAGACTTGTGTCAAGTTTAATTTTAAAATTTCTATAAGTGTAGCACTTATCTCTGATAAACTTACATATTGTTGTTTGAAAAATGAAAGTAAATTTTTGAATCAATAAGAATTTAAATTCTAATTGCTCTTTTTTGGAAGTAGGAATCTCACCAAATTTGAACATCGTTGCATCACTACTGCAGACACTAGAAGTAGTTTTTATTTGTTTTTTGTTAAGGTGTTTTTACTCAACACCAGAGCCCAAAACTAATATAAAGCAAAAAATCCCATGTATCATCCATACTTACTCTCTCTTTAATGTGTAACATTTATGTAAGCATAGATTAACGATGCTTTTTTTGATTATTTACTGAACTAGAATAGCAAACAGAATCAATTAAATACGCTTTCTTTGGTAAACTTAGATCTCCAACCAAAACATTTACATAATACTTATTTTCAAGCGAGGACTCATCTATAATTAGAAATAAAAACTACGTTCTACCTTTTCTTTGATACTTTCTTTTATATTTTTTTCAAGAATAGTAATGTAATATCGACAAGAATTTGCATTTGGACAGTTGTACCCCATATATTTGAACAAATCATTAATCGAAGAATGATTCAATTTATTCAAAGGTATATTTGCTGGCAAAAAAGATTCTGTTACTTTTTACAAAGTTTTTATCACTAATAAACGTTTGAACAGGGGAAGTAGCAAATTTTGAATATTTTTCAGTCTTTCTATGATTTTCAACAAAAAAATATTTGCTGTGCTTAACAATGCAATTACAAAGTTTGCAATAGAGTTCATTTTTAGGAGTTAAGTAAACTCTTCAAGAAGCTTAAAAATGATTTCTTTAACTTTTTGTGAAGAAAACTTCGCAGTTTTTGGCATAATTTTTAAAGGCAAGGGAAAAAATAAGTATTTTTAAAAAACAAGAATTCTATGCTCCTTTAAAATTGAAATTATAAATGGTGTCAATATAGAAATGTGTCAAATGTTCACTTCCTCTATGCTTCTCATTTTTCAGTCATATTAGGAATGGGCCTGTGCGTGGCTGCCTTATATACTTGGTGGAGCAGCGGAAGCCCGGGCTGGCTTGCTATTGGACGGGCAGTTAGCAGCTTCTCCTGTTAACGGAGGGGCGTAGCCCGTTCTTTTGCCAAGCTTTATTGACCAATGAGAAGGATCTTCTGCTGTCGTCTTGGCGCCAAGTGGGCAGTCGATAGGGTCTATCTTCATGGCATTGTGGGTCCTTTGCACGGGCACCGTGGGAGAGAACTTCTTCATCCTGTCTTCAGTGATCCACTTGAAGGTGAGGAGGATGTTGTTGAAGAAGTCTCTCCATACTTTGGAATCCAAAGTAATCTGGCAGTCCCAGATATCGAGAGTGTGGTCTTTCGCAGAAGATTGGCGGCGGGACGGTTCGTCCGCCGGGTTATCTTCGGACTTTATGTACTCGATCGAGGAGCGCAGGGCATCTTTCCAGTCACTTGTGGCTTCTAGCCAGAGAAGTAGGATGCCTTGGCGCCAGGAACTGCTGCCCAATTTGCGAATGCAGCCAATTGCAGCCATTGAGTCCGAAAGGATCTTCCGGGATGGCCATGTGAAGTGTGCCAGGATGATGGCCAGGAGTTCCAGGTCCGCGATGTTCCATTCGGGGGCCTGTATGGGGAAGCACCATGAACCTTCCTTTGTGTGGAAGCCTAAAGCCATCAAGGATGCGTCCACATGAACTTCGCCATTGAGCTGCCTGGATTTTGCCAGATTCCAGGGCACTAGGATGGTATCCATCACGTAGGGAAAGGCCAGCTGAACCAGCTGGCCATAGGAGGCGAGATCTTCCCAATGATATAGGTTGGAGATAATCCTGAATTTTCCGGGAAGTGTTGCCGCGTAGTAGTTCAGGATACCCATAATCTTCTGCCTCCATTTTGTGGGGACCTCCGGGCAATTTTGCGCCAACAAAAAGGCGCAAAGTGCCCGGAGGAGGGCCTCTTTCTTAGCGTCCGGGACACCCATCGTCCTGTTGCTGAGATCGAGGAGGGCCCCGAGAAACTCGAGGACTTGGGTCGGTTGGAGAATTGACTTGTCCGAGTTTATGCGGATTCCGCATTCCTCTTCCAAGAAAAAGGTGAACTGGCTGGTGATCCAGCCAGCCAGTTCTTGGGAGTCTGCTAGGAGGAGAAAATCGTCCAGATAGACGATGATCTTTATCCTAAGCGCGTAGGGCAGGGGTAGCCTGGCCTTGAAGGTGCCTACCAGCCGGCGCATTGTGTTCTGGAGGATTGCCGGGCTGAAGCATGCTCCCATGGGGAGCCTAGTGAATTGCCAGACTCGACCGCCTAGCTTCACGCAGAAACAGCTTCGCCAAGCCGTTTGAATACGGATTCCGTAGAAAGCGTCCGAGAGGTCAAGCCTGGTTGCCCAGTTTAGGTTTTCCGGTATGTACCTCAACTGGTAGGGCGCCGTTAAACGAATTGGCGGTGTTGCGAATAGTTCTTTGGTGAAACCAAAGTCCGCAACGAGGCGGGTCTTCCCATTGGCCTTGGGCACCAAGAAACATGGGGAAATGATCCTTGGTTTCCTTGCCAGTTCCAAAATGCCGTGTTTGACTAGTTTAGGCAGCACCTGCTGAACTAAGAAATCCCTCTGGCAAGTAGGCGGCTTCGAGAATCTCGAAAAGGAGTGGAAAGGCCGGTTGGAGAGCAGTTTGGGCTTGTATCCTCGATGGAGTATGTTCAAAATGCCCCGGTGTTTGAGGTCCTTTGGCGGCCTGAAAAGGGGGGCGGAGACTCGAAACGAGGCATTTGCGGGCAATTCCGCCAGTCTAGCCGAGGCCGAGTAAGATTTGAGGAGGTTCCTGCAGGAGGCAATATCGATGATGGACTGGATTTGGTCCTCATCTGGATCCGGGCAGGGGTTATCCTCGGGATCAAAGGACATCACCTGAGAGAAGATGTTCTTCCAGAACCTGGGGGGAACAAGGCCTTATTGGCTTCGTAAAAGTCCAATAAGGCACCCGGGTGAGCGGGGATAAAGAAACTTTGATCACCCGCCTGTACCGTGATGGAACCATCAGATTGGAAGGTGAAGGACGGTAACACTGCCGGATCGGAGGGGGCTGGTAGAAGGATATTGAGTGGCGGCAGCGTGGGAGGATCCACCGGGTCCTCCGAAACTATCACTGGCTGGCCGTCAATGATCCTGATTTTTGTCTGAATCAGCCCAGGCGGATGGGTCGCCACGGGCTGAGGGGGAGACGGAAGGACAGGCGGCGGTACCCGCGTGAGTGTAGGCTGTCCCTCGGAGATTTCGATGAAAGACTGAACCAGTCTTGGCGGGGATGTCGTGCAAAGGGGAATCTCCGGGATGGGCAGTGGGAATCCCACGGGCACCCCTAATTCCTGGAGAAATCCACCCTCGGGAACCCTGAAAGAAGGACCTTCGGCGGGAGAGGCTAACTATTTCAGTTTTTCAGTTAAATATTTAGTCAGAGTATTCAAACTCATAAAGCAGAGGCATACTTGACCTTGAACTATTTGAAAATTTTGCTTATCAATATTAAAAGTCAATATATTTAAGAATATATTATTGAAAGACAAGTTATAAATAAAATTGAATAAAAGAATAAGTCAAAAAATGAATTATTAATCAGATAAAATATTTGATAAAGCTATTTTTCTTGGTTGCTTTCTTGTAAATTCTAAGGATACTTGATCTTCAATTATTTCTTTATCTCTATGTATGCTTGATTACTTTAATGCTGAACATCTTTCCTGATACATTTAAAACCTTAGTCAAATTACTGTAAATCTATCTTTGTCATCTAAGTATTGTGATTATTGCTTCCTCCTTCTAATTGGTTTGTCATTCTCCAGGGAACTAGAACGTCCTAAATTATTTATATTGCATAAATTTTTTTTATTTATATTCAATCGACATGTGTGTGACTTTGACAATTTAATTTGCAAAAAATTGTTCATGTATATTATATATTGTAAATTGAAGTTTCTTGATTTTTACAATCGAAATTCATTAAAATGTTTGAACCTGAAAAGAAACCAAAAGAAAAGTAGAAACAACATTTAATTTCTTAAAAAAGTTCGAAAATAAATTTAAAGGAAAATCATCAATTTTTAAAAGTTATAAATATAAAAAATGTTATTAAATACTAAAATACGCCCTATTCTTTTTAAGAAAGTACTAAAACACGCCCTCTTCTTTTTCAAGCTTTTCTTACTACTCAAGTGTAAAATGGCTAAAACCTTACTTTGCGCAAGACAGATATTTAAGCTCTAAGTTTTGTAAGTGTGTGTCTTGTTTTAACGGATAGGGTTTCCTCTGATCCATCGATTTACGTCTGCAAAATGTTTGTAAAACCTTGTTAGGTTTAAGTGTAGAGAGATGATTTATAAGTGTATGTTGTATAATTTTATTTATATAGTGTTTGATCTTCTCTTTCTTGCTTATTTTCGTCAATATGATGTATAAAAAAAGGCGTCACAAATATAGTATTTTTCATGTGTCTTTAGGTCGCGTTTGATCAGCAGGAAGAGAGTGAGAGCATACGTATAACACCTAAAGGAGACCTCTATCTTCCTCCTCCCTCTCAGATGCGAAATAGAGATAAGTATCAAAGAATACTTAGGATAGGGCTAGACGCAAAGAGGGAGAGAGCGAAGTAAGAAGTCCTAGCTGCACTCTTCTTTCTCTCTATATCCGCTTGGATCGATTAACATTCAATCTAGGGAAATAGCTCCCTTTCTACTTCCATCACCTACTTCTTCCTTCTGCTTAGTCTAGTATTTAATTATCCAATACTAAAATTTTATAATCGATAAAATGTGTTCTTTGATATATGGAGAATTTGTAGAATAGTATCGTGCTATTTTATAATCTCCTTCTCTGTTTTTATTAGCATTCATCCTACTGTGATTCCATGTGATACTTACTACAACGCTTTATATGAAGTATCATTTTCTAGGCTTATTATATCATTACGATTTTTCATTTTTCCTCATAATATTCCTTAGTTTATCCTCCATTCTGACATCTAAATTATACACACAGATGGATGCTTTACTGTTGATAAAGATACTTGTTATATTTTGAGTTAAGTAGTATTTTGCTCTATATATTTTCATTTAATTCTTATAGCACAAGGTTGAAATAATATTATTATGGAATGAAAGGATTACATTAAAATGGATGATATGTAGGTGTATATATATATGTGTGTGTGTGTGTATTTCTATTCCAAACAGTAGCCAGGATATAACAAAAATAGGAAAAATTTTAATCAAACTATTCAAAAATTTTATTTCAAATTTTATGCCGTAATTCTTTTCTAATTAACGTGAAATTCAATACTTTTCCGAAAAACACGAGAAGCAAAGGTGCGAGGCGGTGAGGTCGATATTTTCTAAAATGGGATTCATCATCACTTTTTTACTATATTTTGCGTTTTAAGTTTTATTAACCCCGTTCAGGCATTTTTTTCTAAAATTAAGCTTCTGCTTTTCTTTTTGAAAAAGTTTTTATATAACTAAAAAAATGCAATTTTTATTTTATGGGCTACCGATGTCCCATTCTGACTTAAAGGGTCCCTTTGAGGACCAGTTTTCCAAAAAGCGAAGATGGATTTGGTCAAATTTGTTAATCCTAAAAACTTTGACCAAATCAGAATCTTAAAAAAAGACAAAAATTATTATAAGCAGATACGATCCTAACTTCATGTTTGAAGCCAGTTTTGGCTAAAAACAAATTTGTGAAAACTTTGAATATTGAAATACCTCATAAATACACCAATGTAAAAAGTTTTTTTTAATGCAATTTTTATTTAGTTTTTAAAATAATTATTGAATTTAGAATTGTTCTAATTGTTGAAAAGCATTTATCAATTTATTTTGAAAATAGTAAAGTGTCTAAAAATCTTTATCATAATTTGAAGTATGTGAGTTTTTTGAAAATTCTATTTTTTAAGAAAATTTTTAATCGGAGTGTAATCATGATATAGAAGAAAATTTCTTATCACAAAATATTTCCAGATTTTACCCTGGATTGGAGAAGTGCCTTCTCCAAGGTTTTTTCTGAGCAAGATTCAAGAAGTTTATTTCGTTAACATTAAAAATATGGAAGCTAAAATGCATTAAATTTAAAATATTTAAAACAAAAAAATATTTCAAAAAAATTTAACTATACTAAAACTCAAAACCTTTGGGACCACTTACCTCTTTTGGCCTAGGCGAAATGATGGTCTGCGTATAAGTAATCGTGTAGGAATTGACAAACATTTCTCTAAATTTTATACATTAACTTGACTATTTTTAAAACCGATTTTGAAGACATCCCAAAACATCATCGGGATTTTTGTGATTGATATAATTAAAAAAGTATATGTAAGTAAGTTAAACTCGATAAAAGTTTTTTTTATAAAAAAATAAGTTTTTTTAACATTTATTAGTGGTCTGGCAAGCCCATCTGGGAGACAAAGCTACTTAGTACTTACAAAACTACTTTATATATCTTTTTTACAAAATGGATGAAATTTAAAAATCACACTTCTATTCAAAATTTCCTACATACTTTAAGAGTATGACCAATTGAAAATATTTTGCAATTAATAACACATACCGTAGTTATACCTGTTTGGAATTTAGTCACATAGAAGCCATATTTATATATCATCATCATTAATAATATGAATATATATTGTTTTCACTCCAAGTTTACTCTAAATTCTAAAAAAAATTGTCAATTGAATTGTGTATAATATGAAAATGTGTTAAAAGTCAATGTCATAGGAAGAGTTTGATTTTTAATTTTTTTTAATTTTAAAGAAATTTGACATGATATATACTGTCCAGCCTATACTTATTTGCAAATCCTGGTTGAAAAAGACCAATAAAAATTCTAATGCTTATCTTATTTTTTTCAAATATATAATGTATCTTCTTAAATTGCTATAAGTTGCCATAATCAATACCTATAGAATTTCTTCTTTTTTTGTTTATATTATTATTATTATCAATGATGATGAAGTAATTATTGAAGGTCTAATTTTAGAAAAATGCTAAGAGAAGTTTACACGCCCTAAAGGAAACTGAATTCTTAAGACTGAAGAGATCTCGACTAGGAGTGGATGATTTTGATCCTTTGAAAGTCATTGGCAGAGGGGCCTTTGGTGAAGTAATTTGTTTTCATTTTAAAGTCTTTTTTTTCTCGCAACATTCAAATTTTGTAGTCAAATCACAAATATCATCAATCCGAAAAAAGTAATGGTGCTTGTTTATCACTTTTTTGGCACTTCCCCCACTTGTAAAATAAATCTAAATATATCGAAATGTATACTTTATTCAAATGAATGTTACCAAATGGTTTTATTGTTAAATTTGATGATAAATAAATAATTGCATTACTTTTTTTGATTACAACATTTTTCTTCAAAAGGTACAAAACTAGAACACTCCTTTTGGTACATTGTTTACAAAATAGAGATTTCTAATTTGGAATTGATCGAATTTGGTTCTATTTCTCCCAAAAAATTGGGGTGGAACGTGGTAATCTCATTCGTTGCTTTGCAAAATCAAATACATTGTTGAATTGATGATGCATATGCAAAGTGATTTATTGTATTCATTCAAATTAATAGATAGATAACCTGATAAAAATGATGAACTTTTCGCGATCGCAATTACTTTTTTGATGCGTCAATACAATATCGCATCGCTGCTAATCGGAGCAAGTTTTCACGCTGGTTGGTGGTGGTACATTAAGAGTAGCCTTTTCTCTTAATCATTATTATCCTTTGTGTTATATTATGCTCTGTTATGCAAGTTTGTGTGGTTGTGACGATACGCATCTTTTGCTCCTTCGTTTTATTTAATTATCCGCCATTGTGTGTGCGTGTTTCATCATCAGGCAGCACCTTTTCATGGATGCGCTTAACTTAGCCAGAAATATTGCATCAACTTCTACTTCTTATCGCCATCTTGAATAACCACAGCAATTTAACCCATTTCCATTTTCTCGGTGTGGAAAATGCACTGCAATAGTAGATCATCATCGTCTATGTATGCGATTAACATTGGATAGACCGCAGCGAGACAAACAGGCGCCTGATCGAATTAAGGGAAAATTATATAGAAGTTTGTGAGAAAATTGCGTGCTCTAATCATGATATAGAATAACAACAGGCACGGCCCTTTTGATCGATTTCATCCCTTTTTTCATTTTTTAAAAAACGTAGCGTGACACCACTGCCCTAAGTAAAGCTTCCTTAAGCTATTTTGAAAACTAAAAAAAAAAATTTTTATCTAGTTATGCTCAATACAAAAAATGCTACTTATATATACCTATCTATCTATGTATCCATAGACGATCATTCCAAAATTTAATTTTTCAAAGTTTAATAAAAACTTTATTTTTCATCTAAATTTTATGTAAAAACATCATTCTCAATAAACATGTCAAATTTTAACTTTTCTGATGACTGGTAAGGTTTTTTTCATGTAAAATTTTTAAACATTTACTATATATAAGTAGGCTGGCAAGGTTTTTCTGTGTATTTTTGCTCGCCAACGATCATTCCAAAAAATCATTTTTCAAAGTTTAATACAAAGTTTATTTTTCATCAAATTTGTATGAACTTTATGTGTTAGCTAAAACACCATTCTCAATAAACATGTAAATGAATCTATGTGGTAGATACAATCCTAACACGACCGCTTCCAAATTGAGAAACAATCTTAATGTTTAATGTTAGCCTAAGTCAGAATTGGGTCGCCAGAGCGCTATTTGACCTTGAACACCTTTGAATTCTTTAGAGAAAGAAAACCTGGATAAAAAAAGCACAGCGAATTGTAGCTTATCGGTATTATATCCAAGGGAAAAATGATCCTTCAAAATTTTACTGATAAGGATGTCATGATCAGAATTCATACATAGTACAACTGATCAATGCCAAATGCTTTCACGCTATGCCATCTGCTGAAGACAAATCAAGGTTTTACCTCGGTTTCAAAATTGAACAAGAAGTTCCCCCCACTTTTATATAATTATTACAGTACATTTATGGGCGCTGGGCAATTGTACGAGCTGCCACTTAGTACTGGTGGACTTAATACATACATCTGAAAAATTATGGCTTATTGTAAAGTGTGTCAAAAAATTCCATCTAGAGGTTAAGTTAGGGCACATGCTCTCAATCTTGGGTTCTATTAAGATTTCAGGAGTTTGTGATCATGTTTTTAAATCGTATAATAGATTTAAATCAAGTAGTAAGGATTTATTAGGAATAATGTTCTTTTACTACCACATTTCTGAATTCTCAAATTTTCATTCATTTCATGTTATAAGAACTTTTCTTGATTTCTTTTTCTTATTTTACAGCTCAAATCCTTTTTAGTTTACGAGTTTTTGTCCTCATATTCTCGTCTCATATTTTTACATTTAATAAATTATGAATATTAATTGAACTTTAAACTAATAATATTGCGTTGAAACTGTCTTGTATGATTTATCCTTCCTCCCGAGTAAGAAAGAAAGTCTTAACTGATAACAAAATTAAAATTGTTTATAATACTCTAAAATTTAAAAAAGTCCAAATGACATCTTTATTTTTCCCTTATTAGTTGAGTAATTAAACAAAATCCTTAATTTATTTAATGACAAATCTATAAGATAATTAAATCTAGCAAGAGTAACTATTGTAATTTTGAATAATGTTGATTATGTTAATGAGATGGTAGGTGTTTAAAATGATGAGGGTACGTTTACTCAAAGTCACTTGCATTAAAAAAAGAAAACATGCGCTAAGTCTTTAAAATTCTGGTTATCAAAGAGCCCAAATTTTTTAAATGTGTTTACCTTTTTCATTTAATTTTTATATAACTCGAAACACGATTTTTATTTATCGGATACTAGTGTCGCATTGGCTCCGCTTTAAAAGGTTCAAAGGATTAACAATACTTGAGAAATAAATTTGATTTAGTACAACCAGGCGTTGATATACGTTGGAACAAAAGTTTACACGATACCCGTGCTTTTTATTTTAAGCTTCTGGATCCACGTCTGCCCACAACTCTGATTTTTCTGTCACTTAGTTTTTTGTAATCCTAATCTATGAAGTTGTATCAAATTAGATTCAGAATTTTTTCTTAGCTGCTTTATCAAATATATATTGTTGTTTAAATATTATTATCATTAAAGCGAAGAAATATAAGTGATTGCCAGTTTACAATATAATTTAAAACTTTGGCTAATTAGGTTCGCTTGGTTCAAAAGAAAGACACTGGCCGTGTTTATGCCATGAAAATTCTGCGCAAAAGTGATATGCTGGATAAAGGACAGGTAATATTTCTTCATTTTTCTTCGATTATTATCATTGTTTACCTTTTTCCAATGGAATTGTATATTTTTAAAGTAGACGATTCTCATTTCTTGCAACACTCCCGTTACACGGGTCCTCAGAGCGTTAACGTGTTTATACTTTAAAATTTGATTCAACGTTATGCTTTAACTTTTTCATCTCATTACTAACTTTAGATTTATTGTCCAATGCGCAAAACTCAACTGCTGATTTTGACTATTCACATTTATTCTCAATTTGTATAATAGTTGACAAGTGTTCTTATCTAATTTCAAAATGGGCTTTGTCTAAAATTTTGGAAACCTATTGTTGGGGTTAGGATTAATATAGAATTAGCATTAGTGTTAGCCCAATCGTAAATACATACATACATATAGATATACATTTTTTCACATTCTTGGCACAAACCTTCGCATTTATTTGTATTAATGCACGTCTGACACAATAAACACCTCCTGGCTAGTAATTAAAAAAATTTATGAAAACAAGATTTAATTAATAGGCAATTTTTTCTGTTGCATTTTAAAAAACTCCATTATTGGAGTCGATTAGATTGGAAATTTAAAATGGATTGGACTCGTATCTAATAAAAGTTAGCAGTCTGTATGGAAGCCGCATTTTTTATGTATGAAAATAGTAGGGGTGCACCGGATAGTCTATCCGGCCGGATAGCGATAATTATTTGATATTCGGCATGAACGCCGGATAATTCTTATAACCGGCAGGATAAACCGAATAGTTACAAACAAATTATCATTAAATGTTTACTTTTAAAAAAGCACAAAACTAATAAGAGTAAGTTTTTAATGACAAAAAGTTCACAATTTGACTTTATTTCAAAGAATTAACTAACAAATAAGACGTCAAAAAATTTCTTGCCATTGTGATGAGCGAATAAAAGCATTTATCCTTTTTCAGCCAAAAGTTTGGTTCTTTTTTATTCAAAAATGTTTCCATATTCGGAAAAGAGTCTCTCTGAGTACACTGATGAAGGAGGCGTGCATAAGTGTTTGTCTGGTAGATGCTTTAGCAAAGGAAATTTTTCTTCCTGCCTCCAATATTGCAGGGGACATTTTTTTCTTTCCAAAAGTGGGGTGCGGAGATAGGCTTCCAACTCTCTGGCTGCCTCATCTTCAATATCATTTTTCGACACATTTTTTATTGTGTTTGAATTTCCATTGGTTTCAGTAATTTCTTGGAAGCAAGCCATGAAATCATCTTTGCTTTCATCCTTAAATAACATTATGCTTGGAGAGTCAGGGCCAGCAGCTTCATCAAGAGTTTCCGTCTCCATATTCTTTTTAACAACGTTGTGATTTGAAATTAGCTCTTTGGGAACTAATGTTTTCCCAAATGTCTTGTCTTTAAGAAATTGGGCTTTAAATCGTGGATTAAGTATTGTTGGCAGAACATATATCGGGTTCGTCATGAAGTTGAGACCTGAATCCGAATCATTGAAAAATCTACTACGAAGAGAAGTCAAGAGTCTCTGTTTAGTTTCTTTGATACCTTCTTTATCAGTGCCCTTTTCAAAGTATCTTTCAAGAGGGCTTACATTGGGAATTACAGTTGAAAGAAGACATGACTCAGCAGTTGCCAATATCCGGCATATTATCTGACCGGATATTTAGATCTACTATATTTATCCGGTATCCGGCCGGATTGTAAATTGAGCTATCCGGTGCACCTCTAGAAAATAGGAATTCCTATATACATGATACACACATACACAAACTATTAGAAAAAACAAAAGCGCTGCTTCATCCCCCACTTCGCAACCCTAGACTTAAACAACATATGTGAATGTTTTTTTAAATAAAGTATGATAGAAATGATATAACTAGTAGGTAAAATGTGTCAGAAAAATTTTACACCTTTGATTTAGTTAGAGTGTGTTTCATTCAATAAGAATATTTTAAAGTTTGTGTTCAGTGTTGAGCTGTTTTCAGAAATATTTTATAAATAATAATTTATATCAAGCATGAAATAATATAAACGAAATGAGGGTGTAAAACTTTATTCGATGAACGTAAAATAAAATGTTAAAGCATTTTATCCTCTAATTTAATATTTTAGGTGTCTGAGATCTTACTCTGACTCCCAAACCCTCTCAAACCAGTGGCTCCTACCCCGACTACATGACCCTGATGAAAATGTTACTTAAATCGTTTAATATAACATAATTTTTTTCACTGCTTAAATTAAATTAGAGTCTTTCGAAAATGACTATATTTTTTTAGCGGTTTTAAGGGTATTTCTTTAAAAAAATTTATAATACATTTTTGAAAAATTTCGGATACACAAATGTGATTGTCTGGATCACAAAAATCTTGAATTTTGTGTGCACAATATGAACAATCAAAATATAAACTTTTTATACTTTATAAAAATATAATATTGTGTTTCATGTTTATTTTTCCACTTCCAAAAGTATAAGAAAAACGTCTAAACATATCCTAATCTTTCTAATGATAAAAGATACTTTATACCCATTTTAGACTTGCGTTTTCCTTTAATTGTTGCTATAATATTAACTTGTGATAATTCACTTTTGAAGCGCATTATATTTTTAGGTTGCGCATGTAAGAGCAGAACGAGACATCCTTGTTCAAGCCGATCACGAATGGGTCGTAAAGATGTATTACTCTTTCCAAGATACCTATAATCTCTACCTGATCATGGAATTTTTACCTGGAGGTAATTCTTGTCATACATTTAAAGTATGTTGGCATAAGTAGTGTTTATCTAGCGTTGATGCTCCATGATCTCAAGTTCGAATCACAGCATCCCTATTTTATTGCAAATCGTTCTATATAAGTAGCGCAAATCAAATTTCATTTTCGCTTTACTGGATCATAATCTATAACAGATGAGCACATCCTCAATATTTTTTGTTTGGCGAACTTTTTTTTTTTAATTTTTATTATAAAAGACTTTTTATCCAATGAACACACCACTATTATTATCGACATTACACTTCCACTCTCAGCTCCCAATCCCATCATAACTGCAGGGATTTTATCATGTTTGTAATTGTAATCGCATACTACCTTCTAGCTTAACAAGATAACAAAATCATTCATATATGATAGCAAAAACAAAGTGATAATTCTTCATGTCTTCTATTATTTTACACTCATATATTAGGATTGAGAACATTCTCGATTCTTCAATTTCGTTTATAACGGTTTGGGCTAGAATAAATTTTTCATATGATCTTGAATACAAATAGTATTGAGATTTATAGCTTTTCATAAACTGATCCTGCATTTCTCTGAACATAGCATTTATAGCTTTCATGAGCTTGATAAATTAATCAAATTTACCAGAGTTCGATAAATCAGTAGCTTTCTTATACCACCAATAGGACATTTCAAATAATAGCGGTTTTTGACGAGAATGGACTTGCAAACACGATCTAAAATTGGTGTAAATAACAGGTTACGCCATATTTTTTTTTGTTTGAAATTTTCGCATTAGGACATGGAGAGATAGTGATCATTAGTCAACGCTTGTAATAAATCCTTTATCCCTCATTATTACTTTTCACCAGTTATTGAAACTGATGATCACAAATGCCCCTTCACATTTGGATGTTCTAGTACTAAAACAACTGCATGCGTAACAAAAAGCCTTATCAAGAGATAACCAAGTGAAAATTTTTTACCATGACTAAAAACGATCTCTTTACTACAACAACAACATATCCTTGCTTACGGATTTACTGCAGACATATTATATCAGATTCTCAACAAAAGTCAGAGATTATTTAATATGGCATAAATACCGTAAATTTACACATAATAAAAATATTTTATAATGTATTGCTTTGTGCATTTTCATTGGGTCTGAACAAGAAAACTGACTCACTATGAAAAGTCACAGACAAGAAATCGATTTTTACAAAGAAGATACGACATGAAAGATTTTTTACAACCTCTCCTCACACTAATTGTCAACAGGCCTTGCTCATTTGGTTAGGTGAATTGGTTGCTCTCTATACTGAGACACTTTGCAGCCTAAAATTTAAAATTTATAAATATTATAATTTTTATCAACGAAATGTTTCCAAACTAAATCACTAACAAAGAAAAGCAAAGAATCATCTTCATAGTATTGCTACCTGCTGTTTGAAAATACATTTAGAACTTCGGTCCAGGAATTAAATATGAAGTCGTGAACTTAACTTTTGCTTTTAAATAGAAATTGAAAGTCTAAAATGTTTCGAAGAAAATTTGCTACCACTCTTAAATTTATATGAATTAGCTATTCCATTCCATAAGTTATGTGAGATAATTACATGATAATGAAAGTTTGTACAGATGTTATTAATTTTGAAGACGTGATATAAAATTACAGGAGGCATCTTTTGATATATTGCTTATATATAATATATATATACATACTATTTTTACTTTTAAATTGTCTTTTTTTAGTTCGAATTTGTCTTTTTTCAAATCTTATTTGTATTTTAGACAGAGCGTTTAGAACTAAAAAAAGATAATTTAGAACTAAAAATGGTATATATTTAGATTTTTATTTTATAAAAACAAGCTTTGAAACTGGTGCATAAAAATACGGATGCAATATAACAAGTTTATAAAAATGATAAATAAAAATTGCAAGAATTCTACTTCCATTCATTTTATTTACGACAGTGAAAATTTTTAAATTCAACTTTATTGTTTTTTCTGGGATGAAGGCAGACTTTTTACAATAATTTAATTTATCCTTTTTTTCGATCTTCAAGTTATATTGCATTCTTATTTGTACGCACTGCTTTCCAAATCCGTTTTATCCAATAAAATTTTCGCAACCCTGGTTTTAACATTGCTCATTTGCATATATACAAACATTCATTTTTGACACCGAAAATGTATTGATAGTATTAAATTTTGATAAATAGTATAATGTATTGTAAGTAAACATTTTTCCTTGAAATTTTTTTATATAAGCCGAGGTTGGTAAGTTCTTGAAAAAAATATATATCAGCTTTTATCCGAAAAATACGCTTCTTTATTTTTCATCTTATTTTTTTATACTTTTTGAATTAACTAATTTCTTTTTGTAATGCATTCCTTCTTTATGTCTATCACATTATTTACATAGCAAATAGTGATGCTAACAAACCCTGTTTTCGTTAACCTGTTAATTCATTATTAAATATCTTTAACCGATCAATTAATTTGTTAATTTCGAGAAATTTTGAGTTCAAAGATATACAAAAGATACAAAATAGTTCGTGAAAAAACGGAAAAATGAAACTCCATTTTGTTACAACATAATTACAAGTACTAGAACATGAAAATGCGGTTATGGAATTCTGTTTTGAAAAATGTGATATACTTGCAATAATTTAAAAGTATTCATGCTTGTAAATTTATTATGATTCATTAAAGATGTTGCGAGTTGAATGCTTTCAACTCATGAACATTAAAGGAGTTGCGATGAAATACAGTTCGATTGCGGTGAAGTTAGTCTTATTCAGCGGTTAATAATCGAATACTACCACTAATAGATTCTCTCATACCCCAGAGGTTGGAGACTGCTGAGATGGTACAAAGACTGCAGTGGAGCCCTCTACGAAGGACCACTGTGGCTAGACAACAACAACAACCACTAATAGCAGCTTGGGCATTAATTCTCTTTGAAAATACTAGAGCGAGTATCATATACTTTGCTTCTTACTAATACCCATTATGATAACCCCTCAATTAATAAAATTCACTCCTTGGCGAGATGCACCAAAATTAGCATGAATGAAAATATACATCCTACGCTCCTCTCTTTATAGAAAATTTCAAAGATTGTCTCCACAGGAAAAAAGCGGTTTAAAAAATTGTGTTTTAACTTATTCAGGAAATATGATTTGAGTACTAAATTATATTTTACTGATTTTACAGCCTGAACCCAGTTAAGAATATTTTCAAGAAATCAATTTGATTGACGGAAATCTATGGCGCAGCAGTAATGTTAACCCATTAAACCCCAAGACTCTTTATATTTCAAAATATTTGACAAAAATATAAATTTATTTTATTTATTAGAATAAAAAAACTAAAATAAAAAAAAATTCAAAAAATAATATGCCATCTTATCAAACTTGACTATTCCCATTTGGGAACAATGGGATATATTTTCTTTCATATGAAAATCGGTAGCTCTATTGATTTGAATGATAAACAGAAGAACAAAGATTATGCAAACGTTCTTTGCACACGGCACATTCCAATCTTGCATTTTTTTACAGACTCTACACCTTCCCTGATTTTTGCTTTTTTGCAGATAATGAGATTGTGCTACTATTTTTACTCTTTTACCAAGAGGTCCACTTCTTTCTACTGATCTTGGGTTTTTGATCAGACTTAAAACAATTGATCTTGTAAACTCTAATTGATCCATTTTGCCACCAGTTGCTCGATGAACTTTCCATGAAGCTATTCTCATTATCGAAAAGCAATTTATGATCAACGATCCATACCACTTTTTCCAAGATATAACATATACTTTCTTTTTGTCTTCTTTAGACCATCTCAACACATTGCACAAAGGGTCAATATTTTCAAAGTTCGTTGCCA
The DNA here is from genome assembly GCA_030549495.1 of Nectonema munidae. Lineage (NCBI taxonomy): Eukaryota > Metazoa > Nematomorpha > Nectonematoida > Nectonematidae > Nectonema > Nectonema munidae. Next base: position 679,378 of record JAUIRK010000971.1, on the reverse strand, counting down.
AATTCACATCTTTATTGTCCTTCCATTTTACTATCAACACATCGCCATCGTAAGATGCTATAAAATCCCCTCTTTTTGATTTTCGCAAAGTATTTTCACTAAAGTTGCAATTATTCATTCTATTCTCTCTTATTGTGCCAGTTGCTCTTATGTTTTTACTTTTCAAATATTTCAATAAAGAGTAAGAAGTAAAAAAATTATCAAAGTAAAAACAATGTTTTGATGGATCAATGTTACTTTTTTTTATCAAGTCGGTAATAACAATCACCCCCAAACCACCGGTTTTTTTCTTACCATCAGCGACACTATATAACTCAACTCTAATTGGAAAACCTGATGATGTTGCCATATCCCAATTTTTAAATCCAAATCTTATAGGTTTTCCTCTTATAAACATCTTGCAAGAGTGACGCCCAAAATAAGGAACCATCTGTTCGTCAATTGATATCTCTCTTTCCATACTTCCAAAAAAACTTAAAACACTATTTATATGAGAATACAAAGACGCAATTTTAGCAATTTTATTTCCATCTTCTATGCAACAGTTGTTTTTCAAATGAAAATATTTTTTAATTTGTTCAAATCTATTTCTAGAAATAGATTTAGAAACAAGCGGAACTTTAAGATCTTGTTGTTTCGACCAATACAATTTTTGTCGAGGAACATGATGATAGCCTGATAAAATTATTATACCTAAAAAATATCCAAATCTTCACTTTCTATATCAAAATTTTGATCATTGTTTTGCATAGCATACCTTTTAGTTTCTTCCAAAATCAGGTTTTTCAAATTGTCATTATAGAAGAATCTGAAAATTTCGATTGGCTCTTTATTTATGAATTCTGAAAATTTATCAGCAAAATTAAACGCAGTTTCACAAAAATTCATTTCAAAAGGTGTATTAGTAGCTTGAAACCAGTTAGGCTTTATTTTGGAATCATGCGAAAAATCATCTCCTAAAGAATGAACTTTCACTCTTCCTGACACTTCAGAAGGAATAAAAATTTTTTTTAGGAAATTCTTGATCGTCATCTACTTCATCATCAGTGATAATTTTATCGGCATCTTCGGGGGGTAACAAAACTAAGTCTAAATCACCTTCAACTTTTTCAGAAAGAATAGCTATTTTATCAAGCGCTTCATCAAGATATAAAAAAATTTCTTTATTCTCCATTTTAAAATTTATACAATTTTATCTATAAAAAAACTAAAAATTAAAAAAGCCAACATATATTAATAAAAATATCTTATAAAATTTGAAATATACTAGTTTATATTTTTTTCAACATAGTTTATAAATTTGTATCACTGATAGTACCATTGTTCCCATATGGGAACAAATTGTAAATAAAGAGATCTAGAATACTTAGCTCATTGATTTTCAAAAATAGTCCATATTCTTATTATCTCTAGACATATTTCTTACATTCTATGGAATTTTTTTTTTTTGATTTTATAAATTTAATAGTTTTTAAACTAAATTGTAATAACAACTAAAAAAATTTTAAAACCGAGTTTATTTTTAGTATAAAATTGCGCTTTAGAAAAGTATAAAAAAAAGTTTAAGATATTATTTTATATATATTGCTTAAAAATTTTTTTTAAAACCTCAATAAATTTTGTTTGTAAAAAGTGTCCCCATTTGGGAACATTGGGGCTAAATGGGTTAATCAAGTTTATGATGTAAAGTTCTTTGCAAATAAACACACTTTATTTGCAAAGTAGATTTTACACAGATGCTTCATAAAACAAACTTCATATTGTTTGCCTTCATTTAACACCTGCTTCTTCCTTGCTAGATAAAGTAATACATTTCGAGGTTAAAGAAAGTCATCGGCTAATATAATAGAATATACTACTAAAAAGTTTCATGCTTTACTATAGTGAGAAAATTTGATACTCATACATTTAGCTTAAATTTGAAAACATTAATCAGAAGCATTTCTTCACAAAACTTTGATATGATTTTGTTCATTTTGCTGTATCTTTTCCTGATCATCATGCTGCTAACAAACACACCAAATAACTAAAATGAATAAGTGGGTCTATCTAATCTTATATTAGTGATGGGACGGGGAATCGTGAGAATCATGTTTTTCAACCCTTTCATGACCAGTGTATCATATATGATACATAAACAATTTTACCTTCGTCTGCTTTTTCAAATAGTTTTGTATATGAATCTTCTGCTTTTTAATATATGTTCTCTGATTTTTCTGGTCACGAAAGGGTTAAATATCCTAATCGCATCGCAAAATTTCATTTGTACCTTCCGATACCCCAGTTTCGATTCTTTTTATTTTTAAGATCATTTAAAAAAGTTACATATTTTAAACCAATTTTAAAATTTTGATAAATTAACTTTAAATTTTATTTAACCCAAATTTATTGATGCTTCCAAATCCAAACAGATAAAATAAGTCAAATAATTTTTTTATTTTACACATGTACAGTGTTTAATCTTACATTGTACACATTTTTGGTATCGTCCCATCACTATCTTGTATATATATTTTTGTTTTACTCTTGAATATTTGTAGACTTATTTCACATATCCAAGATAGTCAATCTATATGTCTATATTGGTTTGTATCAAACTCGAATCACTCGTGATTTTAGAATAATCCTTGCTCGTTGGATATAAATCCAAGGGTTCAAAAGACACTCAGAATCATAATTAAAATCAAGAATAAATTAATTAAAAAGTTTGAAGGAAATTTTAATTTTGAAACAAACGAGCCGTATTTTTGAAATAATTTAACTATTGTAGAATCTGTTCATCTAAGTATTCCAAAAGATTTAGTAATTGCTGCTACTGAGAAACCTTGTAAAGGTTGATATACAATTCTTATTTTTTCATCCTTTTTCTTCTTGACAAATTTCAAATAAATTGAGTTTTGGAAAGATAAATAAATGAATTTCTTGAAGTATAAAATATAAGATATGTCACTAGCGGATCTAAAAGATAATTGATTGTGGGGCGATTTTATAACCTTTTTTCTTAAATTTTCTATATGCAAAAGGATTGTGAATGAATGCTAGTATTACTTTTAGAGTATTACTCGCGTTACACAAGGAACATTTACTCATTTCATGTTGCGCATCTGAAATACAATTTTTCTTTCACAAATTGAAACTAATTCTGATTGAAAAGTCGAGAGCTATTTTTGACATATACGAGATGCATTTTATTGACTTTACTGGTTGCAAAAGTGACATTATAGATTGCAAATGTAAGCCACCTTGACAATATTGATTGATAAGGTGACAATATTGATTGCAAAAGTGAGATTATTGATCCAAAAGTTTTAAAACTAGTTATAAAAAGTCAAGGAGTTACCACTTCGACTCCAACTATTACTCCGTAATCATCATTAGTGTAAAAATCTTTATTGCAAAATTTGTCTTAGTGATACCAGTTTTGTCGTTGAATAAAAAGATTAGCTTTTCGTAAAAAGTTTTAAATATTTTTACGTTGTGTATTGTCGTTTTGCTTTTTTGCCTCTTGATTCAATATTTGTAGTCTAAACACGCATGTATTTTATTATTCGTAAGCATATTCATTACGTTTCGAAGCACCCATAAAAAGTTGACATTTTAAGGCTTGCTCAAATATATGAAAGCTTGAATGAACAATTGTTATCAAGTATAAATAATAACCTAGAAATGAAAATTTTTGATGTTCAAGTTAGATAAAAATAATTGATAACAATTCAAAATAAATATATTCTTAGGTTAAAATATACACATTCAAATAAGTTGCAGCGCTTTAGTAGAATTATGAAATACTGCACTGACTACACCCCTGCAAATATAATAATTATACATGAAAACTGGCATTTCAGGAGACATGATGACTCTACTAATGAAGCTGGACACCCTTGATGAAGACGTTGTTGAGTTTTACATTGCGGAGACAGCGCTTGCGATTCAATCAATTCACAAATTGGGATTCATTCACCGAGACATCAAGCCTGACAACCTATTACTCACTGCTAAGGTAATTTTGAAAATTCATTACACACACTGCTATCCACACTCACATTCAAACCAAGGGAGCGCAGAACGGAGAAGTTTTTGGGACAGGGAATTTTTTTAAGGATTTTAACTGTCAAAAATTTCGATCATTGTTCTTATCAATATCTGTGCTTTGGCCTAACACTTTGATGACTTCAAAGATGACATTTTTGTTATGCATCTCTTTTAAGTGCTTTATAACGATTCATCATTTGCATCACAGCTTTACGCTTTGTGCATAAGCCGCGTCTCCCTTCCTCCCTCCAACTTGTCATACTTTTTTCATAAAACACATATTACTGTTATTTTTATTTTTTAATTAAGAACTATCAATTCTATATCTATTTGAAAATATTTCGGTAAATTTTGTCAGTTTAAAATTTAAATCTGAACCCTTTAATCTTACAAAAAGTTTAAATTAATAAGATATCATTATAAATTTCAATTTCATTTTAAAGCATGAACAAAATAATCTATTATATATTATAACTCTATGGCTTTACAGTTTACATTGTATAAAAATTTGGGCACCTACAATTAAATTCTTTGGTCTATAAAAATATAAATATTCATAATTGAGTAATAATAATTGTTTTAAAAATAATGTTTATGTAGCCGCTCCTAGGAATTAGTAGTATGCCTAAACTATCCATAAAATGAACTTTGAATATGATTAGGAATTTATCACTTTTCGTTTTAAGTTTCTCATCTTATAGATTATGCTCTTTTTACAATTAATTTCTGATCTGTAGAAACGATTGAATTCTCAAAGATGGAACTATTAACATCTATGAAACGTTGAAAGCTCCTAACTTGTTTTCATTAGATTGTTTTCCCATTCATTTTTTCTTAGTTTAAGTTGTTTTGAAGTAAGCTCATGATCTCCAAATCCATATAATGCACATTCAATCAAATTTAACTCTTACATAAACCATAATAAACTAGGCAATTTAAGAACTTTCTCGTTATCATTGAGTTTGAGTATATTATTCATGGATTCACTATTCTTGTTTTTCCATTGATAAGGAATCTTGTGTGGGAGAAAAATTGGTTCTTCAATATTTGGTATTATTCTGTCAGTTTGATATTTACCTATTTTGTTTTGATTAGGCCAATCCTCTTTGTTCTATTACTTCAATGAATTATTTAATTTCTTATATTTGGATTCCTATTTTTTGTGACAGATAACGTTTAATATTGTTTTCTAAATGTCTAGAGCCGAATAAACTGTTTGCTTTTGGGAAAAATTTTTGAATACACTAAAGCTTTTTCCTCGTCCGTGCCTATTAGCAAAGTATTAGTTTCAATTTCAGCATTAAAATCACTTTTAAATTTGAGTGACAAATGCGTAAGAAATTTAGTATATGTATCGCATTTTCCATTCCAATGAAAGTAGACAGGACTTAATAATATGGGAGATACTTTTTTTGATTTTCTAATTAACTCTGTGTCTTGGAAAACAGTACATGTTACAAAACACGGGCCAAGATTAAACGTGCTGTCTACTCCAAGAATGCTATTATCCAATAGACATCATTTTAAATGAACGAGCTGATTATCATTGGTATAACATATGAGATTTGGATGGCAGGATTCTGAAATAATTTCCTTAACAAATGGATTTCAGTTGGTGAGCATATTGAATATCATCTGCTAGGTTATTTCTTTTTAAGTAACTAAAATTTTGTTTATACGTTGAGTCTCTCGGTATGTCACACTTTTATTAACAAGCAAGAATACATTTTTTACAAGAACTATTCTCTTTCAACCCCATTAAAAAGTTTTGTTTAGTTTGTTGATTTGCCCATATGTACTCATCGTTGTGATTCCTTGTGTTACCGTGTATAGAAATCATATTTGGATAGCTTGCATCGTATTCCCATAAATATAATTGTTTTTCTCTAGTTAAATAATTATTATCCTCTATCCATGAAATTCCCCTTTTACATTCAGAATTCCTTTTACTTACACAATATTATGATTTTAAGGTAATTATTATATTTTTATCAAGATGATTTGAACCGATGTCATTTTTAACGACTAAACTATCATTAAATCGAATATATTTGTTATCCATTAAAGAGTTATTATTAATCGGATTTTCCAATTTAGTAATATCTATGTCATCATCCAGGCTTATTAATCGACCAAAATGGTTAGGTTGCCAAAAGCTATTTTACGTTTTACTAGTACTTGTGCACATTATAAAATAAGGTTCAACCTGTTCTTTTTCAATTTTCTGAGGATAAAAGTTGTATTAAGAATTCGTGATATTCTGTCTAATACGACATTGTTTGGGGGATAAATTCTGATTATTTTTCTCCTTATGACAGTAGCAGCAACTTTCATCGTATATGCTGAACACCAAGAACAAATTTTAGAACAACCTAACCTTTTTTTTCTATCAAAGGAGAAACAAAATCAATAGAGGGATTATTTGGACGCTTTTGATTTGTTACATAATTCAAGTTAAATTCAATTGCTGTTAGCAAACGTAACTTTACGCTAAAGGATTCACTTCCAACTATGCTGATGTTGTTGAAATCGGTACTTTATTATCTTTTGATAAAGTCATGAGTGATGGAATCAATTTTGTAATAACAAATATCTTGGGGCATATGACAAAGTTGGAGTTAAACTTCTCTTTCCTAACCCTCCGATCCTGGAATTAGCTAATAAAATAATAATAATAGCTAATAAAAATAAAATAGCCCATATTTTATTTTTAATCTTATGAGGTAAGTAATTTGAACAAAACCGAATAATTTATAAAACAATAAAATGTATCAAATATATTCATACAATAAAATTTGATGAATTACCAAAGATCAGAGCTAGAAAATAAAGTAATGAAATATTTTGATACTCATATGACCATTGTAAAAATAAAAACTAAGGTGCGTATACAAGAAAATGTATTTACATGCATAAAGAAATATGATATATAGTTATAGATGAAAGATGCTGAAAAGTCATATGAATAAAAATTTTTTAAATAAGTTAACTAATATGAAAGAATAGCACATATATAATTATAATATAATGATATTTTATTCTTTATAATGAAACCTTATTAATTTAATCTTTTGTAAGATTAAAGGGTTCAGATTGAAATTTTAAACTGACGAAATTTAGCCAAATATTTTCAGAAAGATATAGAATTGATAGTTCTTAATTAAAAAAAATAAAAATTTTAAAATAATAAAAGAACAGTAATATGTGTTTTATGAAAAAAGTTTAAAGAAAAATAAACTTATGATATTCATTTGAATGATGATAATATATAAAGTAAAATTGGCGAGCTGGGCATAATTTAGACCCGTTTTGCAATACCGAGAAATTATATACTTGCATAAACGCAACAGTGGGCAATCGTGTAATCTTTTTCCAAAAATATAAAATTGAATTATTTTGTATTATTTAATTTTAATTGAGTATATTCATTTTATATGATGTATTAAGATTATAAATATATTTTTTGGACATGTCTATATTTTAAAGCAAAATACCATAAATGTCAAAAAAAAAGTCGACTACTGAAAACAAGTAAGCCTACACAGAGAAGAATGCAAGTGTGAAAAGGTAGCATTGCTCCTTATTATACCGACGTGTAACCACTATCAAGACACTTGTAAAGGTTGTGAGCAATCAAAATATATGTGTTTATAATCGCATACGAAGTGGACCCCTCAAAATTTTTTATACAAAATTACAAACATTTTGTCAGACTTTCTTCTACAGATGACCAATTGAAAAAATTTCTCAACATAAAACAGAAGTTTTGACACCCTGATCGTAATATTTTCTCATATTTCTACCCCTATCCCCATCCCTAATTGTTTTATGATCATATGTGATTAACTCTAAATCATATACAACTTCAAAAGGAAAAAAACTTTCCGTTCTTCATAACAGTTGTCAAATTTTTTTCTTATAAACTAAGACACGTTTTTCTGTATTTCTTAACTAAACTAATTGCCAAATATCAGTAGCAATGCCATTTAAAGTTCTGAACTTTAAACGAACCTTTACATGTTTAAATAAACAATAATTATAAAAGCCAAGATACAAAGTTTTATGATCAAAAGGAAACAAGAAATTTATTTAATTAAAAATCATTTTTAATGAAAGTTACGAAAGCAATCCACATGCAAAGCTTTGAAGAAAAACAGGTTTCATAATCCACATTTCCTTTCTTTTTCCTTTGGAAAGTGTGTCCAACGTTAGCAAATCTTGCTTCTGAAGATATCCTTTTAAACATAGCTTTTCCTCCAACCTTCTTGTATTTTTTTCTTAATCATAATTTTGTTAGTTTTCCATTAAAACTTCTTTTACAAATGCAACGAAATTTTTTCTTTTGCTACTTTGTTTTTTAAATAATATAAAAGCGCTGCATAAAGAAAATATGTGTGTTCTGCCAAGAGAAAGAGACGTTCTTGGGAATTCTGATTAAGATTCATTTTGATATAGCAATATTTTAAATTGATTTCTTGAGTAAAGGTACATGATAGTGAATTTGTTTAGCATAAAATAAAACATTCTATTTTTAAAAATCAAAAAAAGTTTATAAGCACGTGAACTTTGAATTATTCTTGTGTTTTAAGATGATTTTTATCAGCGGTGTTTATAAGTGATTATCTATGTTTCATTTTGTTCTCATTTGAATAAAATTTATTTATTTTTTTATAGGGTCATATAAAGCTTTCAGACTTCGGTTTATGCACCGGTTTAAAAAAGTCACATAGAACTGAATTTTACAAAAGTCTTTCCTCTTTTCAAACTAAAGAATTTCGTATTATAATTTTACTATTAATTTATACTAACTATATTTTTCGTTTCTTTTTTTGTATAAAAATTATTATTGTTTTTTGCGTGTACAAAATTACATACATTTTTTGTATCCTTTAGTTTAGACGTCATCTTTTTCACACAAATCTTCCACTCTTAGACTTAACCTGACATGCCATTGTTGGGCTTTTTACTCTGCCCATTTTTCCAGATTATTATTTGGGTATTAAATGAATGGGTAAAGTAGTTTAAAAATAAAATATAAATTTTCTAAATTTAAACGGCTTTCAGATGTATTAATTTTTGAGCCAATTTACGGGATTTTCGGGCTAACATGTGGTCTGACCACGAATACAAATTTTTGATGCAATTTATTTTCTTTTTTTTCATCAAAAAAACACTAAGAAGTTTTTCCTTTGTAAGTTTACGACAAATTAAGCATCTATGCACGTAAATAATGATCGTAGGTTACACAAAAAATTCTTTGAAAATTTTATTTTATGATGATCAAGTTGAAATTATAACTTCACAACAAAGTAAAGGAAAAAATACATAAAAAAAGTGCACAAGAAAGATAAAACTGTTTTACATATCAGAGTGACATATCAAATATGAGTTCTTTTTTGCAAATAAATTTTTTACTGAAGGACACTTTCGGGTACCTCTAGTTCTAGGTTTGCATTCAGGTATCGAACAATATTCTCTATTAGTGAAACTGCCTTCGATGTTTTCTCCACAATCCATAATAATATGATAGAATATTTTTGATCGGCCTTGAAATTTGCGAAACATTAAAGCGAAGGAGCATTGATTGTTCACAAAGTTTTAGAGATAAATCCTTATAAACAATTTTTATTCCGCCTTTATTACAAGGTTTTTCATTATGAGATGATAAAATGTAGAGGGCTTTAAAATTTCGTTTAGCATGCTTCATCGCGATAAATTGATGCAAACCCAGAATAAACAATTTTACTCTCCGTTTATTGTAAATTCAAATTACGTATTTATTTTGGTTTAAGGACGTTAGGCAAAAAACGGCGATTAGGATTTATCGTACCCCAAATTATCAAGTTCATGATAAGCGTCCACTTTGCTAATTCATGTGATGTGAAAAATCGGTCTAGAAAGACACCACAACCTTTTGTAATGAAACATTGCCAAATTTTTAAACTAGAAAAGTAATTTCTATCAATCAATCCTGAAACGTAAACTTCTGGCCTCATAACATAAAAAGTGTTAGCATCGTTCAAATGGTATACTTTAATGCCAAAGTTCACAGTTTTTTTTGAGTCATATATTTTTATTGGGCAACCTCCCCAAAACTTTACTAGTTGTTCGTCAATAGTAACGGCATCTGGTGGGGTCCAGTATCTATAACAATTTCAAAAAACTATCGTCAATGACTCTGACAGCAGATAATTTATCATTTCGATTCCTAGTATTTACATTATCAAATTGAATGAAAATATTTAACATCCGTCTTCCCATTGCTGCCCGTAAAAATGGGTCGCCATCTTTAGAAAAAAGGTGTCTTGTAGCTTATTCTTGATCTTTTCCTTGTCCGATACAAATAAGACATCCAAAATAGGCTAAAAGGAATTCTTTCGTAACACGCTCTCAATTCTTCCCATTTTGAAGTTCCATTACTAAAACAAATTAGCATTACTAACACTTTTTTCTGAAGAAAAAATTACAATTATCAAAATCATTCTTTTCAGCACAAACTTTGTTATCTAAACTTGTAAAACCTCTATGCTTTATTGTAATTGACCGTCTTGATTAAGATTTTTCAATTAATTATGTTCTTGATACTATATTTAGATCGCTTTCAGAGTTGAGTTTTTAGTTCAGTTTATAGATTATGTGTAGAATTAAATGATTATTAATCTTCACCAGATATATATAAAGTAATTGAAGAAGGTCGCGTCCATTTCAAAGTTTACTTTGTGTATTATAGTTTCTCTCAATCCAGAGTATAAACTATTAACCCTTTTCGATAAAAAATAAAATTTTGTTAAAAACAGTTTTTCAATGTATCTTTAAGGACCTTTACTATTTGGTTCGGTCCTTAATTTTAGTAGTCCAGATGCGTCTGACCCATAGATGATATAGTTTGGAGTTGAAACGTATAGACGGTCTGGTCCAGTGAGGGATAGCAGAATTTTGAAAGAAACAAGTTTATTCAAATATAAAACAGAATAAAATTTTAAAATCCACTGTTCAAGTTAACCCACAACTTGCATTTTTGATTAGAGCAACAGTTCCCGACCTTTCTGTAGATATGTATACGCCATAAAAATCTTCCTTTTGTAAAACCTCGCTAATGCTCACCATATTAACAGGTTGTGTAGAAAGCTAGCTTTTGATTATTGTTTTCGAAAATAATTTATATTTTAGTGATTCTCCTCCAAGCGCGATAAAAAAATAAAAAACTGTGCAAATGTGAAGGCATCGAACGTTGCTTTTCCAGTGTTTGTATTATTATCATCGAAAAAATGAACATTGTTTATTTCTATTTATCTCCCAAAATATATTTTTATATCTAAAAGGTGTTTAATTTCATCATAGTAAGCAACCTACATTTGAATAAGTATATCAACTGAAAAACTTGATCTAAATTGGAATAAATGCATCCAATTGACATCTGGTGTTCCCACACGTAGTACAACCATTTTGTCATAACTTCTTAAAACTGTGACTCAAAAATTGTTAAAATTCAATTCTTTTGTGAATTTAAGACATTGGCAAACGAAAAAGCTTTGCATTTTAAATATTCCTTTACTACCCCTTATGAAGAATGAAGAGTTAAATCGAAACAAAAGAAATTGTATTAAAAAAATCATCCGCTCCCACCAATTGAGCTATTGTTTAACAAATTTTTTTATCAGATCACATGTAAATTAAAAAATATGGCCATCAGATTCGAAACTATGATCTTTGAGCAGCCCCTTCAAATATATGCGCGAATACTAGTTTCGAAAACGCTTGATCCGAGCTTTGAAGTCTCATTTTCGTAAAAATTTGTTTATATATAATAACTTTTGATAACAATGAGTTTATCGGTTGCAGTCATGTTATTAATTATGTTTTTCTTAGAATTAGAATAATATTGTATTTGTGCTGCTTATTTTAATTTTGCAAAAATTAATTGAGAAACGTTATTTTATAATTTCGACTAATTAAAATTCCTAAAGTTTTATTTTTTAATTTTTTTTATAGAAGTCACTACTTCTTTAGAAAACACCTACTTAGATTCGAAACGACGTCGAGAAAGTTGGAGGCGAAATCGAAGAGCCTTGGTAAACTTTTACTTCCTTGTTAAGTATTTTTTGGTGTGGTGGAAAACTAATATTTTGTCTGGAATTTCTCTTTTATTTATATAATTGGAATAATTTTTTTTTGTTTAGTCTAAAAGGAATTAAATTTTTGTTTTTTCAAAAATATTGGTAACAACATTCTAAAAATTATTCGATCTATTAATAGTTAATAAAAATTAAAAATCAATTAAACACATTTCAATTTTTTTTTGTTTTTCCCTTTTTTGTAGAGGTTGGAAGTAGTTGTTTACAAGACAAGTGGAATTTGATTAATTCAATGTTTTTATAATTTAATCGTTTTTAAACTGCCGCAGTGGTGAATATCGACTTTTGGTAAATTTCAGCTTGTGTCATTTGAATAAACATAAAAAGCAATCTATTTCATAAAAATATAAAAAAATGAACTGTTATTGGAAAATCTTTTTTAGGCAATAAAGCGTTAATCGGAAGACGAAATTTTTTCAAACTAAAAATTTGCTCTTTTTTGTGTATTCTGTTATAACTGCGAGAGCCTGGTCCTTTTGCAAAATATTGAATCTCGTTTTATATCTAACTTAGATTAGAGAAATTTTAATTGACCTTCCTAATTATTTCAATTCACGTACCAAATAATAAATCAAGCTTGTAATTTGGAATTTCATTATTATTCAATAATTTATTCTTTGTTCACGACTTTGTAAATAAACAAGTTCAATAAAAAATGGCTGCTGCTGTAATATCTAGGTATGAATTAAGAAAAATAAATAAAATTAAATATAAATAGATACATAAAAATCTCCAACCTGTATATTACGATGATTCATCTCCAACCTGTATACTACGATGATTCATTTCCAACCTGTATACTACGATGATTCATCTCCAACCTGTATACTGCGATGATTCATCTTCAACCTGTATACTACGATGGTTTCTATTCCATGTACAAATGACTGGGGAGACAATGTTCAACTTTCTGTTCACATTTTGCTAGATGTAAGATATACCTCATTCGGAGAGACGATGCTACATAAGTTTACACACACTTGCTTATTATTATATAGATTACATAAACATTTCAACCAATCATATAGTTTTTATGAAATAAAACTGCAATTTCAAAGTTAAGTGTTTTTAACTTTTAGGTAGAATTTTTGAAATGTGGCTTTCAATATGTATGTGAAATATTTTTTGAAAATTTTTATTTTAGGTATTTTTTTTTTAGCATTTTACGATTTACACATTTAAATATATAATAAGGTCTGGCAAGTTGTCTCCCTGGAGGTCTTGCCAGACCTCGGATTATAATATAAATTATTTTTTATTTATAAAAGAGCTTATATTAACAGAATGAATCATTGCATTATCACCATTCATATTTATTTAGCCTGTATCTACCTACACTATGATATAAAGAACAAAATAGAGAGCCGTTTGCACAAATGTGATATTTTCATCCATTTCTCTTCGTGTATATAAAAATATATAAAAAATTTCTTTTTGCATCCAAACTGCTCTAAAATCTAAAAATATTATTTTGCTTTACATATTAATTTATTTTTTGTTTTAATTTTTGTGCATTGATTGGTATAAATAAAACAGCTTGTTTATCTTGCGCTTTATTTTCAATTTGCTAGCATTTTTAAATGAATAATAATCCACATATTTACCTCCGTTCTTGTTTAGGCGTATTCAACAGTAGGCACTCCAGATTACATCGCTCCAGAAGTTTTCCTTCAGAGTGGGTATTGTGAAGCCTGCGATTGGTGGTCATTAGGCGTCATCATGTATGAAATGCTTATCGGTAAAGTCTTCATTATTTTTCTTGTACACATACAATTTTTTTTATTCATGTTTAAAATTGCAAATACCTACGTTTTTTCAAAAGTGTCTAGATCAGAGGTGAGGAAAATACTCCCTGTGATATCTTTATATGTAGTCTGTCTATCATTTTTGTCCACTAATTAATTTCATATCTTTAAAAGGCTTAACTGCATATAACTCGTCTTTATAAATATTATGCCTCCACGTATTCGGATATCATTCATTATTGCATAAGTGTGCGTACTTGTTTACATATTAGTTTGTTTCTGTTGATATTAACATTTTTCTGTTTTGCAATATCACTCAACCAGTATGTGATATAAAAAACAAAATTTGTCTCCCAGTGTTCAACTCTTGCTAATATTTCAGAAAGATATATATATATACAGTTATTCCAAAACGTAGTTCACTGTTCAATTATAACTGCATTTTTCTGAAACTTCATTCTTAGCATACGTGTCAAATTTTGAAGTGAACTGAATCTTGTAAGGTAGCTTTTTTTGATGGGAAAGTTTTCAGATTTACAACTAGGCTAGCAAGGCTTTTTCTTGGTATTTTTTATCTCCTCATTTGGCTTGAACTGCAAGTATAGTAAGTAAGGAATTTGACATCACATCGCAGCTTCTTTTATGTTTGACATAGCTTGAATTGAGTTTGGGAGATAGAAAAGACAAGTACTCATCCATTTCTCTAAATTCTTCAAATTTACGTAACCAAAATGTGTACACATTTGCACGATTAAAACTTATATCACATGTTTCAGGCTATCCTCCTTTTTGTTCGGAAAATCCTCAGGAAACGTATAAGAAAATTATGAACTGGCGAGACACATTAATTTTTCCCCCAGAGAATCCCATTTCCAGAAAAGCAAAGGATCTCATTCGACGGTGAGCTGAATTTCACTTTTATCTCATTTCCTTTTGAATTTGGAGCATGTATTTTTTAGATTATGCTGTGATAACGAGCACAGACTTGGAAAGGAACATGGGCTTGAAGAAATCAAACAACATCCCTTCTTGGAAGACGTTGATTGGGAGCACATCAGGTTAATTTTTAAACGTTTTTGCAGCACTTCTATATTTGGTTTAGAACTTAGCGTATTACTACTAGAAGGACGGATTATTGCTCCGTTTCTTTTGAACATGCGTTTCATAGAGTTTTGTCTTTTTATATTTTTGACTAACTTAATATTATTATTAGAAGGACCGAAGAGGTCTTCAATTGCTCCGTATCTTTTAAACATGTTTTGACAGCATTTTGTCGTTTTAGAGATCGTCCTGCTGCTATTCGCTTGAATATTCAAAATATCGATGATACAACAAACTTTGACGAGTTCCCAGATGTTCCCATTGAAATTCGTAAACTTATATGTGCACACTCCTTGTTTGCGAAATGTCTAACCATGATTAAATATATTTTTCAAGCCAAACCAAATAAAGAACTTGATGATTCTTCAGTAGGCCTCAAGGACTGGGTCTTCCTCAATTACACGTACAAGCGCTTTGAAGGTATGACGCAGTACTGCAAATCCAAGTTTCCATTCTCAGCCAACTTCAACACAGAAGTCCCACTAACCTGCAGCAAAAATGTGATGTAACGCAACCCCACGCTGAGTCGCACAAGCACACCCCTACACTCTTCCTCGGGCGCCTTTATCGAGATTGCGCATGTACAAAAACCAGTGAATCTGTTTCTTCATTTTATAGACGCCTCTCATCCATTTCTCGTGTTTAACCACTTTAATATCACCCAATGCCATTTTATCATGAACCAAGCTCTTAAAAGCAAAAATTGACACAAATATATGTTTCAGTCAAACCGTGTTTATCAGTCATTTAGCGAAATGACTTATCCCTGTTTTCAGTGATTTAAGAAAGTGACTAGCAATTTTGTGTAAGGACTGGTTACACAATTAAACTGAACATGATGATTACATATATATTAAATTCATGTTTATTCCCTATTTAACGAACTCCTATCTCTATAATATATACATACTTTTATCTCACAAATTATATACCTCGCATGTGTACGTACCAACAAACCAAAATATACCTCTTGTATTGAACTCTGCTGACGATATTATTTTAGTGAAAAGTTCATATATCTTTATCATCATTATCTGCACTCTCCTGCAAAGCATGAATGTTTGTCATCTTTTATCCCACTCAATTTTGACAATCATCCTCATTTTAACTCCTGATTAAACTCCTTATTCAACGATTCGTTGTTTTTTAATCGTCTGTCAATATTTTACTAGACTTTGTGATTCCCTATCAAATAATACAATATTTATTGGAGGAGAGACGAAAGGCTATCTTGATTGACACTTCCTTCAAACCACTACAGACATCTGTGCTCATACATTTTGTACTTTTTGATGAATGCATTTTATTCCCCACCTTCTCTAATTTTATTATTGTGATGAATCATTCGTACAATGATTGCTGATAAAATGCGATTTAATTTAAAGTTTCCTCCTGCTTTTATTTACTCCTCATTTTTAATATAAATTAACAGTCATATATCATTATAATTTTGAAATAAACATTTATCGAATACAAGTACTAATTCTTTTTTATCATTTTAAGATATCTTTTTCTATTTTTCTCGTTAGAATTTGTTTCTACAAAAAGATTTCATCTTGGAAGTTAATTTAATGCTTTTAATTTGCTGGTTCACAAAGAAGCCAAACTGACCTCAGTTTTTCAAAATGACTTACATGTGTTTTCTCGCTTCTGGTAGTTTGTTGTTTATAATTGATCCCAGAAAAATAGACGAGAGTAAATTTCATTAAACTAACCTAGCTTAAAATTTAGAAATCGTCTGTATCATAAAAATGCTTTGAAGCATTGGTTTTCCGAAGTTAGTTGTCTGTTTTTCTTTTTGAGCGAATTTACATATACCGCAATCTATTTAAGCCCCTCTGTTTCTTAAAGAAACGGAGACGATAGCTTTTTGGTTTGGAACTAATATGTCTTCCCAAGTCTGTTTGTTCTAGGTATAAATGGGTTAAACATACGATTTATAATTCGTGGGTAACTGCTATTAATATTAAGAAAAGCAGTATTTGCATATATTATTTATTGAAACAACAATCAACTAAAAAATAAATCAAGATTAATTTGGATAAAAATATTTTGATTAAAATCGTTTGTATACATGAAATCAAATATAAAATCAAAAGAGTGAAAGAAAATCAAATTGCACGAGCATTATAAATGGAGATGAGGATGAAGGAAGCAAATGCCCAGAGAAGAATGAAAATTAGCCAGGATGCAGAGTGAAAACAACTTTTGTAGGGATTAAGAGAAGAGAGTGTACTGATGTGGGAGCTGAAAGTACTTTCAAACTCCTTTCGAGAGAAGTAGACAAAAAGCACCGGGAAAATGTACTGAATGCATGCTCCAGGATAAGAACCAGTGATGGAAACGAGGAACTCAAGATCATGCGTGATGAATGCCGCAATAAAGGGCGGAATAATGGCTGCCAGAGAGTACGCGGGAAAGTAATGGAATTTGTAAGAAAAGAGAGACTCAAATAAGGACTTTATGTTATTTGAAAGTGTTATTGCAATAATGGGAAAATTGGTGGTCAACGTGAAAACAGGAAACAATAGAAGGAAGTAAGAAAGGAACGTTAAGAATTTTGAATGATTGCTTGCTATTATCGAAGGCCTAAACATTTCATTTATAGATATCAGCGTCTCATGCTTCAAAATAATCAAAATAAACAATTCTTTTGCCCCCTCCAGGAAATAAATACACAAATTTAACATTCTATCTTCGTGCTTTTTATAAATGTAAGTATAAAATAAATATGCTAGTTACCAGATGTGTGTATTTATATCAAGAAAAAATTGATTTAATACTTTACTTCGTTTCTTCCAATAATAAAAATGTTTCAATAATAATCAGTGCTGCGAGATATTTTGATGAATATATTGTAATTAGTATTTTACGTGATAATACAGTAGAGCAAGGTATACTATAAGTTGTATCTTTTATCACTCTAGTATATTGTGAAATAGACAGTAAAACTCCGTACCTATGCTAGTGTTTCCACTTTAAGGTCTTTTTTTCATTCCCCAAAAAACGAGGACCTCGTAATTTTTGAAATATTTCCCTGGGGAAGAAAAAGCGATTTTTTTACAATAAAAAAATTCTTCTAAAATGAAAAAATATAAAGTATTCTGAAAGTTTTTTATTAGTTCAAAAATTGAATAAAATTATTTTTAAAAAATGTAAAAAAATATTCATGTTTTGAAAAAATATCTAGGAAATACTTTTTTTCAAAAAAAAACTGGCGTTCAAAGTTTCATCGTTCAACTGATTTCCTATTTTCGTAGAAAAATAACTCATTGATGAAAACACTCGTTCGGAGTCTACAGATGTTGGTTTTATGCTTTTTAAATTCTTGAAAAAATTTTCCAAAACTTCGGGCCTTCTTTTTGTTTTCAAATAAAGGTCAAACGTGTTTTCCATTATTTTATTTCTGCTTTAATACAACTTTTTTGTTTCATCAAAAAATGTAGATTTAAAAATTTGATTTGACTTAAAACTATAAAATTAGCCTAAAATTTTCATCAAACAGTTCAGCACAGAAGCAAATCGAAAAACTCAAAACTTCTCGGGGAGTCGAGGAGTAAAAATTTCAGAAATTCCCCGGAGAATAGGCGATGAGGATCCCGGGGTGGACACCCTAACCTATGCGAAATAAGGAAAACGTAATGTTATATTTTAGTCTGAAGTATCAATTTCATTTCTTCAATAAAGAAACTTTCCCTATAATAACAACATAAATTCAGTTCCAAGCCTGTACGTATTATAGAAGTTTTACTGTCCTATACATTTTTCAATTAAATGTTATTTTAGAAATGGAAAAACACAACACTACTAATCCTAATCAAATGAGTTCGCTTCAATAAAGATCTTAATATTCCAAATTGGAAATTTTTATAATTAGTGATTTATTGCACTGGCCTATCTGTTTGGTTGAATCAAAGATAAAAACCAGTTGATTTTAATTATCACTGAATCATTTTGTGTGATTTTTTATTAGTTTTAGCAGTAGAAAAGCCAACATTTTTTGTACGTAGAAAAGCCATAGAGTTGTTTACCACCCCAACATAAAAATTAACAAAGACAAAAATAAATCAATATAAGTTTTCTATATATAATAAATGCAAAACTTAATTACACTTTTAAAAAATTAAAATATATATAAGCAACACAAATAATTTTGGCGCCCAAATTTTAGACGCCATTAGGTATTTTGATGTAAAAGTTCTTTAACCCTTTGAGCATCAGAATTTTGAAGTCTAATCATGCTATTTCTTTTTCAATGAAATTTATATATTTTAGTTTCTCGCGACCACGTGTTTCTCTCTGATCCTCAAAAGATTAAAATTGAAAAATAGTCTGTCAGTTAAAACGGACGTTGGGATGAAATGGCTTAGAGTAGTGAAAAAGCGTCTGACCTGAAGTTGAGAGTGTACAAATCTTGGATGTGGTTAGGAAAGGCGTAAAGGGCAGTTAGCGAAAGCGTGACGTAGAAGCAGAGGATGATGGCGAAGACGTATTTGAGAAGCAGAAGAAAACGACTTTTGCGGACTATCGGCGTAACTATCGCAGGCAACGAGTGATGACACATGAAGGAGTAGATAGAAACACCAAACAAAATGGGCACATTTCGAAAAGAAGCTATTTTCACGAGAACATCATCTTTGGTGGTTGGTTTGGCGTTTTGTTTCAAGATGCAGATAATTGCAAAGACTATCATGGCTATGAAAGCTAAATAAAATTAAAAATTGTAAGAAGAGATGAGGGCGAAGAATTTTTAGAAGGCTGAAAACAGGGGCGCAGATAAAATGGCCACTGTCACCCACACGTTTAAGCGATAAACAATTAGGCGATATAAGAACGAGCGATATTCATTTGAGTGGCATATGCTGGAGCGAGAAAACTAACAAATTATTCAAAAGGCTATTTGTGACGGCTTCAAGATTGCAAGAACATCCTTAGAAATCAATCATCGTTTTTATGACCAAATAACTTACCATAAAAAAACTTGACCTGGGGAAGCAGATATAAAAATATATGGCTAAACATATACTAGAATACGAGTCCATTGTTAGAAATCAGAGTAAACTCCTAAAAATTGCTATCCAATCTGATGGAAATGGAATTTGGCGATGACATTGAAAGCATTGCAACAAAAAAAATTTGAAACTGGTCTTTCATTTTGTAAAATTATCATTTTTAAAGTCATCAAAACTTTGCTCTGGGGTGCCACTGTAACTTTTCCTTGGGTGCCATAGTCAGCGTGTGAGGTCCATGATAACGGAACATTAAAAACAATGTTTACATAAACTGTATCATGAAAAATAAAGCAGCTTACTTTGAATTTTTCATATCAGTATGCTGTAAATTTCATAAACAAAAACAAACTTTGGTTCTGTGCTACATAATTGTAGCATTGCACATCTGAAAATAAATAGGAGTTTAACATCATAAACTCCCCTGTTACAGAGGCTAAGACGGTGTGTGTGTATTTCTAGAACTTTCTGGAACAGAGTGCTTTCAAATCGCTCTCTAACATTGACTAATAAACGTTTTGAGCTAAGAACTGTAATGTATGGTGTGGCGTGTTTGAACCTAAATACTTTACTACCAAAGCTCTCTAGTTTACTAGCAAGACTATTAAACCACACAAATATCGCATAACCCACTTCAATTATATTCAACAAAAACTCTATTTCTACTGAACTATCTATTTAAAAAACGAAATTTTTTCTTAATTATTAACAAACTCCATGTTCAAAACTTTTGTAAAAGATCTTTAAAAAGTAAGAAATTCCGAGTATGTAAGAAGGATTTATTGCAATTATATGAAACAGGCAAAAAGGAAAAAACATTATAGCAAGCAATTAATATGAAAAAAAAACTAACTCCATTAATTCCCTTGATTGCAAGAGATTTCTACCGTTGTTAGAAAACCTCTAAGCTTATACATAGAAACTAATAAAAAAAAATATATAACAATTTGTTTCAATATTATGTGATACAATGATGAAAGAGAAAATAAAAAAATGTAAATGACTATTAATAACATAGTTTCAGAGAATGTGGCTTGTGTTGAATAAAAGAGAAAAGTGCTTTTCACGAATCTTCGAAATGATCAAGAAGTCTCTCTCTACAAAAGCTATTTGAATAACATGAGTTATGGTATTGATTCAAAAGTAAGTTTTTGATCTAGGTGGAATAAGTATTTATGTTTTGATTTAAGTTTATTGGTTGTGATATAATGTGATAAGTTTTGATTTGGTTGTGTATTAGTGCTATGGAAGACGTTTACCAGAGTGTCAGTTTATGTAGTTGTGATGTAAGTATGTATAATGTATAGACAAATGTATCATATTGGTGAAGGATCACACAATATAGACATATTGATTATTTCTAGACATAATACTTTTCAAACTTATAACTTTGCTCAAGTGTCTCACGAATATGACAAATAAATATATTAATAAATGTGTGCGTTCTTAAAATGAATCTGAGTGAATGAATGAGTAGGAATGAACTTGTCCTAGGCGAATTAAAATAGCAATTAACATAAAATGAACTAACTAACTAACCGTGAAATAAATAAACTGACAATTCAAAAAATAATTAACTAAAGGTTGGTTTTTACGTCAGTATATTTCAGGTATATTCGTTGGGAACTTAACCCATTAACGACCAATGTTCCTATTTTGGAACATAAGTAATTTCATCTTCGTCTGCTTTTTTCAATGACTTTGAATATAAATCGTCTGCGTTTTTTTAAATATCGTCTGCTTTGCTTGGTCTTAAACGGGTAACCCATTGCTTGTTAAAGGGGTAACCCATTTAAGACCAAGCAAAGCAGACGATATCTAAAAAAACACAGACGATTTATATTCAAAGTCATTGAAAAAAGCAGACGAAGATGAAATTACTTATGTTCCAAAATAGGAACATTGGTCGTAAATGGGTTAAGGAATAGATTTTTTGATAACCCAAGATTATTATCAGAAAATGAAATATTTTGAATGAAGAAATAACGTTTAAAGCAGCATACCAGTCCATCTCATGAAAGTTGTAACAACTTGTAAATACTTTGTTTTGGATACCTTCATGAAAGTGAACGGAGATATCAAGACTGCAAAGAGTAACTTAAAAAAAATAAAAATCCTGTCATCAAAATTATCAAAAATATGTTATCAAAATTAATTACTTTTTGGTATTATCCATGAGGTAAAAATAAGAATCAATCATATTTGCCCTATAAAATAAAGAGTGGAAGGATACTATTTTACAAACATATTAATACTCATTATATTTTTACAATTATTTTAAATCTTTGTATAAAAGAAAAAAGGATATAGATCTAATAGATTGAGAAATGTGAATCGATCAGACAGATTTGGGCGAAAGACAAGTGGTGTAGTACTTTAAAAGGCTAGATATACGGCTCGGCGTTTATTAACCCAAAGTTCCAAATGTTTCTTTTTCCGTTTGACCTGTCTTATTATATTGGTAATAAAGTACAATTTGGATATTTTGTAAAGTAAGAGCACCAGAATTTGTTACTATTTGTTTGATAATACGTTAATTTCACTTCTAGCAACATCAATTTCATATACAATTCAGTTCACAAAAAAAGTTCTCGACTCGAGTTACGCACTTGTAAAAAGTCAAAAAAAAATTTTAACTAACAGAATTGAAAAAATTCAAATTTTATATTACATTTCAAAGTTTTTTTACATTACAACACAATTTGATTCCGTTCAAAAAGAGTATCAGTCCAAATTTACGATATAAAAAAAGAATGAGACGTAAAGATAGAACTTAAGATAGGACTACATGTTGAAGAGCAGCTTATGTCAGCGAAGCCATTAACACTACTCTCAGTTATTGCACTTTTGCGCCAAAATAAACTAGTTACCTATGCGTTTTTAAAATATTACTGAATTTGGGGTGTTGTTGTGCAACCTAAGTTTTTTTGAAGAACCAATTTGGGTTATTCAGTAAAATCTCAACGACAGCCCTGATTGAAGGTGTGAAACGAAGACTAGGGGCGACGCCTCTTCTCAATAATTTTGAATTCTCCCTTATTTATAGCATTTAAAAAACTTATTTGACTTCTGAGCAGAATTTCCATGTTATTTTTCTTGATTTAAGGGTAAGTCTTTCAATGAATATTTAACATCTATTTTTTTTATTAATTTCCGGTTTATTTGATAAAATAATCCAGGAATGAGGCCACAAATTTTTCAGGGTTTTTTATAGCACACAACTATAGAAGAAAGGTTCTATCCTTATTGATTACTGCAACTGAAAGAGTTAAATTAATGTAGTAGGGTACAAAAGTTAGGATAAATGCTTTATTATATTATTGCTAAATATGATCTAAGGAATCAAGTTTTTTATTACAGAGATCAAATATATAGCATCTTCATTCTTAGATATTCATTTTATTTCTTTTAATTTTTTTATTATCAAGATTGCCTTGAATAGTTTGCAATGCTTTAACAATTCCCTTCAAATTTTTTGTTAATTAAACTTAAGTATGTAAATGAGAGTAATTTTATTCTTAATAATTATTTGCTTTTTTAAAAGTGCCCCTTGTGATATTGTGGATAATGGATTAATTCTAGATTTGCCTTGAAGTGAGTTTAACTTTAATCCATTAGATACCGCCTTACGCATTTCATTACAGTAAAAGTATCCTAGGTTACCTACTTTAACTTAATTATTGTATCACTTTAAATTTGCATAGAGTATATTTTGCACTTCTTGTATTATTTCTGTACAAACTATTTCATTATCATGTAATTATGCCCTATCACTTAGGCAATTGAGTAAATAGTTCATATAAATTTAAGGTTTGTTGCAAATTTTGTTGCAAACGTTTTAGACTTTTAATTTCTTAAAGGACTAAATTTAAATTTACGACTTCATACTTGTCAATTCTTAGACTCAAATCATAAATTTATTTTCTATCAATTTACTTTTAATAATAAATCTGTTTTACGGCTACTTTCCAAGCAAGCTAGTGTCTAGCCGGTGTTGCCACTATGAAAACACATATAAAAGGACTACCTAATTTTACATTTCCAAAATTGCCTATTTTTTCATCCCCTATTTTTAAATTTCTTTTTTTCATATCCTTAAGAACTACTTCTTTCCCTGTTAATTTTGGTCTACCCTTAGATTTACCTATAGTTTGCTGTTTGTACGCTTTAATTAACTCTTCAGCTGGTCTTCTGTTTACATGTCCAAACCACCTTAATCTTTACCTCTCTATTACTATATTGATTTCACTTACATTACATAGACTCCTTATTATTTCATTGATTAATTTGTCTTTCCAATTAGATTTTCAAATAATTCTTAACATTCTCATCTCAGTTGTGTTTAGCCTATTTTTCTATAATTTCTAACAATTTACTTTTACTAACTGAATACATGTGTAGAGGATAAGGCGAAATAATATGAAGATTATATAAAATGATTCTCTCCTTTTTTCAGGTTAGTAATCTAACTAAGTTTGGTAACATTTCGTTGCTAAAAATTGTAACATTTATAAATTTTAAAATGTAATTTTAAGCGGGAAAGTGTCTCAGTATAAAGTAATCGATCCCCCTAACCATTTAATTTTATATGAACCGTGCTTGTGACAACTGCTAAGAGGAAAGATTCAGAAAATCTTTTAGCTCATGCCTTTCTTTAAAATAAATCGATATCTTGTCGGTGACTTTTCCGTTGTGAGTCTCTTTTTCTGGTCCAGGTCCAATGAAAATAAACAAAGTATCACATAAAAAATTTATATTATATGTAAAGTCACAATATTTATGCCATATTTAAAAATCTTTAACTTTTGTTGAGAATCTGCTATATGCTGTTGTAGTGACGAACATGAGATTGAGTATCGCTCTTAATGAACTGCAGGGCGCTAAAAAGTCCGTCTAGTTGTTGCTGAATAAGTGGGAGGTATGGTTTCATATTCTCTGAAGTGCCACTATCTCCTCTTGCATGGTGTTCTCAGGCAGCTGATTTCTTCCTAAATCACCTCATTTCCTATCTCGATAGCTGTGTTGACATTTGCGTATTCTATTGATGTCATCATTGTTTAAATTATTTGTCATTGTCAATTAACAGTAGAAAAGCTATCAGATATCGCATAGACCCCATAACTTTTATCAAAAACTTTTTTAATTAGAGATATTTTCAAGGCACCAGTGTTTTAAGACATTAAATTAAATAATTTTGATTTAGATTAAATAAACTTTTGTGAATTAAGATAATTCAAATTAATTTACGTAAAATGGTCCACAGATGTTTTAGAAAACCCCTGAGATAAAATCTGAAAAATTGCATTCAAGATCATGTAAAAAAATTTGTTCTAGCCCAAAGCGTTATTGAGGCGATAGAAAAATCGCGAATGTACTCAATCCTAAGAGATGAGTGTAAAAATAATAACGGGCATGAATAGTTATATCAATTTGTTTTTGCTTTGACTCTATCATATATTAATGATTTTGTTCTCTTGTTGAGCTAGAAAGTACTGATGCGATTACAAACAAGGTAATTTGTCTCGATAAATTCCCAGCAGTTATAGTGGGATTGGGAGATTAGAGTGTACGTGTAATGTCGGGTAATAATGTTTCTGTGTTCACGAGACAAAAATTCCTTTATAATAAATTTTGAAAATCATAAAAAAATGAAGTTCGCCTCCTCTCCAAATTTTCAGGAAGTGCGCCTCTGTGGAAAACGTGTAGGGAAAAATGAAAATAAGAATTAAAAAAGTAACAAAATTGTAGAACATAGTAGTAAAATAAAAGGAAATATCAGGAATAAAAATGCTAACTCTAATTTTAGTAATTGAAGTGTAGTTTACAATTTATTTTAATGTTTTAAATACCCACATATGTTTCATTTTAGCATGTAATCAGGGAGAAATATAATTCGACCGAGTGGAGGAGGTCAGGGCTTTTCTTTAATACTTGGACGAAATCACTAAAGTAAATTAATCTCGTTTTTTGATTACATCAACAAAAATGAGAAAATATGAGTGCATATTTTTTCACCAAAAAGTACTTGTCTATTAGATAATAAAGCTGGAAAATAGAGAGGTAATTAATGTAGGCATAAAGAATAAATGTGAGCGATGTTCTTAAAAAAGTGTATAATTTATTTGACTTACAACTAAAATTCTGTAAACTCCCAGACGATTTAGATAAGGAAAACTATTCCAGCAAAATCTTTTTTCTGACAGTTCTTGACCATCTATTTCGTTGCTGTAAATATAATAAATACAAAAAATAATCATCCAAAAAGATTAATAAGAATTGCATAAAACCAAAAATATTAATCTGTTTATATGCTGCTATTACTTGAACTTTTTCAATAATTTTTGATTTAAAAAGTTGTTTACTGAAAACAAAACAAGAATACAATTAATAATAATTAAAAATATATAATGTATCATTTGAATTTTTTTTAAAAGAAGATATAAAACCAAAATAATATTCTATCTTGAAAAATTATATAACAAAAAAGAGATCAAGCGTCACATAATGTCTAGTTTTCCCTCTTCGCGTCTTCAACATGATTTTCTAGGTTGCTGTTTTGATGCTTAATCGATTCAAATGTAGAAAAAATGGCTTCAAATTTGATAAATTCTTTTTCGGTATGTCCTTTTCGTTCACTTCCTACTGATTTGCTTCTTCATTAGACAAGTCTATTGAAAAGACTTTCAATTTTACTACCTTCTTCCAATGGTGACAAAAATGTCAACTTCAATATAATTGTTACCATACCACGAGAGAACGAGACAAAATTCTTAATCTTGTCATTTCATGAAAGAGAAAACTGAATTGATTGGCTCGAAGAGTATCTACAATAAATTTTATTTTGACAAAATTCCAAATTTATGTAGATTATCTTCAAAATATACATCTGTTTTATTAGAGAGATCAGGCGTAGTTTTCTTCTTCCATTTTAATTGGCGGCTTAACCCCTTCTGATTTAGATTTATTCCAAAAATCTCTCACATTAATTAGATGATTTATTTAACAGTAATAATCTTCTAATTATTTCTATGTCTTCGCGACTCAAACAAAATCGCAAACACACTCCATTTGTGGTCTGGTCCTCGTGATTTGGAACTACTGCTCTAGAAGTCTCTATTATCAATAAAAAGACGTTTTTCTACAAATGATATCTTTTCAAGCACATCATTTACAGTTTCTTCGAAGAAGCGTCCATATTGCACTGAGACCGAATTCATTTCGGATCAAACGACACGAGGAGATTGAATTACTTTTTGCAACCATTATTCATTTCTGTTTTCTAATACTCCCAAAAATCTTAAAAACAAATATATTTGACTTCTTTGTGACTTTAATTGAAAACTTTTGAAAAGTTGTGTCGAAACTCGCCTAATTCCATGATAAGAAATAAGCTCTGTTCGGATTACTATCGAAAATTAAAATTTCATTGATTTTTAGACCAATCCTGATCGCAAAACTTTATTTCTACATGCTGAAGTATGATGGATCGTTTTTTATAGAGGACAAGGTTTACCCCGAATCTTATAATTAAAGTAGAAAATTGTTATTTTTTATTTGAGTAGAAATCTGATCTTATTCATTTTTTCGGTATGAATTATGCTTTTTAAAACTGTATACCTGCCTCATATTTTTGAAAAATTAACGATTCAAACACCTCGCTTAAAGTGAATAAGTGTAGCATATTAAATTTACAATATAAAATTAAGTGTTCTTGAAAAAATAACATTTAGAAAGTTTAGTTACAGTAAATCTTTTTAAAGATGAGAAACAAATCTGCGGTCATAAACGTTAAATGAGAAGCAAACAATGCAGATTTTAGGCATAAATTTTGAAAAAAAATGAGAAATGATTTTTGACTAAGTAAATAAAATAAAAAGATTTAAAATATATTTTTTAATTTTAAAGGATTATAAATGATATCATTCTTTTAGTTATCTGTTGAAAAAATTGATTTGATTATTTGACTTACAAATATAAGATTATTTGTATTTGATCTGATTAGGTGTGATATTATAACGGTAATATGTTTTGATGAGTCGAATATTGCAAAGAGTTACGATGAATAAATGCCTGTGATCTTAAAAAGCCCCCTTTATCGTTTCATATGAAACCTCTCCACCAATTGCTACAACAAATAAAAACATCTCATCTTCTCAGAAAGAATTTCTATTTAAAAAAATTTTTTATAATTACATAGCGCTTATTACAACTCAGAGAATTGCTAAATTACTTAAATTTGGAGAACGACTCAATTAAGACATCAAATAAATCTGATAAAACACATGAAGAAGACAAGTCATCATTGTCAACAAAAGTATACTGACATTCCTCACAAAAATCTACCTTCCTCATACCATCTTTGGGTGATTTTTCACACATTTTAATTTTTGAACTTTGATAAATATTTTATTTTAACTATTTAAAAGTTTAACTTTTGGCTATTTGTTAATTTTAATATAAAATTTAAAGTAATGGAGTTAGACTATGATTAGAAATTAAATATATGAAAATAAATTTAAAAAACATTTTTTACCCTTGGGTGAAATTTCACCCATTTTACTTTGTTAAAAATGTATTCATATTTTTTTTTATCTTTTCGTTATTACAATGAATTGACTTTTGTTGTTGTTACAATAGACTCCCTCAGTATTATTATGCATAAAATTATACTCATATAGTTTTACTTACCAACACAGTCAAGAAGAAAAACAGACGTATATTTTGTTTCAACATACGCTGTTTTTCAATTTTATAAACATTTGTACTGATATTATTTTTGCGTCACTATTACTTTTCAAGAAATTATGTTTACGTCACTTTTACTTTTCAATTACAGACGTTGAGCAATATAAGATTTTGTTTTAACATACGCCGTTTTCCAATTTTATAAACATTTGTACTGAAGTTATTTTTGCGTCACCATTACTTTTCTTTTGTTTTACTTTTTTGTTCTCAAAATAATGTCTACGCGTTTTGAAAGTGAAGAAGAACCAATGGATGATTTATCTGATTCTGAAGATGATATTATAGAAGAAAATGTAGAAAATAGTGAGAGTTATTCAGAATCAAGTGAAGAGTGTCAAAAAGAGCAAAAAGAATTGTTATCAAAAGATAAAAGTGTTAGATGGCCTAATCTTCAAGGTAAATTTAGAGCTGAAAATATTATGCATGGTAAAGTTGGAGTCACAAAATTTGCCAAAAAGTTTATTTCAAATATTATGAATTCATTTGATTCTTGTTTTAATTTTTCATTGATGAAAATTGTTATTTATAATACGAACATTGAAGGAAAACGTATTTACAAGGATAAATGGACTGATGTAGTTGAAGTCACCTCGAAACCATACATTGGTATTTTGATTTTAGCTGGAGTTTTTCGTCCATATGGGAAATCTCTGATTAATTTATGGGATGATGATATTGGAAGACCAATTTTTAAAGCTACCATGTCAAAAAAGACATTTGAAACAATAACTCGATGGTTGCGCTTCGATGACAAAAAGGATAGAAAGGAACGTCGTGCTAAAGACAAGTTAGCTCCAATCAGAAAATTATGGGAAAACTGGGTAAGAAATTTGCAAACTCTTTTTACTCCTTACGAAAATATAACGATAGATGAACAACTTGTATCTTTTCGTGGGCGATGTCCAACAAAGCAATATATTCCTTCTAAGCCAGCAGAATATGGCATCAAAGTTTAGATTTTATGTGATAGCAAAACAAAGTACGCATAGAATTTACAAGTCTATACAGGAAAGTTACCTGATCAGGTTCCCGAAAAAAACCAAGGACAAAGAGTTGTTTTAGATTTAGTTCAAAACTTCAAAGGAAAGAATGTTGTTTGCGATAACTTTTTTACTTCTTAAAACCACCTTGCAATCCAATTGATGAAAAAAAAGTTGACAATTGTGGAACGGTACGCTCGAATAAAACATTTTTACCTCTTTATGATAAGAAAGAACTTCGTCGCCTTGATTTACATTTAAGTAATTTTTATTTTAGCGAATATGCTACACAGGTGCAATATGTTCCTAAAAAAATACAAAACAGTGCATGTCTTGAGCACCCTTCATCATGACAAAAGTGTGTCTTTAGATAAGAAAAATCTTCCAGAAATTATAGAGTTTTATAATAAGCAAAAAGGAGGAGTGGACACATTGGATCAACTAGTTGGATCATACACAGTAAAAAGAAAAACGAATAGATGGCCTTTTGATTTATACTGTAACATAATTGATATTTCATATGTAAATAGTTTTGTTTTGTGGGTACAAATCAACCCTAGCTGGAATAAGGGAAAACTCTATAAAAGACGCCTATTTTTAGAAGAACTTAGGAAAAAACTTAGTCCAAGATGAAATACTAAGACCACGTCTCCCAAGAGGAAGTTCTTCGCCTTCTCTTGTAGCAAATATTAGACAAGAGTTTTCTGCATCTTCAGGACAAACTAAAAGAAAACTGTCCAAAGGAGCTCGCTGTTCTTTGTGTGTAGGAAAAGACCGAAAAGCCTATTCCAAATGTGCAAAATGTAAAATTTTTATGTGGAGAGCATAAAAATGCTTTGTTTTTTTGTAGTATAATTAATATTCTGGTTTCTTTTCAATAAATAAATTATTTTTGTGCATTTTAAAACTTTAAAAAAACATGGGTGAATTTTCACCCATAAAGATAAAGTGTGTTGTTAAAAATGAAGAGAGTATGAGGGTTAAAAAATCTGCCTTTAGATATTGACTTTTATAAATTAATTAAAATAAATAATATATATCAAAAACAACTGTCTTGGAATTAATTGAAAGAACATTTTTTATACAAGATTAAGATATATAAATCTTCCAAAGAAAATCGAATGTAATGTTTTAACTTCTGACTTATTAAAAATAATAACTAACTACTTTCTAACTATCTAAATAATGAACTAACTTATAAATTAACGATATTAATGTAGAATTATCATTATATCATTATACCACATTTCATGAATAAGGACTGAAATTACTTAGAGGGAAATATCTGGGAGTCCATTTATAAAGGGTCAACATAATCCACAAAAAGAATTCACAAAAATTAAGCAATTTGATTTATATTAAACAAAAGTCATTATCCAAAGGTACATGCTTCATAAATTAAAAAATAATAATTGAATTGATAGTGCAAAGTATAGTAAATTAATTGATATACCAAAGAACGTCTCTGAGAGACTGAGGAACGGCTGCTGCATAAATCGCCAAATCGCCATAAAGGTACACCATGAAAGAAATGGAAAAAATAATTCTTCCCAAAAAATTGAAATAAAGAGATGACATATCAGCCTAAATAAAAAATGGATCAAAATTTTTAAAAAAGTTATAAACGTTATATTTGTACAGTCAAACGCTAATAGAACAGATTCAAATGTCGCATCGTAAATATAGATAAATTTAATGTTGAGTAAGCATGTCTGATTCTAATAGCTATGCGCCAAATAGTGCACATTCTTCGAGGAATAGTTTTAATTACAAAATCGTACACTTTTAGCCCGAACTAATCATATCGAATCTATCATAATCAGTGATGGATTTAGGCAAAATTTGAGGGTACTCGAAATTTTAGGCCTTATATTTTTTACTCAAAAAATTTTTTGAGGGCACCACCCTCTAGATTAAGGCCTAAGTAAACCATCCTTGTATTATACATATTTACGACTTGCTATTAGTTTGAAATATTCTTAATATGGTTAAAACAATTTCACTTTTATCTGACATATATCAATTTCACTATTATAGTAGTATCAAATTCTTGCTTTGAGGAAATAATGAATGAAACGGTCATAATAGCTTAGGAATAAAAACATATATTAGAACTTCAACCATCATTTCATTTGGGAATTTGCACATTTGATACACTAAATATCTGATTTCTTGATAAAATAATACGAGAATTCTCGAGAGCCGAACCTTTAAACGCGCCTTGTATGTTATGTCTTGTTTACTCTAAAATTATAATACACAATCACTCTCAGAGTAGAATGCACAAATTCATTCTTATTTCAAGACTTCATGCAAAACAAACTTTTCCTCATTATAATGCAATCTTTTTATCACTCTATTTATCTCAACAGTTCTTTTATGCTATTCTTCATTGTTACAATCAGATACTGCAATACAACTAAAAACTGGGGCAAATTCCAGCGTTTCCCATAAGGTGGCATGTGTTTTTCAATTGATCAAAAAAAGTTGAACATATTTAGCGTGAGCATAAAATCGTAATATCAAGCATAGAATATTTCAATTATCTATCATGCTTAACAAATTTACTTCACATACTTTACACATAAAAGCAAAGAATATCCATAAGTTTTGAGATATAAAAAAGGTGTTCAAGCCCCTAATCAGAGTCAGAAATTGACAGAACCAAACTTAAAAACTTTCATTTTAATGAAAGTATAGGTATAACATACGTACTGTTTTGTTTATCTTTTTCAATTCTACGTGTAAAAAATATCGAAGCTTTCACACTTTGTAGCACGATTTGCACACAACGTTGAAATGAACAAAAAGAAAAAAACAATGCCACTTTATTTAGTAGATTTTTCAAATAAAATAAATACAAATCATAAAATACCATCTCAACTTTCTTATCAATTTCAAAAAAATAACCAATATCTCGATTTGTATCTTCCATTTTGGAATAAAGGAGAGGCCTTCTTTCAGAATTTTGACCTAGAATATCATCAGTTTTCTTAAAATAAAAATAAGTGAAAAATATGTATACTAAATATATATATATAAAAAATAATTCATTCATGAAAAATCAGGGGTCTACCTTGAGTTAATAAAAGTAGGATTCTTTTTTTCCGAAAATTGGTTAAGGCTAAGTGGGGCCAACTTGACAATCTAGATGGCGAGGCTGATTGTACTTTCGCAAAGCACATTATAAGATTATTTTATTGACTTTTAAGTAGGTGTGGCTAGGTATTTTTAAAGCAAATATTATATATATTGGGTAGTCGGAATCAGATATTTTAAAGGGATAGGGCCAGAGTCGGTATCTAATAAAATTTAAGAGTTGGAGTCTTAGCAGTATCAAAAAATAATTTTTCAAGTTTTGAAATATAGAATTCCATATACCAGTCCTTTAACACTACAATTCAATCATCTTTTATTTTTTCTTTCATATTTATGTTAATTTTAATATAAATAAATTAAGAAATCCCAATAAAATTTCAAATGTTTAAAAGATATAGCGCGATTATAATTTTTTTAATAATACAGTAAAAACTATATTTGTGAACACCAACTAAACAGTAAGAACTTTTTAGTATCAATTTATTCTTGTGAATCGATGAAACCTCTATATCAGAGCCAGCGCTACCTATCCATTTTGGCAGGAAGAGCCACTCTCACCCCAAAAGTTCACTTATGAGCCCCAAGATAAAAGCAGCCAAGATAAGATTGTCTTAGTCTTGTGTATTTATTAAAATAAGTAAACAAAAAAATGTAAATTGTTAGTAGATGTAAAGTGAAAATGTGTTTTGTAAGAATAGAGATGAAATTATTTAATTACCAAATGTGTCAGATGGACGTTTTTTATATGGCTGATAAAAAATTACTTAGAGAGAGCTCTGTTCTTTAATAAATGCTTTAATTAAGCCTCTAGCGCAGCGGTTCCCAATCTTTTTGACGCTCCGTACCCTTAAAAAATTTTAATTTTTTTTGCACCCCTTACAGTTTATGTAATGAAAATTTACAAATTTATTTAAAATAAAAGTTGAAATAAAAAAACGACAAAAATTTGCATAATCATTTTTTATGAGGTACCATATTAACAAAAATGAAATATATGGAAATAAAATGAAACAATCTGCATCCAAACAACTTCCATTTAAAAAAATAGTTCAATTTTTTATTCTCTTTTATAAAGCTAATAATTTTATACAAAGTCCACCTCAAATTTAATGACTATTTTGCTCCTGTTTTTTGCATATGAGTTTCTCAAAACGTGGTACTTTGCTACTGATAGCAATTCGCATATCTGCTTGTGCACTCAAGCGATTTCTAGATTTAGTCTTTATTTACAAAAGGTACTAAATCCGGGCTCCACAAGTAAGTTGTCACAAATGGAATAAGCATACTTTGTGCTTTTTTACAAAGTCTTGGAAACATCTCCATTGCCGAGCACCAATATTGTTCCAAAGTTTTGCTTTCAAACTGCATTTCAAAAACACAGTTTGTGCGCAATTCAATAAGATCATCTTTCAACGTTTCATCATTCGGCATATAATCCAAATTAAAAGAATATGGATTTATTATCAATTTTTCAGAGGCTTCTAGATTTCCCCCTCTAAAATATCCACCAAATGACTTGAATAATATTTCCAAATGGTTACCAATATCTTCTCGAACACTTGGAATTAGGGACTCATCTTCATCGGTCATTTCTTCGAGTGATGAAAAATTCAAAAGTTTACCTTTTAAACTCGTCGACGACAGAGATGTAACTTTTCTTTGAAAGCATTTAATTTTTCACTACATTCTAATATATTTATATTTGCTTAAAAACTAAAGTTTAGACACTTCTTATATTTAAATCTAGTACTTCGTACCACCTGAGGTAAAGCATCGCACCCCCTGGGGGTACGATCACCCCTGGTTGGGAACCCCTGCTCTAGCGCTTTCAATATAGAGAGGCCTAACAAGGGCTGAGAGTTGTAGAGTCAGAGATTTTAAAGGAATAGGAGTAGGAGTTGGTATCTAATAAAATTTGGAAATCGGAATAGAAGTTAGACTCCGTTATTTTTAAGTATTAAACAATTTTTTTGAGTATTTTAAATAAAGAAAAGTAGCGATGATTAAGAGATTTTTAGAATAATGTTTAATTAGGACATTAAAAGACATTCACATTATATTTTTTTAGTTCAACATGTATTTTTTAAAAAATAAAAAATGGAAAAAACGTGTGAAAAATTTTCTTCAATGTTCTCCCACCTTATGATAAGACCAATGATCTTGTACCAGATGAAGAATCAGATTGATGATAATAATGACGAAAACAACAATGAAAGTGCATGGAACTTCTGGATTTATTTAAAGACTTCATTGACTGTGAAAAGGAGGTGATGGAAAAGCTTTCGGTTTCATAAAGGGATTCTTTGGATTATATATCCTAAATGGAAGTGGAATTAACCCAGCTACATAAAAAGATGCTTGGAATAACTGATATTCATTAATTCTTTTGTCAACTTTTGAATTAATTTGATGATAAAGAATCAAGCAAAAAATTATAATTTAAAAAAGTTGTGAAAAATAAAAAAACTATATTTTTTTAAGATTTTTTAAGCAAAAATTTTAAAGAATCCTAACCCAGGTGGTCCCAAGTAGAAAAATAAATAATCGGCGGATTAATAAGAATAACTGATTAAGCGATAATTAACTAAAGTTATTATCGGTGCATGTCTAGAAAGCATATATGAAGTGAGCCTTCCTTAGTCGAAGTCACAAGCGAAGAGTTGGCGTTGAAGTTAAGTATTTCGTGGTAGGATATTTTTCACCCAACTTCCCAGCCCTGGCTGCACATGCCATAATGTTAATCTAATAATAATGTTTAAAATTGTACAAATTATCGCGTGCATACTACTAATGATAGAGCATAGATAGATTTAAAATATTTTGTAAATAACATAAAAAACAATTAAGTTGGTAGCGTTCTAGGTAATCCTGTAGAAAACGTTTGTAAACATTTTTTAAAGTAATCCCGAAGGAGATATTCCTAAACTTAAATTTCAAAATTTTCTCATTTTATTTAGTTTCGAGATCTACTTTTATAGTTTCAATTAAGATACGTTTTGTGTCGGATAATAAAAAATAGAGTTGATTTAAAACTTTAAAAACAAAAGTTTAAAGTTCTAGAAAAATGCCCTATCAATAACGTTATAAAGATTAAGAGATTGAGGATATAATAAGTATTACTTTTTTAAAGGATTTCATTTCACTGAATTTTAAAACGGCATTTGTGTTAGATAGAGCTTCAATCATTAGTAATGCAGATACGTAACTATTGATAAAAAAAAATGGGTTAAAAATAGAAGAAATTATAGGAAAAACCTGGCAAAAGCAACACAAAAGATAAAAAAAATTCCTAGAATCCATCCAGTCTGTGAAAAGGCTAACGGCAGAGTTAACGCACCAGTTCCAATGATAAGATTGAAAACAAATAAGGCACCAGTCTTAAAAAATGATAATACTTTTTAAATGATTACAAAATAAAATCAATAAAGGCAAGATTGATACATCTTTATATTGAAATTAACTAGAAAGAAATTAACTAAAAAATAATAACCTTAAACATTTACTATTTTAGACTTAATAATGCAAGAATAGATATGAAAATTTCAAATATTCATGGTTATAATCAAATTTCCATAAATATTTAAAATCTTCCTAGAAATTTTTTAAAGAAAGGAATATTTTGTATCTTACAGCAGCAGAATATTTTTCAAAACAAGTTGACATTTTGGACATTTCTTTAATCCGTCATAATCCTAATATTAAGTTGGAAAAAAAAATGCAGCTTTAAAATTTTTCTGCTGGTTATATCACAATACTTTTTTGAAAGCATCTCAACTGCTCTTACTCTTATAATTCAACTTAATTTAAGATGAGTTTAAAATAAACATTAGGACTTCTATAGATGTTCTAAGACAGTGGCAACTATCTTAAGCCATTTATAGATTTTTCCTTTCTTTTACCGCAATCATTTCTTCCTCGTTTATATTTTATTGATTATAGATAAATCACTGGTCAATATATGTTACAGAGGCCGCAATAAAGTTTAAGGTCATGGATAACGCTCCCAACTCAACGACAATAAAGAGACAAGTATAGGTGAAGTTTATTAGAAAGCAAAGAGAGAAGTGATGTCTTAAGTGAAACATGAGTGAGTATTTATTGTGTATCCTGGCCTTCAAGTAAGTACAGTACTAATGGCAACGTTAGGCTATTATTAATGAGAGGAGAGATAGCCTTGACTTTCGATAGTGCAGTATGAGCGTAAGATACACACAAGTACGTTGTCGTAATGAGAGCCTGCTGGCGCTTCCCTTTTACTCTCTCTCGTAATCTTGTAGCCATTTAGGGGGATTTCTACATCGTTGGCTTCTGGAGTTATTCTTTTGTAAAGAGTCATCTCTTTCTTTCTCATCTCCCTTTGAGTCTGTCTGACTTTTGCTTTTTTGGATAGAATTATCGGAATGTCTCCTACCATCCATCATATCTTCAAACGACTTTGGATGCCTTTCCGGTAATTCTGAATGGTTATATTGTTGACCGCCGTCGTTCAAGTCAAAGTCTTCTTTGCTTGTCTCCAAAGGTACCTCTTTCGTATTTTCATCTTCTGTATCGTCATCTTCAACTAAATCCTTGAACTTATCTGTAAGATTAAAATCAGTTATTGGTAACAGCATAGCTTTTGGTACATGATATGATTGCTTACCGATTTCGCCATTTGTTATCTTTTTCAATATTGCATATTTATTTTGTAAGTTATATATGATATATTTACTTCTTACCTTGATCTTACTTTTTTCTTCTTTTAGGTATACTAAATCTCCAATTTCAAAATTATGAATTTTGGAATCTTCCTTTGAAAATTTTGAACACTTTGAAGATCTGGTCTTGTTAGCTAAGTTCTGCTGCTCTTCAAAGAAACATTTATCGTTGAAATGAATTTGTTCGTCTGTAAAGTGATTTCTTCTAAAAAGGATTTCTTTTGCAGATAGGTTTTGCCTCCGTATAAGAAGATTGATGCTCCTGATTGCTAGTTGTAAATCCACATTGGTTATTTTAACTTTTTCAGGAAACATCTTTAAAATGCTTGTTTCTAGTTCTTGAATAGCTTTGTCTACAAAGCAGTTTGAGTTCTTGTTTTTTATGTGACCAATTTCAACTTCAATCCCCAATTCTTTTAGCAAGGGGTCTTTTTGAAGGCTTTGAAAAGAAGTACTTGCATCAGTTCGTATTTTGCAATTATCACACCTAATAAAAGAAGAGTTGAGTATAATTGCTGTTCTGATGTCTTCTATTTTCTCACTTTCAAGGAGAGAAGCTGTTGTAAAACTGGAAAATGTTTCTCTCAAAACGAAAATTTTTTGATCATTTCTTCTGATAACATCTGCATAAAATACTTGTCCAGGCTTTGATCCTCTTAAGGCAGGGGCTTGCTCCAAGAGATTTTTTTGGCATGTACTTAATAGAACGACAAATACTGCATGCTTCATCAATACTATTGATTAGTTTCTCACTGTATAAGCCATAAAAAAAACGATCAAAAAGACGCTTCAACTGTGTTTTCGCAGGATGGTTAAACTGAAGGTGTAGAGAATGAAGAATACCTGGAAGGAAAGTATCTGGAATTATGATGAGTTGTTTTGCTGCATCGCCTTTAGTAACTATGATACCATTTCTATCTATTGTAGCTATACCGAGTAATCTCTTAACTCTAGTGCACTTCTCCTTTTTTGATGGGCTTGTTCCATTCTTTAAGTGTGCAAAAACTTTTCTTAAAATATAACACCTTTTTTGTAAAGCAGACCACGTGAGTTTGTTCGTAAATGGCATTTTCATTCTCCCTTGAAGGACATCATCAATTTTTATTGTATTGACAATTGAAGATATGGAATCTTGAACAAAGTTGCAGATTTGGCAGTTTTTCTCATAAGAAGAGTTAGGGTTACGAGAAGAGAAGTCGCTTGCCATATTTTCTGAACCTTTTATGTGATATATTTCAATATTAGCACCGCTAAGTGTAGATAAAAATGAAGAAACTCTTGCTGAAGAAAGAAAAATGTCCTTTTTTTAATCTTTGATAAGCATCAACACACGGTTTTGAGTCGGTTAAAACTTTTGTCGTAAAAATTGAGTCTTTTATAATTGGAGAAAAATGCTTTATTGCGGTGGATATTGCTAAGGCTTCGAGCTCGCATGGAAACCATTTTAATTGATGATCTTTTAATTTAAAACTGAAGAACTCAGCTAGTTTTTGATCACCATTTCTATCAATAAGAAGAGTTGCTCCAAGTCCTCTATTCATTGGAGACGCATCCAGTGTAATTGTAAGCCTGTCCGATTTTCTAGGGAGTGTTAGAACTTCTGCTGATTTTAATAAATTTCGTGCAGTCTTGAATGAAATTTGTAAATCTTCATCCCAAACAATTTTTTGCTTTCCATCCAATCCTTTGATCGCTGATTCCAAAGGAGATAGAACTGTGGAATACCTTGGAATGCATCTGGATATAGCTCTGTATGCTCCTAAAAAGGAGCGCATGGATGAGCAAGTGGATGGTTTTTCAATGCTTGCTAAAGAGGAGACTTTATGGTTAGAAGGCGTGATTGTACCTTTTGTCCATTTCCAACACAAAATTACTTCTGTTTTTGGAGAAATTATAGTTTTTGAAGCCGAGAGACTCAAATCATTTTCTGAAAGTCTTTTTAAAACTTTTGACCAATTTTGGTGAAGCTCTTCAATCGTATTGGCTCCTATAAAAAGATCGTCGGCAATAATAGATAAGAAACCTTCTTGAAGAAAATCGCCAAAAACTCTACTTATTAGTTCTTGAAGAAATTCGGAAGAACCAGGCATACCCATTGCTGAACGAGTATATACTCGGATGCCTTTAAATGGAGTTACTGTCGCAAGATATGGCATTGAGGATCTTGCCAATGGAATCTGAAAAAAACTTTTAGTTAAATCAGACTTTATTATGAACTTAAAAGAAGATATTTTTCTAAGGATGTCATCACATGATATTGAGCACGTTTGTAAAAGTGTAGTGTATGGACTTAAATTATTGAAAGCAGTTACAAACCTCATTGATCCATCTTTTTTTTTTATAAGGAAGCTAGGTGATACAAATTTTACTGTTATCCCCAAGTCTTCTGGTTTCGCTAACACGCCGAGATCTTCCAGTTTGTCCGCTTCCTTTTGAAGTAGTTGAAGAGTAGAGTGATTATAATGAGGAAGTTTTCCTTTTTCACATCTTGGTTTTACTGGGCCGAACAAAACCCTTGCGTAAATTTTTCCACTCTTACCATTGTAAACTTTGAATTCAGGGGAAAAGACTTTATCGAACTTTAGATGTAGCATTTTAAACGCTTGTTTTTGTTTGTTCGAGAGTATTCCATCAGGGTCAATTGAAACTTTTGAAGAGATACCTGCTTCGGTAGTTAAAGCACTTGAAACTTTAGGATTGTAGGTTTGGTAGATCATGGCAACGTGTTGATTTTTGTTAAATGTGATAGGCACTTCCTTGAAGTTAGACATTTTAAAAGAGTCATCGATAACTTTTGTGAAATATGGATCAAATCCGGAATCCTCTACTTCTTTACTTGGTTCTACTGCAATTTCTCCATCGAATTTTTTTAAGGATTTATCTTTGATTAAAATATGGTCTCCTGGCAGTAACACTTGTTTTTTTTTGTTCTAACCATATGGGATTTTTGAAAAACAGATGATTCGTTTGGTCCATAATGAAACAATCTGCCACGAAAACTAATAAGTTGATCTTTGATGTAAACTTTTATATCATTTGCTCTGCAGAAAGGAATGCCACCTAAAATGTCATAGTCCATCTTCTCCATCACAAGGCCTTTAATTGAAACGTCAATATTCTTTATGTTCAAGTCTAAAGATATTTCTCCACAAATAGGAAGGACTGATTTATCGGCAGATCTAGCTGTATGTCCAGTACGAAGCGGTAACATATTCAGTTTGTGAACAAAAGAAGATGAAATTATTGATGATGTAGCCCCAGTGTCAATTATTAAACGAAAAAAAACATGTTGACAGTATCCATCAAGATATGGAGAAGTTCCGCAGTCCACTTTGCCAAGGAAAACTCCATTTTCATAAAACTTGTCTTCTAATTCAGGCATGCGAGTCGAAATTTGTAGAGCATAAAAAACATATCTTTTTGCTTCTATTATCTCTATCAAATGAAGCAGATATTTTTGAATTATTGCTCAATCTTGGCTGGTTTTTCAACGTTTTTGAAAAACTTACGTTTGCAACTTCCTGAGTGTCCAAATCTTTTAATAAAGTCTCCAAAGAATTTACAATTAATGGCTGAATGTCTTTAAGAGTATGTGTTTGAAGCTCATGAGCATATACCCGAGCAACAAGTGAAGGTAACCTTTGATCAATCATCTTCAACCATAAGAAAACAGCAAGTCTTTCAGTAGTTGGAGAAATGTTTTCATCAAATTGAGAAACATTCCCATCATGAATTAACCCCGATTCAACGGTTAACAAGTTATCTTCAATATGAGCCAATATACGTTGATAAAATGCCTCATAGCGTTCATCGGGTTCTAAAGAAAAATTACATATATTAAGAAAGTTAACCTCATTTTGAGAGAGACAATAGTATTTTCTTATTCTCTTCCATATCCAATTTAAGCTAGTACTGCTTTTGAGAATATCGTTTCTTAATAAAGGTGGGGAAAAAGTAGCGATTAAGCCTAGCATTCGTTCCAAAGTGATGGTCTTTTGAAGACTTGAAATTTCATGCTCAGAAGTTTCGTCATCTTTAAACCCATGATTTTTCACTGATTTAGGTTCCCATGATGACTCTAAAAAGATCGCAAACTCTGGGCATAATGAAAGGTGAAACATCATATTGGAATGCCAGTTTGAAAAAGAAGAAAGCGTCTCTTTTTCACCAAGCAGCCATTGCTTTGGAGGTCTGAAACTCATCTTTCCTTTTTATCCCACCGCTGTCACCACGACAATAAAGAGACAAGTATAGGTGAAGTTTATTAGAAAGCAAAGAGAGAAGTGATGTCTTAAGTGAAACATGAGTGAGTATTTATAGTGTATCCTGGCCTTCAAGTAAGTACAGTACTAATGGCAACGTTAGGCTATTATTAATGAGAGGAGAGATAGCCTTGACTTTCGATAGTGCAGTATGAGCGTAAGATACACACAAGTACGTTGTCGTAATGAGAGCCTGCTGGCGCAATTACTATAATTAATCATTGTTAACATAATTCAGAAATATAATCTACATTGGAAAATTCTTTAAATTCGCCAAAACAACTTATTTATAAATTGTCATTTTAATCGATATTGTAAATTTAAATTTTATTTACTTTAATAGAAATTCAGATCAGTAATATGAGTAAATTTCCCTAGTGTAATTCCAATAATAGTCTAATAAATTAGCATGTATTCCCAATACTTTCGTATATGAAATATTCAGAAAAATTCCAAGGACTTTTTAACTAAGGATTTATTATATTAAAGAACATATAAAGATATTGTTTTGTTCTTGTTTGAAATAATACAAATACAAAAAATTCATTTTAAAAATCTATAAAATTAGTTAGGGCTAATATTTTTCTATATTCCTCCAACAGTGTACGAACTTGAATGGTTGTTAATGTGTACCTCTCACAGTTGTAGTACAGGGGTTCGATCCCCAAGCCTCCAGACTTTTAAAAACAAAATTACAAAATTGTGATTAACCATCTCAAGCATTACCTTATTACTGAAAGTGCTTTGATATTTCCAAACAACCAACCAATTGAGTGTGTATACTCAAAGTGATAGAAAAATAATTAAATTTTCCCATGGTCAAAGATTTTAACTTTATTATTCAAAGACAAGTATTCCCCACCCACAGTGACCTCTTTGGAAAGTTTAAGTATATAATTTTGGTAAATAATTGGCAGTATAAAAAATATTTGAAATTTAATATTTAATATACAATAATCATTTAAAATTAAACTTATATGAAAAATCTACTCTCGGTTTAATTAGATACAGTAATTTTACCTTTATTATACGACCCTGTGTTATGCGACATGCGACCTTATTTAACGTTTTTTTGGTATTATTTACCTCTTATTTACGACTTTTTCAAAAAACCATTTTATTTTACCAAAGTTCTAAAATGGCTACAAGTGGTTTTTCAAATTTTATCTATTAAAAATATTTTTAACTTTAAATAAAAACAAAACTATTATTTAATTTTTTTATATTTATTAATTATTTTATCTTTATTTTTCAAATTACTTCAACTGTATAATTATTTTTTTATATTTTGTTTTAAAATTTTTTTTATGTAAGTTTTTCTAGGTAAAAGTAAAGGTACAGTTGGGTGTTAATTTGACTAGTCACAGCTTTTTTTTATTACAAAATTTATAGGGCTATCAATTCAGTGTATAATATTCAGTGCAATAGTTATTCTATAATTTTAATCAAGTTAAATCTCTTAAAGATTTGAGCCTTATTAAATAAATATCATTTTTTTAAGAATTTTATTAGTAAAAAATTTGAGAGATTTTTTAAATTTAAAAAGCGACTTTTTCCTATTTGTTTGAGAATAGAGAAAATGCACATCTATAATTTAAAATTAAAAGTAATGAGTAAACGAGGAATTTTATTTTAATAAATACCCTCTATTTGAAATTACTCTTAGGTTTTTATCTCACATTAAAATTAAACATCTTGTTTATTTTTTAGAGGCAAAAAAAGTAAAACGCTGTTACCTTAACATCAAGCAAAATATC
The DNA here is from genome assembly GCA_030549495.1 of Nectonema munidae. Lineage (NCBI taxonomy): Eukaryota > Metazoa > Nematomorpha > Nectonematoida > Nectonematidae > Nectonema > Nectonema munidae. The sequence continues at coordinate 635,816 of JAUIRK010000971.1, read as the reverse complement.
GAAGTTATCGATAAAAATGAAAGTGGTGTTCCATGTTATAAGCTAGCTGAAGATTATCATGTTGGAAAGACACAGATTCAAAATATTGTCAAAAATAAAGAAAAAATTAAACAAATGTGGAATACAGGTATCAATTCAAAATGTAAAACATTAACAGTTAGATTATCTCACAAAAAAGTTAATACTTCAATTTACGAGTGGTTTTGTGTAATGAGAGCAAAAAATATTTCTATTTCTGGAGTAATTTCGAGAGAAGGCTATACAGATTGCAGGAGAAGTTGGTGATGTCAATTTTAAAGCTTTTAATGGTTGGCTAGAGTGTTTTTAAAAGAAATTCTATACGACTAGCAAATCTACACGGAGAGTCGTTTTTCGTGAATCAAGATGTTGTTAATGAGTGGTTTGCTAGGATAAAGTCAATTTGTGATGGATACACCATGGCAAATATTTTTAACGCTGACGAAACTGGATTATTTTATAAAGTTTTGCCATCAAAATCAATGGTTTTGAAAAACGATATTTGTATAAATGGGAAAAAATCCAAACTAAGGCTAATTATACTTTTATGTTGTAGTGCCTTAGGAGAAAAACTGTCGCCTCTAATAATTGGATTCAATCAAAACCCCCGTTGCTTCAAAAATACATGTCTTACCACATTAGGAGTGCAATATTTTGCTATTAAGAAGGCATGGATGACGGGTCAAGTTTTTTTTACATGGATACAAAGACTAAATAATAAAATGATCAAACAAAAAAGATCTATTTTACTGATGGTTGATAATGTACCTTCACATACAGACATCACACTTTCTAATATCAAAATTATCTTTATACCTCCCAACACGACATCGATCACCCAACCTTTGGACATGGGTGTTATAAAAAACTTCAAGCATTTCTATAGAAAAGAGTTTTTGAAAGAAGTTATTTCAAAAATTGTAATTGATCATAATCCTCAAGAAGTTATTAAGAAAATAAATCTTCTAGATGTTTTTATTTGGATTAAAAAAGCCTGGAGTTTAGTTGAGCCTTCTACAATTATAAACTGCTTTAAAAAGTGTGGTTTTGATATAACAGAAGGAGGGACAATCGTTTCAGAAAACTCATGCCCTTCCCTCAAACTGCTTTGTTCTTCTTGAAAAAATAAGTTTGGATGACTATGCCAATTTTGATGAGAAGTTGGAAACATGTGCTGACAAAGAAGAGTGTATCTTGGATATAGATACATCAAGCGAAAATGAAGCTGATAAATGTTTAGAAGAAGATGAATCAGAAGATGTTGAAATAAAAATTAAAACATCAGAAGTAATTTGTAGTGTTAAAACTTTAGAAAGGTTTGCACTACAAATTAAGTCCAAGACTCTTTTCAACTTAGTAAAAAGTGCACTTGATTGTGTTGAAAATCATCAAATGTCTAATTTGAAACAGACGAATCTTGAAACATTTCTAAAAAAGCATTAATTTTTATAAATAAAGTCATATGTTTTTACCTCTTTGTATTATTTTTATTCGCTTTTCAAGATAAATATAGTAAAATGACATTATAAATTCAAAATGGAACGAGCGTGCTAAGTCGGCATATGATGGTTGCCGTGTATAAACGAATCATGGTTGAAGAGATCTTGGAGTAACAGGAAGTGTCTGTGTGAAAAGGGATTTTTACAATGGCACAGTAGACGTATAGCACAGCTTACCAAGATCAGGGGAAGCTCCCACATATATGTATGTGTATTTTGTATATAAATTTATTAGAGGCTATGTAAAGATACTCTTTCAGAATTATTATGCTACAAATTTAATAAATTTTCTACATCAGAGACAATACGAATATCAAATTGAATAACGGATTATAGGAGGAATGGCTCAGGAATATTTAGACTAAATATTGGAGGAAGGCCTCCGCAATATTTACCCTTGCCTTGGAACTATTAATACTTTTAGAAAAAGGGAGAAAATGCCATAAAGCCATAACATCACCAATATCAAATTTAAGGACGGATTATGGGATGAAGGCTGTAACAATATTTTTCCCTCCTCTTGAAACGATTAAGAGGTTTAAAAACAGGATGAGACTACAAATTAAATTGAGGAACCGATTATGGGAAAAGGCTTCGTTAATATTTACCCTCCTCTTCGAAAGAGTAATCCAAAAAGAGTTCCACATGATTTTACACTATTTGTTTCACTAAATTTAGGGCGTACTTATGAATGGAACCGTCCTAACTCCACTGAAAAATTATTGTTGAAATCTTGTGGTTATGCATCAAAAAACTTTTGATTTGGCTAGGAATACTTTTCAATGTTAACAGATCAAGTGACATTCCTCTCTTCTGTTTATCTATATATCTCTTCTCTTTGTTTCATTCAGTTTGCAGTATATTAACAAAATGATCACATTCATATTTTGCGATGCTTGCCTTATTCTGTGAAAATTCAGTAAAATTTAATTCTAAAATTTAATATGAAAAAGAATTCTAGCTTTGACAATTTATCTGTAATATTTTTTGCTTCTATTCTACAGTCTCCATTTTGAGACTGATTTTCTATATATTCTTTTGCTTCTAAAATTTTACAGAAAGAATTCAAAATTGCTGTTGTTGCTATAGCATGTACCTCCATCTGATTTCAGAGAGGGGTTTTAAGACACTTTCATTTTGAATATAATTTTTAAGTATTTTCATCAGCTGGTTAAGGCTGTAAAAAAGGTATAGAGTAATTTTACTGTAGAAAAGAAATCAACTGATTCTTCATAGCCGTAAAACTTCGACTTACAATATTTAATGAATTAGCTTCATATATATTGAGAGTCCTGAGTAATGTTGGTTAGATTCTGAATTTGATAACTCAATCTCCTGGGCTCGAGACAGCATCAAACATGCTTTTCTCCTAGTTCGATACAAGAAGCGCAATTGTGCCTTTTCATTGAAAATACCTCACAGCACCTTTACATTTACATAAATATCAAAATTGTTTATTTCCAAAATTTTTTGCTTAATCTTTTTATAACTCCCATACATGTTATAAAAGTTGTCATAAGATTAACATCCACATTTTGAAAAGCCTAGCTTACAAATTAGAATCAAGTACAAAACCTTTGTACCTTTTATTAAAACCACTAGGTGAATCATTTAATACTATTTTTACGGTAGTTATTAATTTTTTTATTGTTTGATATTTTTAAATAATGAATTTTTGGTATCTGGATAAAAGCCGATGCTTATTTTGCCTAATGGTTAATCCAGTCATGATTACAATTATAAAATACTATAGTCTTAATCTTAGAAATATTGCCTTATAAATTTTTTTCAAAACGCATCATTTTGCTGAGATCAATAAAACAAGATTTATTATCTAAGCGGTAATAATAATATCATCAGCATATAATAAAACTTCATAGTAACTGTAATTTAACAAATCATTTGTAGAAATTTAAATAACAATGGTCTAAAATCAAACTTTATGTGAAGAAGAAGATTGAATTTATTTGCATACACTACATTAATCAGAACAAATATAGTGTTTTGTTGAGATAATAGACAGAATTAATTATTTTTTGACTTATTTTACAAAAATATTTATTATAAGAGTGGTAATGGAAACTAGCTATTTGCTGTTTTGAGATTGCTCTTTTTTTTTAAAATCTATATGTTACAATATAATAATTAGACATAATATATTGTAACATACTTAAATGATTAAAAAAAAGGAATAACTTCAAAACTGATGATTACAAATTGATAGAATTTGCTCATATGTTTATCAATTTAAGAAATTTAAGTTTTTATTTTTATTAATTTTATTTTCAATTCAATTTTATATTATTATGGTTATCTTATTTTTTTTCATTTAAATAATAGGTTTTTATAATTTTTCATGTTGATAATTTATTTTGATACGAATGAGAGCAGGAAACAATTTAAGGCTGTTAAGAAGGGGGAAAAGATATAAACGGTCCAAATTTAAGGATAATTCTGTATATATTTTTTAATTCAGCGAAAAAATAAGAGATGAGAGTAGGGAAATATTGTGTTACCAATGCGTTTTATGGAAGGATTAAAATTTGTAAAAAAAATAACTTAACTAATATATCTGTCTCCTTATTTTATGATTTAAAAAATATATAGTTTTTTAACCGATATTACCCCAAAAAATTTATCATCATATTTCCCTCTGTGGGTCCAAATGGACCCACAAAAAAAGAACTTTGATTACTTTTATTAATGAAAAACAATGAGAGAAACAGAAGTCAACAACAATTAGAGCAAACCTTGTGATGGGTTTTACAAACAAAATTTTCACAGATGCAGCATTTTGAATCAAACTTATTATCTGATTTTTCACATAAGTTACATCTAACTCTTTTTCTTTTCTCTCCACAACTTTTTTCTGCTTCTTTACTTTACTTTTACACCATTATTTTTGCTGTCAAATTTCTGGGTATATTTCTTTTTTCAATGTGTGGGTTCACAAGCTGTTTTCCCAAAATATTTAAGAAAACTCTTCTTTTATAAGGACAGTCTTTGTAACTCTTCGTGATCTCTGTAAATAAATTGCAAGAATTTAATGCAGATATGTCAAATATATTGTAAAAAACTGCCATAGTCCATCGATTAGTTTTTCTTGAAACCGTGTAATAAGATACTTTTCGGTCAAAACAATCCACTCCTCTTTTTGTTTTGTTATAATCAATTATCATGTAGGGAAGTTTTTTAGGAGAGTCATCGATTTCTTTACCATGGCGATATGTACTTTGAAGTATCACAGACTTATATTTCTTAATAAGAAAGCATTGAAACGTTTTTATGAACCATAACAAAGAGCTATGTTGAGTTCTGTCTTTGGTAGAAGTAAAACTTTCGGGTATAGATGTTTTATTTTTCCGCATTGTTCCTATAAATGTGATGATTTTTTCAAGTAATTTTTCAGCTAATGAAAATGAGGTAAAATAGTTATCGAATGTAATGTTATGTCCTTTGAGACCATTCGATAATTCTAATACAACGTTTTCAGCTAAGTTTTTTTCGATAGAATGCGGTGAGCCTCGCTGAGGGGTTCCCAACCAGCCGATCGCGAATCAATATTCACTGGATTTATCCTTAGTTACTTTTTCGTACGCAAATAATTTACGAAAATTTAGTCAAATTTTTAAAAAATTCCCAAACAAGAGAGTTTTTAACTATTTTCTAAAGAAAGAAAAATATTAGAAAAAAACAGCGATTATTGCATTTGCACAAATTGTATATTTATCAACAACAGTGGCGCATCTATCTTTAATCCCGGCCGTGCGGTGCTAATTTTGCCGCCCCTCAAAAGTTTGTCACTCGCCGCTGTTTCATCTCTAGATTTTATGTAAAAAAATAAATCAAAATTTGAATAAAAATAATTTTTTATATGTTCTAGTAATAATAATAAAAAATTGTTTTAAATTCTTCAATTCAAAATTACTCTTTTATGATGATTTTAGGAAAATTTAATTTAAAAGATCAATTTTCTTAGAATCAAATATAAAAAGGCGATCATTGAATAAACAGTTTGTGCACCCCTGGCCTAAAACCTTTATCTAAATACCACTATCTCCGTAAGGCAGTCGGGTCAGTGAGGTGATTTAGCCAGTCAGTCGAGACCGTTGTTTCTTGTGATGGAATGAGCATACACACGTTGCTTAGAGCCCCAAGAGTTAACCTGTCCCACTGCTCTAAGGACAAGAGTCTACTTATCTGCACACACCCGATTTTTATTGTGACAATTTGTTTGGCAGAATTACAAGATAGATGCTAATTTCTGTAAATTGTAATAACTTTAATAGAAATATCGTTTCTGTAAAACAGTTTTCTTAAAGTGTTGTCTGGCAGTACCTTTAAAATATTCACTCTTATTGTTTTGAAATTTATCGTAGTCGTTAAACATTATATTTAATGAGAGATAACACTTTGTTTTGTATTCTCGAATGTGAATATTTTTCATGTTCTAAATGTAGTAATTTTATTTATTTCTACATTTTTTAAGTCAAATTTAAGTAAATCTGATTTTAAACAAGTTCTTATATAAATAAGTATTTAAAAATACTTTTATAATCATATCGTTTTTTTATTTACTTTAGGATATACCTGCGTTCACTGTGATATGATGAACAGTAAAGAAGGAAAAATAGCCAGTCTTTTAGCTTCCAACGAAGACAGATTAAAAACGTTGGGTCATAAAAAGTTAAAGATATATTTTTCTACTATTAAAAATGATACCAAGTTTAAAGAGATATCAGAAACTTTATTGAATGGTCTTTTTTGTTGTTGGTGGAGTAGTGAAAGTGAAGTTGTTGAAGAATCATGTGAAAAAGTTTATGAAATGTGTCTACATAATTTAACTTTCAATCAAAATTTGATTTTTTTACAAACTTTATTCAACGTTTTCAAAAGCGAATGGGACAGAATTGATATGTATAGAATCGACAAGTTTTTGATGCTAATCCGAAGATTTTTTAACCTTCTTCTTTCATTAGATACAAAGTATGAAGAAGATTTGACGAGAGAAATTGTCCAAGTTATCGATGAAGTTTTTTTTGAAAAATTGAATTATTCATTAGCGATATTTTATCAAATTGTTGATGTTTTTGTTCCTGAGGTTGAAAAAGTATTCTTTGAAAAGGGTTACGAATTTCCATTAGATTATTTTACACCCTTTTTAAAAATGTTATCAAGTGAAAAAAATTACCAAGTTGTTACCAGAATCATTGAAAATATTTTTGAAATAATTATAAATCGCTCCAAAGCTGCCAATGATTTTGTCCAAAAAAACAAAAAAAAATCAAAATCGCCTTCAAAAAGAAAAAAGAAGAATGATAATAATTATCAAATCATAAAGGAAGATAATTATTACAAAAATATGAAAAAGTATTTGGTTCCTGTTGAAAAAAATCCGAATTTTTCCAAATCAAAGATTGTAGTTGATTACGCTGATTTAGCGTCTCGTGTTTTAAGTTTAGGTAGTGGTAAAAGCGTGAAAATAAAAAATAGAAAAGTGATGTATAAGTTGGTGAAGGACTTGAATGATGTATCGCAAGGTACGTATCCGTTGGTGGAAACGATAAGCATGAATGAAAAAGTTATTACTCCTGAGATGATTTCTACTGCTGCAAAGCACCATTTAGAAGAAAAATTTAGATTTTATAAAAAACCCAAAACGAAAAAAATCTACATGAAGAAGAAAAAATAAATTTATTTACAATTTTTTAGACGGGCTTATAAGTAGAATATATTACACGCTTTCGTCTGTTTCTTTTTTTTCTTTAACATCTTCTTCTGTGTAAGATTCCTGGTTGGTGATTAAATCGAATAAAAATGAGTCAATCTTATTTTTGCCTTCAAATTTGCAAGGACCAATTAATCTTTCAACATCTTCGAATGTAAGTGTTTCTTTTTTAATAAGTTCCTCAGCTATCTAAATAATATAATTTAAAATATTAATGCATAAAATTAAAAGAAAACTCCGTTTCGGAATACTTAAAAAAGCTTCAGGAAGGCAAATAGATTAATTTAGACATACTATTTAGATTAGGTATACAAAAATATTTAAAAAATCGTAGAAAACCCAGGGAAACTTGGTCTCAGAAAATTCGTTCTAAGAAAACGATGTCTCTCAGTTGACTATATAGATCGCATTTTTAGGAACTGCTCTTTATAGTTCAAAGTGTTTTTAAAAGACTGCTAATTAAAACCATAAATTATTTTTTATTAAACTTATTTTAAAATACTTTTATTGAATAAATCTTTTGTTATTAATCTTTTATTTAGTACCCTATAAACCTAATGTGGAGAAAGCATTGACGGTTTTTAGGATGCAAGACAGTGGTTTACACCCGAGTTTTCTGAGACTGAGTTTTCTGGCCACCGTTTGCTAGAACAGTGTTGAATTATATTAATTTTTTAAAGAGATCTTAACCCTCTAAGACCCAATCAAAATCTGTGTCCCATTAAATAAAAATCGTTCGCTTAAGTTATATGAAAACTCATTGAAAATGATAAACCGACTATTAGTTTTCAAAAAACGTTCTTAAAGTGTTAAAATTAACATACTTCACTCCAGAAAGCGTCAGTTAAAAGTAACAATAGAATAAAATTTGTTAAATAGTTTTCTTTGCCTTTTAGCTGATACTTTGGATTATTGAAAAAGTATACTCCTCTTTAATTTCTTAAAAAACAGCGCTTACAATTTTTTGATCCTATCTAGTTTTTTCCATATTAATCAGTCTTCTAGTTTTTTTTACTGCCTTTCCTATACCTACCAGACTATGCCTATTAAGTTGCTTATAGTATTTTAATTTCTTTGAATAGTCTTTCCAAGTTGTTAATTTAGATATTCTCTTTAGACGTGCCAACTTTTAGGGTAGTTCAAATTATACGAGTTAGGATTTATAAAATCAATCAAAGCTTTTTTGTGATTTGAAGTCGAACAGAATTTGGAAGCTTCGAGTGACCCTACTAGTTCATTTGTTCTGGACATGTATTTTATTATATTTGGAAAAAATTATTCGGAGACATCAAAAGTCCTAAATGTAACAACTTCTGATAGTGATATACTCCAGATAATCTACTGATTTAATAACAATCATCCAAAAATGGACAACAAACGATGTCCGATTTTTAACTGGAATCAATAGAAATTCAATAAAGTCTTCTGCTCTGCCTATTCTTTAATGGCTTTATTTTCCAATATAATTTAAAGCAGGCGATTTTATTATCTTAGCAAATTAACACGTTAACCACCTGTGTTGACAAAAATATGAATCGTCTGCGTTTATAAAGGCTTTTTAATTAAATATGATACTAATATGCACAAAGTATAAGTTGTTACTTGGTTAATCATAAAGTAAGCTCGAGACATAATGGTGTCGTAAAAATTTAGAGAACTTACGATTTTTAACTTTTGTCCATTTTGCTTTATAACTGATTCAGTTTTTTGGTATACTTGAGCTAAAAGTTTGCGAACTTCCTGTAATAAAAGTTATATTTAAAGGAGATAGATAAATAGTATGCGAAAAAAAATTTGTGTGGTGTTTTTTAGTGGCATAGTTTCAATGAAACTCTCTCTCTCTGCTCTGGAAGAATAAAATATCAATAATATTTTTTGTATTTGTTTAGATAGAGAATTCGCTAGACCAAAATTTTATTAAAATTTACTTTACATAAAAGCATTAAAAACATACAAAGACAAAGGAAAGTTTATGGAAAATGAAAAGTACAAAAAAAAATTTTATACTCACTATTAGAGAACAAAGTAAAATTATTCAAGCTATTAAAAATTAAAGGGGTAAAATTATTTTTGGTCTGCTAATTTTCCTCTATTTACTTTTTTGAATGTAGGTTAGATGAATTTGCTAAAATAAAAAGTTTAGTATTCAAAATTAAATCAGATTTATAATGAAAAAAGTATTCTAATAAAAAGCAGCATCTCTGAAAGTGCCACGTCGCTAAAAAAAAAAAGATTAGATTTATGATATTTAAGTTAATTGTAAAAATTAACCAGGTCTTAGAGATGTATCGGATGTGAAATTTTTTGTATCCGTAGATGCGGATATCAAATTTGACATCCTAGCTCAAGGGTTCTTAACCTTTTTTCTACCATGGCTCCCTATTTGCCTAAATATTATTGTATGGCCTCATAAAGTTTTTTATATATTTTTCTATTTTTTAGAGGTCAAAAACGAAAATTCGTAACTTTTTCATGAAGTTATTCATTCAAACAACATAACATCAAAGCAAAAAAACTGTAAAATTTCAAACTTTTTTTCATAATAGTTTAGAATTAAAGTTGCTTTCCAATTGAGTCTTTTTTACTTAATTATAACGGTCTAAACCTAGTATATGTGGAAACAAAACTACACTTCAAAATAGAATTTTTATATAAAGTTTCAAGATAGTTACTAAAATAGTATATAATATAGAAAAATCGACAAAGCTTTGGGGCATTTTTAAAAATAAAAATGAGTCTTTTCGTCAACTTACCTTTTTAATTTAAGCAATCTATATCAATCCGAACTTATAACTTGTTTTGTGACTTCTCTACGATCTGATGTATTGTATGGAAATCATATTTTTTTCTGTGGCCCCCTTAAATTTTGTTTGTGGCTCCTCAGGGGGCCATATGGCCCACGTTAAGAAACCCTGTGTCCTAGCGGATGAGGATGTCAGAATGAATTTTTTTAGTGGAAGCGGATGTGGATATCATAATTGCTATTCTAAGCGAACAAGTTTTATAAAAATAAAGCGCGATTACTCTTCAAAATTCTGGTCCTCAAAGGGATAAAACAAATATTAACACTAATTCAACCTGTTGCGATTTTCTATCTATATTAGTTTTGCTGAACTAAGATATCGTTCGGATGTTGTAGAACTTGGTGGTGCAAATTTAATTAATTTTTATATTTGATTGCATAAAAAATTTTTTAGTATGTTTTCAAAAAATTACATTTTTAAAATCAATGTTTATTAATTTGTAAAAGATTAAATAATAAAACAACTTACTAAATATATATATAAAACAAAATAAATTTAGAATTTGAAAAGATTATATAAAAAGAAATATTTTTAACAATTATTATCAATAATAGTTACTCGAATAAAAAATATATATTCTCTCGTTTTTAACGAGAATTTTTCAAAAGTGGCGATGCATAACCGAGCTATGTGGCCGTTAACCCTAGTTCCTTATGAATTAAATGTTGCACGTGGCTGTTTCAAATCAAAGTACAATAAATGTTTAACCAAAATAATATGATGAGGCTTTAGCGTGTATCAAGGAATGATAACAAGATGTCGCTATCGCAATATAGAAATAGCATTTTTCTGTTATCCTTAAAATAAAACAGGATCATCAGGATAAAAATAGATATAAGAAAGAGAAATTATTATTTCTTTCTTCATAAAGTGATCATTTTGGATTAATCTTTATCATAAAGAAGGATTGAAGAGCAGAGTTACCTCATCCATTATGCTTGACAGCCTTTGGCTATAGGGCTTCTTCAATTGAGAATCATTAGAAAAGGAAAGATGCCCTATCTGATCATTCATTCCATAGTTCTTAACTTGTTTGTAAGCAATTTTTGTTACTTTGTCGAGGTCGTGTTGTGCATCTGTTGAGAAAAAGTAGTAAATGTTTGAAAAGATCTATTTAATAGTGAATATCATATTAAAGGAAATTATTTGTTTGACTTGAACAGAAATAAAATTAACCCACTGAATTAAAATTCAAAAATTTATATAGATATAAAATATTGAAAGATGAGGAGAACATATACTTCATCAAACTGTATCATGCTTCATTTCAAAGGCTCTCTTCCCATTTGTTTAATTATTTTATCTACAAACTAGGCAGTTTATACTCCGAAACTGGTTGTTTTCATATTAAAAAATAAAGTATCCTTATCTTTCAATATTTTATATTTATATAAATTTTTGAATAAGAATTTTTATATTGGGATAAACACTTCCATCCTAAACTACATTATTTTTCCAAAATCTTTAAATTATGCTAAAGAACTATTTTTGTGCTTGCCTGAATTTCTGTGTAAACCAGTGTTATTTTCATAAAATACGAAATAATGATTTTAAAATATAAGATTATTCAGAATTATTACATACAAAAAAATTCGCCATGATATTTTGCTTGTAGCTTACTCGATTTATAATTTGTATGAAATTCTTATTTCTATTAAAAATTCATTATTTTTTTTTACATCACCAATATTTTCAAGTGAAAGTTCACTGTTCGGCATCTGACATATTTTTGTGTATAATATATCAATAATCTTTTTAAATGATTTGATCATATTGATTTAAAACAATTTTTTATATTGAATATATCTTATTTTCACATGTAGACAGCCAGTCTTATTTTATATCTTTTAACACAATTTAATGTTAATTTTCCCTTAAGTATCGATTTCTTGTAAATTCTTATTTATCCACATTTAACTTCATTTCATCACTCTATTTGTATGGACGCATATATATTTTCTAACACTAGGACCAAATTCCTCAATCATTTTTCCTTCAAGTAACGAGAAGAGAACATTCTAAGATCCCAAGTCCTTCCGATTTCCTTTCGACACAACCGTAAAGTTATTTATAAGAAGCTATTTATAAACTAAGAAAATACATATCCATTTACGTAAAAAGAAACAATATAATTTAGATGGGTGTTAACAAATTCACCTAAAAACGATACTAAACAGATATTACTGATGCTGAAAGTGTGCAACTCTGACACAAAAATAAGGAGAACGCACTTAGTGTGAGAAGTGTGTGAGAGTATCTTTGTCAAGCATAAGATTTTAAGTCCGTTAACTCTTCTACGACAAGAATAACACCGTGACAAAGATCTTACTTGTTGTGGATTGATTGAAGGTGAGTGATTGGGCGACTTTTCCTCCAATGAGCATGCACATCCTTTCAAAAAGTTGCTGTTTGTTCAAAAGGTAAAGGTTAGATGATTGTGTTCGCGTATTCGATGCGATAGTAGAAGCAACTCTTGGCACAATGGAAACCTAAAAGGAGTGAATGTTTACTTTTTTATCATTGAGTTCAACAGATAGCCAAAGCGAGTGGTCTTTTTAAATTGATCAAGCGTGACCATAAAATAGTCCCTTAGGAAAGAATCAACTTATAAGAGTCCTTTGAAAAAAAAACACCTTAGAATAACCTTTAGTTTTCAATTTCAGCTTTAAAAACATACCAACTTACTACCTAATTTTTAGATTTCTTTTCCATGTTAGTGAATTGATGATTGAAATCCTAGCTAATAAGATAAAGATTCAAAGATTTTTCACTCGCAAAGGGAGGAGCTTCTCCATCACGGTCAAGATCTTTTTTGAAACACTCAATATTAAATGATTACATCTCCTCTTAGTTCATTGGAAAACGGTAGATCTTTCGTGTAAACAAGTTACATACTTCTTTCTTAAAACTATATAGCTCTAATAAGCTAGTACGGTGACAATTTAAAAGCAAGGCCCATTGCACACTTCATTAGACGGGCTACCTTCACATTTTTCTTTTGATCGCGAGTTCTCATTTCAATGTAGTTTCGGGTTTCCGAATAAATATTTCAAACTCAACGCGATTACAAGATGTTGATATCCAAAGAAGAAAGTACAGTAGGAATATTTGTACTACATGACCAATAAATAAAGATTATCAGAAAAAACTTGACAAAATGGATATTTTGAAAACAACTCCTTTCTAGGCATGCACTGCCAATTAGATTGACACTTTCATATATTTTTAAACAGTAATGGCCAAAAGTGAGTAAACAGATAAAATAAGCATGGCCGATATTTTATTAGAAAATTATTTAAAATTTGAAAGCTATTTTTAGTGGAAATTTTATCCTCAATCAAAATTTTGATAGTCCAATAAATTTACGACCTTATTCAATATAATAGGTGTAAAAGTGATATGCGTTTGAAACTGTATAGATATATTAATTTTAGATGATAATCTATAAATACATGGTATTTTCTTATTAATTAATTTTAGTGATCGTTTACTATAATAAACTAATACAAGAGCTTAATTCATAAGAAAATTTGTTTAATTAAAATTAATCTATACTCATTTAAATCAATAACATGCGAAATTTATTTTTTACAGAAACGTCAAATTTGATAAATAATTCCACAAATTCTTACACTGTAATTGCGGAAAAAATTTTCCTGGTTTCCTCCTATCTTTTCTGCGTTTTTGGAAACTTGATGATAAACTATGTTGGTGTTGGAGCATTTTCATTTTTGTGTTGTGATGATAACTATGTTGGTGCTGTATCTCTTGATCGTGGCGTTTTAAAGGCAGATGAGAGAGGGTTGGATGCACGTTAGCAGAATTGACATTTCATCGAAAATGTACATGCAATTTGACAATTTTTGTAGACGCTGCTTTACTTCAAGTAAATTTGCGAGCGTCTGCTCTATACGAATCGGCAACCTAATTTTGTTTTCCTTTTCTTATTCTTAACTTCTGTACTCAAAGTATGCGATGAATAACTTTGGTCCATTCAGCTAAATGTCCGTGGGCGTAACGCACAACGTACCGCACAAGTCACGTCCCACAAATCCATTCACTATCACATGAAATGTTTTAGTGGATGCTTTTCGGCCTCATCGGAAGTGACATCAATGTTCTCCAATTGAAAAACGTCATCGTTTTGTGGACAATACTTGCCACCGTGATTCGCGTCCTTATTGGCTCGAGTGTCACTTTTTAGCAATGCCGCCTTTACTGCTAATGAGAAGGGCTTCGTTTCGATTGCCTGGCTTCCAAAAGCAACTGTGCAGACGGCCTACGCTCCTTTGGCCATGGAGATGACACTGCGTTACACGGTGGGCGGACGACCCCCTCCCCGTTCTCGCGTTGCCGTACTCGCTATCATACTCCCTACTCAATGTATTAAGAATATATATTTTATTGAAAATGTGAATGCTTTGGAGACAATTCTCAAACGTAAATCGCAAATTTGATTGACACTTTCAAAGAATTTCATACTCTAAATGCAAAAAAAGAGTCCTCAAATAAAATCAGCATGGTCGATTTGATTAAAAAAAAAGTATTTTATTTAAAATTTGAATGAATGTTTTCATAAGGAATTTTATCATCAATCAAAATTTTGATTGACATTTGCTACAAAGTTGCCATGTTTATTAGAAAAATATGATACTAATTTTCGTGCATTGATTTTTGAGAAAGCCAGGTGGTATAATTCATCCAATGGTTTATTTAAGAGCCTAAAATCGCCCTCCCTGTGACTGATAGGGTTAAAGATTGGACTGTCATATGTGTAAAAAAAGAAAGAGTAAACATTTTTATTTATTTTTTTAAAGAAGCTAATTTAATACTTAACACTAGAACGGCGAAATTTTTTTATAAAATTACCAAAAAGCGTCGTTTGAAGCAAAATGGAAAATCGTTTTATATATTATCGAAGAAGGAGACAACAAAACATTTTGGTTCAAAATATAAAGAAGAGATCTAAAAAAGAATTATTTTGAACATTTGAAACTAATTTTGTTAGAACATTTCTATAAAAAAAAGAAAAAAATGAAGGTCTTTCTAGTGCATTTGCTATTTCTAAATTTAAATAAAACAAATAGAAATTTTTTAATTTAATATTTGAAGGCAAAAATCGAAAAAGAAGCGTAAATCGTGGTAAACAAGTTTCACCTGTAAATTTTATTTTAGAAGTAAAACTTAAGCACTAGCATGTGTAAGCGCAGCGTGCGTAATAAGTCGGAAATGTTCATACGCCAGGAAATTTTTCAAGAGCTCCACATTAATATTAGAGATATGATAGTCCACAAAATTTTTTATAACGTTAAAATTTCAAAAGTCGAATGTTTATTCAAGTTTTAGTAATTGGAATAGCTTGATATGTGTAGGAGTATTTTGTGAAAAACCTTATATTTTATACCCTTGTATAAAAATACAGCAAATAAAACGTTTTGCACACCCTGTAAACTCTATTGCATTTATTAAGGTAAAATAGCTAGATTTTTGATAACCATTTCGGTTAGTCCATTCCATCCCATCGTCAGTAAAGAGACTATTTCTTCATTATAGGGTACTTTTATATCAAATTACTCAATTTCATCTGCTTTTCATGGGATGAAAGGGATACAGAAAAATATTTTAAACATATCATTTTAATATATTATTATAGATTTATAGTCATTGATATGAAATAACAAACTTTATATATATGAAAAATTTGCTCATCGATCAAGATCAATTTCAAAATGCTACTCCGTATTTGAAAAGTATGATTGAAAGGCATATGTTATGTTTTTTGGCATACATAAAATATATTTAATTTAGAATTATTTTTCTTATTTTTCAAAATTGGTTATATAAACCACGGGCGCACATCCTCAAAATTATTTGGGGGGGGCAAAAAATTTTTTGTTGCAATTTTCAAAATTACTGGTCGGGAAATACCACGGGAGACCAAATATTCAAGCAATCCTTTAAAATAGAGTGTATTCAGCGCATACCTAAATTTATAAGACTACATACTATTTAAAAAAAATCCAAAATTGTTGGGGGCGAATAGGCTTTTCATTTGAAAATGAAGTAGTCTATCAGGCACACTACAGAAATTGATGAAAGGATATTTGATTGATAGAGAAAACAACTGAAAACAAATAACTGAAGGTTGGAGAGTTTTATATGAGTGAATGTAGTTTGAAGGAAAAGAGTCTACTAGACACCCTGCGATGTTTATTTGAAAAAATGTGATTGATTCAGGGGCGCACATCCTTGAAATTTAGAGGGGCGGACTTTCAAGCGTCTTCCAAAAAAGGCAACAAATTTTTCTGAATTCTTACTCCTCTCTTGTCTATTCTATTTCATTCTTAATTAAGCTTAATGTAAACTTTAACCCCTGCCCTATTAAGCTTAACGTCAACAATGAACGAGGACTTATATGTAGCTCCTTCTTTCTCACTTCAAATAGAAGATAGGCTGTCGCCCCCCCTCCCCCCCCCCCCCCCGAATGTGCGCCCCTGATATAAACTTAAACAGCGCTCCAATTAAAAAATGCAGAGAATAATCTCATCTGCGTTGATACTTTATCAGATGATAGTATGAAATCAGCCAAGCTTAAAAATCACCCTGAAGCCAAATAGGATGGGTGAAAAAAGATTTAAGGGATAGACCTTAAGAAGGGCATCTGTTGTTTCCAGCATCCAGCCTATGATCACTTTGCCAGCTTCGTAATACGCGATCAATTCTTTTTCTTGAGGAGTTATCGTGCTACTTTTTTTGATGGGTCCACTCAAAACTTTGTCCAATGCAAACTGCAAATCCAAAAAGCTTATATTCTTCTTGCTGGAACCTGCGGCATGCAGTGCGGCTTCATTCACAATGTTTGAAATGTCAGCACCTATTACAAAGAAAATGTTTTTCAAAATAAAATCTATCAAGCACCTAATATATTTCGAAGAAAATGAATATTGATAACAAAGTGTTGTCGTGATTCTTACTCTTTCTATCAGTAATTGTATACACTCTTTTGTTTTTTCAATATATTTTATGAAAATTTTCAATTAATATGCTTATACTAAAGTGCTTCTCATTTTTCAAGAATACCATATGTGTTTCTAGTTTAACGATAAATACTCACTTCCATTATTATTTGCATTTCACTAGATCTTGCATGATGTAATAGTAATAATATGTAACTAATATATCTGAATCAAATTCCACCAACCAAGTCAGAATTTTGTACAGAAAGACTTTTTCTTGTCCTCAGCATAAAGTATCGGTATAAAATACTGTGGTTCGAACAATGTTTTCTTTTATCAAAATTCATTCATTTCAACAATTAAAAATTGTAATAAATATATAAGTTAGTAGGAATATGATTAGGTTATTTAAAAAACATATATTTTTATTTTATCATAGCTCATAGGAAAACTTTGTTGATTTTAAAGTTAATAAAATATTTGCCTCAATTTTTCTGCAGTTGAATATTAAGAAATCCGGTTGGCGTTTTTACACCGCTTTAAGTTGTCTTATCAGATGGGATTGTATCGAAAATGAAGCGTATATTCGTTTAATGAGTGCGTAATCTGGTGGACTTTAGGAACCATTTAGCATAAACAAAGTAAGCAAAAAAGAATTACCACTCATTCCAGGAGTCATTTTGGCCATTTTTTTAGAATAATCAGATTTGGCCAAATCCATAGTCACGGAGGAGAGAGAGTAGTCAAAGATTTCTTTTCTCTCAATCAAAGTTGGCAAGTCAATCTCGATTCTTCTGTCGAATCTTCCCGGTCTGAGCAAAGCTTTGTCCAGTGTCTCCTCACGATTTGTTGAAGCTAGTAGTATCACGCCCTCTTTTGTAGACATACCTAGAAAATAATGAAAATGGTGCATACGACCTTATCTTTTTTAATTTACCCTAGAAACATTGGATATTTTATATGCCAAGAAGTAGCAACTGGATCAAGAGATCGTGTCTCTATAAAAAAAAGAAAAATATGCAAATAAAACTTTCTCATATTTCTAAGAGAAAAATTACGTTTTTTTCGAAATAAATAAAAAAGAAAGACAATCAGATCTTCAGCGCTAAGTCACACATACACGAAAAAGTAAATTATCACCGAATATAAGAACAGGTTAGGTTGTTACATTTGCATCGTGTTCGGATAAAAATGTAAGTTTTTCATATCTTAAGACTAGAACCACGAGTTGCCGTCAATTGATCCATTTCCATGTATATTTCTTGGATGTTTTTGAATGTTAAAATTTTTAGAATTTACATCTGCATTGTCATTATTTTTATAACAAAATTAGTTTCAAATATTTAAAGATATTATGACTTTTAAATCGAATATATATTTTCAATAAAAATGTTCTTTTGGCGCTTTTTTTTTAATAACACCGACTAACACTAAAATTGTTGTCCGAGTTTTTGTAGTTTATTCAGAACAATTTTGTTGACTGGTATATTTATTTTATAAAAGACTTTTATATTACTTATTCAATATTTTTTTGCTTAATGATTATTTCAAGCAATTCTTCATTTTGCGCCAATTAACAATTTTTGACGTTTTAAAATTTCTTGATTGTTCTAGTGTTAATAACACTTTCAAGACCAGAATTTTGAAGACTCTGCTTCCTTTCTCAATGGAATTTTATATATTTAAAGCAGATGAATTCCATTTCTTGGAACATGGGTGTCACACTGGTCTTCAAAGGATTAATTATACTTCACTTCTTTTCATTGATTCTAAATACAATTTTGTCGTTACGTCAATTAGTCGTTTTGAAAGTTTAAGATAAAATTTTAATTGTAAAAATATTGAAAAATCCCTACTTTTTTGACGAAAAGAAAAAAAGCAATTGGTCGCAATACATTCTATATCTTGAATATCGTCGTCTATTCTATCTAATTCCCATCTCAAATATAAAAAATAATAACTAATTGTACAAATTGACCCTTTCCCTCTTTGTAGGGATCATCTTAAGTTTGTATTTCTCCAAGTGCTAGATAGAGAATTTTCTGACCAATATGCAGGTTAAAATTTTGGTAAGGCAAAATAATTCAATTAAATAAATTAGAGCCAAGGCCTCGAAATGGAAAGTTAGAAAAAATATTGAAATTTTAATTTAGAAACGGAGTCTGTTTTTAAATACTAGAATAGCGAGGAAATGATGGGTTTATGGAAGATGAAAAATTTTCATTTGGTTGATATTTTTCCGATAGTGAATTAAATGGAAACCTAAGATCATTGACAACCTTGAATTTTAGCTGATGTCTTCAAATGACTTAGCTTACATAAGCAAGAGTAAAGAGTGATCCGAAATAATTAATTCAACATGGATTTTGTTGTAATTTGAAAAGACTCAATCGTTGAAAAATCATTTTAAGAAAGTTTAGGAGTCATCCGTACCAACTCATTTAATGAAGAAAGAATACACTAAATATGTTTGGAATCACAATGATTAAATTTAGCCAAAAAAGGTAGGATCGTGGGTGGTTGAAATTCTCAAGAAGTAGACTAGGAGTTGGCCATATATTTTAGCTCAAATTAAACCTTTCTTACCAACCTTGGCAGAATTTTGAACTCTATTCCAACGAATTGATGCAAAAGAAATCATGTCTTTTAACTGATCTATCTTTATATAATTTTGCTAAAATAAAGTTTTTCAATTCCAAAATCTATTGCGTGTGTGTTTGTGTGACTGTTATTCATAAACGTCAAAAAACATTTTTAATTTTCATAACATGTTTTTCTAGAGAAGTAAAACCAGTGCAAAGAGCGTTGATGCACGAGTAAATAGTTGGAAGGAGTGAACAGTATTTTGATTCTCGGATTGAATTAGGTCAGGCAGAGTTAATTGGAGAAGTAGGATGTCTTTATTGTTTTGAATATTCACGTAGTTGGGATCCAGATTTCATCAGTTTGATGGGATAAAAAGGCGTTCAATTATTTTGGTGATAATCTATTTTGATTCCACTACAAAATGATATCAAGGCTGCTAAGAGTCTACTTTCAAAACGGTATAGCTCAGTGTTTCCTAAACTGATTCAGGCTTCACCTCCTTCGCATACAAAAGAGCTCCTCTCATCACTTACAAAAGATTAAGTTTGCGTTAGTTATAACTTTGAAAATAATGAAAGTGATTTGCTTAAAATATTCCTTTGTTTGTTGATTGAGTACTGTGATTAGTGCAATTTATGAAACTAAAAAATAAAGAGCATTTTGCTTGAAGAAAGGAATTGCTTGATAACACTCTTTTAACAAATCCAATTTCATCCATCTAGATTGTACGCGCACGCTCTCCTCGTCATTATAATTCTTTACTGCTTGATAAACGGACGTTGTCGTCGCTTTATTTTTACTAAATGTTATTCCTTTTGAACCTATTTCTCAGGATTTTTCTAATACCTATAATGCAATAACCTACTACATTTTCCAACACTTTAATTGAAAAAAAAGCACATGATTTATAAGCATACGTTATTTGAACTGAAAAAATTGTATGTAGTACAATTTGGGTTTGGTGAACTTTGCCACTTCAAATTAAATTTTCCAGTTTTCAAACAAGTTTACTAAATAAGAAAAATAATTTTAAAATTTTTAGTAAATAACTATATTGACCTTACAAGTTAGTAAAGGTAAAGGTACCGCGGGGTATTTTTATCGAGAAAGCACAACTGCACCGCTTGTATCGAACTATGAGAAAATAGGCTTGAAACGGAATCGAACCTAAGACCTTGAGTTATCGAAACCCAGTACCCAACCAACCTTACCCACGCCTATTTTTACTAACTAAGAAACTAAGCAATCAACTAACTAGAAATATTTTTTACTTTAAAAAAATTTAATTATTTATAAATTAATTTTTAAAATTGGCATTTTTATGGAATACTTTTTTATTGAAAAATTAGATTTTGGTTGTGAGAATATTCGTCCAAACAGGGGTCAGCAAAACACAGCCTGCGGTCCAGATCCGGCACGCGAAGTAAGTTGTTTATCCAGCACGCAAGCTAAATTTTGATATTGATAGGTGTTACAAAATAAGTATTTTTGAAATATATTGTGACTTTTTATGTATCCTCAGTGTATCTATCAACTTTGTCACATCCATAGGGAAAACATCGAAAAGTATGCTTTATTTTGTCTTAAACAAATATTAATTGGAATTTCATAATGGCAGTGTTTTTTAACTTTTCAATATTCCGGCCCGTGTTTTTTAAATTTTCGATAATCCGGCCCGCTTCTAGAAAAGTTTGGTGACCCCGATCTAAAACATTGATCCTTCGTGTTCGTTTTCAAAATTTAAACTATAATATATTTTATACTTTTGAAGAATAAAAGTTGCTAAGCCAACAAAAATTTCTACGCGTTTTGAAATGGAAGAAGAACCCATGGATGATTTATCTGACTCTGAAGATGATATTATAGAAGAAAATGTAAAAAATAGTGAGAGTTATTCAGAATCAAGTGAAGAGTGTCAAAAAGAACAAAAAGAATTGTTATCAAAAGATAAAAGTGTTAGATAGAGCACCGATATTCCTTTCAAGGTTGGCTAAGCTTTTTTATCGTGAGGCGCACTTAAAATTTTTTTTACTAATTTACTATGGTCAGCTACTAGGTCTTATAAAGCATGAAGATTTATCATAAAATAGGTTAAAAGAGTGTTAATAAGATCAGTATTTTCAATAACTAATGTAAGGTGTAGTAGTTCTTGATTGACAGTAGTCAGTAATCTTGTCTTGCTTGCTTTATATTACTCTGATTCAAAAGAGGCAACGGACCTCATTTGAGAATACTGAAGGCCGCATGCGGCTCGCGGACGACAATTTCGACAACACCTACGTAATCAATATTTTCTAGTTATTTTTATTCTATTTTTACATCAGGCATTTCTAAAAGCTTAATAATTTCATTCTGAGGTTAGGAAAAATATCGTTCATAAAATTGTCTTAGCAAATCTTATTATAATTTTAAAAGCAGTATTCGGTTGATGTTTTCGTATTTACGAAAAATTTCAAAAACTATTCGCTATTCGTATTTGCTTAAAATTTATATATTCGAACAACACTAGTTTATATTCATCAAATTTTTTTGCTTTCACATTCCCAAATTTTTCGTTCACTTCAGAAAACACTGGTATAGGATATAAAGTGTAAGTTACCGTCCATTTCTGTTAGAAGCTGTATGAGTGTCTGCTGTTGTTCTCTGTCCCCCGATCTTTCTTGCCGGTTTTGGCCGATGGAATCAATTTCGTCGATGTACACGATGCACGGCGACCGCTTCCTCGCTTCTTTGAAAAGACTTCGTATGCGGGAAGCGCCAACACCTCCGATCATTTCAACGAATTCAGATCCCGCCATTTCCAGGAATGGGACACCGGCTTCTGTTGACAAAGCTTTAGCTAGGAGAGTTTTGCCGCAGCCAGGAGGCCCAGTCAACAAGACTCCTCTTGGTATCTTTGCTCCGAGATCCTCAAATAAGCGTATAAACACATTTCATTATGCAAATCGCTAACTGTTTTTAATAAGACGCTTGCTTTGAGCGTAGCTAATAAAGGCGATTCCATCTTTTTTTATTTTGAATTTCTTTTCAAATGAAACTTTACAATAGATGAAAAAAAATGTCAAATTTATTCTTGAAAGAATAAAAATTCAAAAGAATAATGTTGCATGCCTTGTGCCCATAATAATATGCACTTTTTGCGTCAAAACGCTGGAGCGAAAGTTTGTACGTTAATGCTAATACATGGTGTAATCTTAAATGGAAGTAGCAGAAATCTCTTTTATTAAAGAGTAGTGGGAATCTCTCTTTCTCTTTGTGTTGAACAATTCCAAAAAACACAAGAAATAATACTTCAAACTAGTTTAAAATTTGTTTACAGTGACTTTTTGTTCTTTTTAAAAAAACTGGCATTTTGACTTTTTTGACTTTTGTTCGCCCTGCTCATTAGTATGTCGCTCTTTAGTCTATGGCAGGGGCCACTAAAACTACGACCCGCGTGCCGCATCCAGCCCGAAAAGTAAATTTATCCGGCTCGCAAGCTAAATTTTGATTAGCATAAAAAGGTCTTACAAAATAAGTATTTTTTGAAAATATTGTCTTCATTTCCACTTTTTATGTATCCTCAGGGTAGCAAATTTGTCAATCCACGGGAAAAAACATGAACGAATTAACACATCCACTAATTTTATGATAAACAAATACAAAGTCAATTTTTGACTCTAATTCAGTTTACACAATACTGGGGTTTCTGAATTTTTTATCTTTCGAATAATTTACGCGAAAAATTTTAATTCCCGGTTTCAATCAACAATTATTTAATCTTGCTTCAAAAATTTGAGCTAGAGGAAATTTGAATATAAAAGTAAAAATATGAAAATTGTTCTTTATACTTCTTACGACTAAAAGTTTACGTAGAAGTTACTATGGATAATTCTTAAAAATATAAATTTTTTGATTGAAAGAATATTAATTAAGAAGAAGAAGAAGAAATTTATTTGGCAGAATAAACGATACTAAATTACAGAAAAAAAATTATTAGTTAAAGCTGTTCATTAATTCGACAAAAAAAACTAAATATAATAAATATAATACTATGAAAGTTTCTTTAATGATACTGATTTCTTATAGATGATGTAAGTATATAGAAAGTAAGTTCTAAAAAATGGCGAAAATCATTATTAGATTAGTTAATAATTTAACTTAACTTTTAAAACTTAACGATAAAAAACAAATATGTATATCTATTCAAAAATAATCTTACTTTTTAAAAATGGATAAATCCTGACGAGTAAATATATTCCCAAGAGCAAAAATTAGTGGGGGATACCGCGAAAGAAACACTACGCAGTACCAATGTAATGATAACATTTTTTTACTTTACTGATTTAAAATAATTTATTTCTACAATCCAAACCTACACTAGAACGACGAGGTGCCTCAATCGATGTATTTTAAATTTGTGTCTTTTTATTAAGAATTTTTTTTGAGATTGAATATTAAGATTTTCAGAGTTCTAATAGCTTCCATTTATTATTTTGTATCAAAATTTGTTTCAAATGTTCAAAATATATTATAGCTTTTTTGAATAACTTATTTATAATAATCTATATATAATTATATATGCACAATCTTATATTTTCCATAACAATCTTCTTTTGAATCTTTTTTCACGAACATTTAAAGCCATTATTTATTTGGCGTCAATTAACCCTTTTGATGGTTTTGATGAAAACTTTTTTGTAGTTCTATTTTAGTGTTAATAAGTATATACGGATGTTTTCAACCAAAGTGTTCTCAGTAATAGAGTAGTTCCATAGTAGATTGTTACAAATTCCATTAAAAATAGTTCTAAATAGGCTAGCTCTGTGTAAAAGTAT
Source organism: Nectonema munidae (assembly GCA_030549495.1). Classification (NCBI taxonomy): domain Eukaryota; kingdom Metazoa; phylum Nematomorpha; class Nectonematoida; family Nectonematidae; genus Nectonema; species Nectonema munidae. The sequence goes on along the minus strand of JAUIRK010000971.1, from coordinate 611,408 downwards.
TTCTAGGCCCCATTTAGAAAAACTCAGGTACTGTTTGTTTCTAAAATCTGGATAATATGTTCTTTCTAACTCCTAAAATTAAAATTTAACGCCTGATTCAATTTAGGATCTAGAGTTAAAAAAGAGGAAAGTTAACATAACCTGCCTACTTTTTACTTAGACAGAAGGGTGCTTATTTCTAGGACTTTCTGTAGCAGAGTCCCCCTTTGCAACTGAATGCTTTTCCAAACGCTGCGAAAACTCATTTTGGGCAAAGAACTAAATTAACTTTATGCTGGGTTCTGTGTTTGAACCCAAATCCTTTACTACACGAATCTCTAGGTGGCGATCGTTTTATACATTACGCGCCAAATATAATGTATTCTGTTGATGATGCGCCACACATTTTTTATTCTCCTTTAACTCAGTTTTAAATCGTAAAATTAGAAATTGATATAATCTTATAAACAAAAATTTTTAATTTTTATATTTCATAAAATTAATTTTATTTCCATTATTTATGCAAAAACTGCTTTTATTATTCCTTGGTCTTCTTAGTAGCAAATATTTCAAAAAAGAATTGATGAATTTTTAACATAGAAAGACATTATCGCGCCATTTTGAATGATACAAAGCGCTTCTGCATATCGACCATGGGTTGCCTACCAAGGCTCAAGCTTCTGTAGAACTCCCAAAACTTCGTGGAGCAAAAAATCATAAAATAAAAAATAAGAAAAAAGACAGAAATTTGTTTTTTAGACATTTTAATGTGAAACTTACGCTTATTTAGTGATTACTTTTTTAGATGTCGCTCTAATAAGATATGAGTAAATGGAAATTTATTGACTTGGCATCTATAACCATTAACATTATACAGATTGTGTAAATATATCAATGATAAAATCATTCATAAACTACACTTGCATTTCTTTGTAGAGCAACTGCACACTGTGCAGTGCGCACCGCTTAATAAAAGCCTGCTAAGACAGTCCAGTACTGCCACACTGATGAACATTCAAAACTAACCCTTGTCTACAGCCTGTTAAAGCAAAGATTGAATTTGTACAAGAAATATTATACTTACTGTATACTTTTTGGGTCTTTTCAGAAAGTCTACAAATTCCATGATCTCAACTTTCGGTTCTTTTAAACCTGCTACATCCTTGAAGGTTATATTCTTGAAAGTTTCTGTCTTCAATGGATCCACAATGCGGAAACGAGCTGAAGTAAACTCGGACTAAAATTTTAAATGTAACTTTAAAAAAGTTGGAGCATTCACCATATGAATATTAATCAAAGAGTGTGTTGTATACGAGATTTCGTGGCAAAAAACGAAATTTACTCAGTTCTAATTTAAAAGAATTGCTATAATAACTGATAACTAAATTTAATAATTTAGAAATTATTACTGGATTGTCAACGAAACTTCGTTTTGCTTGTCAATGAAATCTCGTGCTCCCATTATGAATGGCGTTTAATTCAAAGGCACACATCCTCAACATTTGGATGGGGGCGGGGGGGGGGGGCTTTTTTTATAATTCTGAAAATTTATTATAAACTAATTTTTGTCCAATGAACATACCACCATTATTTTATTACCTGACATTACACTTGCACTCTCAGCTCCCAATTAGACGTTCTGATTTTTCGATAAAATAATTCCGGCCAGCTCATTTCAAGGACCTTTTTTTATAATTTTGAAAATTTATTATTTATAAAAGAATTTTTGCCCCTAAACACACCACCAATATTCTATTACCTGACATTACACTTGCACTCTCAGATACGTATTAGATATTCTGATTTTTCAATAAAATAATTTTCTCAAGAAATTAGATTGAGAATTTTCAAGGCTCAAAATTTATCTGCAAAAAGTAGAAGAATAGCTATAAACACGAATATAGGCACATAAATTCGAGTTTCGTGTGTATTTTCTCGAGAATCAGGAAGCAGAAAAACCTTGAAGTGTTGTGAAATCTCGAGACAGAAACTCTACTCCCAATCCCATCATAACTGCAGGGATCTTATCATGTTTCTAATTGTGATCGCATCAAATCTTCTAGCTTAATAATATAATAATAATTTTACGGCTAATGTTCCCAGCACGCTGAGATTTAGCCGGTTTTTACCACTATGGCATCTAATCTCTCATTATTTTGCGTCTCCATTCATCTCTATTTTGCTCGTCCCCTAATGCTAAATGTCTTTTGCTCATGTCTTTTTTGACTATTTCTATCCATGTCATCTTTGGCCTGCCTTTACTCTTACCTAAAGTTTGATTTTTATAAGCTTCTTTAATTAGATCACCGGAAGGTCTTCTATTTACATGCCAAAACCACCTTAACCTTTCTATTTCTAATACTTTATTTATTTCATTTACTTGACATAACCCTCCTATCTTTTCATTACTTATTTTATCTTTTAAATTAAATTTGCACATGATTCTTAACACCCTCATCTCTGTGGTGTTTAGTCTATTTTTCTCAGATTCTTTTAAAGCTAAACTTTGGCCACTATACACTAAACTAGACCTAATGCAACTTTTATAAAGAAAACCCCTTAATTTTAACGAAAAGATACGATTGCATAAAATTCCACTTAACGCTTTAAATTTTTTCCAAGTTAGTTGTATTCTATGTTCTACAGAGTTACTTACACCACCTGTTTTGTCTAAAACCTAACCTAAATAACAAAATTGTTTAACCTCTTCTAATTCTTCGCCGCCTACTACTACTTTTTCTTCCAATACTACATCGGTATTTGGGTTGAAACTTAAACAGCACCTACACTTAAAATTTGTTGTATTTATCAAACTGCCCTTAATGTTTCAGCATTTTTTATGTACACACTTATCGCAATATACACAAAGAATAGAGTTTCTTTTAACTCTTTTTTCGCAAACGCCACATGGATCTATTTTGGGAACTGTGTTCTCAGTACTCTTAAAAGAATCATGAATTTTCATCCACTTAGTTTTGCTAGTGTTTATTCTAAGTGGATAAAAATCAGAAAATCAGTGTGATTTCAAATCTTCTAGCTTAACAAGATAACAAAGCATTCATATATGATAGCCAAAACAAAGTGATAATTCCTCATGTCCCCTATTACCTTATTTTACACTCATACAAATGTTTTTTCAGATTTTGATGTTCTAGTACTGAAACAACTCCATGCGTAACAAAAGCCTTATCAAGAGATATGCTAGCTCTAACAAAAAGATCTTTGGGGAACAGAATTCTTGGTTCACCCGATTAATTATTTGGTGTTCAAAGGTAAAAAAATATCTGTTTTCTTAAGACCTTATGAAAAAGCGTGTATTCAAGAGTCATTGGTTTTCAGACCTGGTTTATTCGACAACACAGCTATCCGAAGACTTTAACGAATTTTTCCAATGTTTTTCTCCCCGGTTATTCTGACATGCGAACTGTGACACGAACACTGTACTCATCAACCTAATGCTCTCACGCATGCCTGTATAATTTTTTAATCCGACAGACCAATCATTTAATAGTATTTTTATGACACTAGAAAAGCTAGCTTATTTTGTACCTAAAAATGACATTGGTTTATATACAACCTAGCATAAAAACTAACAAGTTCATAAATAAAACAATTTTAAAAGGTTGCTATAAAGCAGAGGCAAAACTTTATTTTACTTAAAAAATAAACATTAAATATTTTGTGTATTATTTATAAATATAACACAAATCTTAAGCTTTTTGTTTTTCAACTTGATCCATTTAAAAACATTCAGTGAATTCAATTAATTTTGAGCGATGGTAACACAAGCCACAACATAATAGAATTTCACACAACACGTGAGTTTTATATATACAGTGAAACCGCGGTTTGTGGACACCTCAATACAGTGGACATTTTTGAAATGACGGTTTGATTTTACATTAAAAACATAGGAAATGTAACTCGATAATGAGGACACCTCACTACTCCGGACAATGGACACTAGTATCGATGACTTTTAAATAAAACCTCGATAATGAGGACTTGAATGAGGATTTGTCATGATAACTAATATGGCTGGAGAGATGGAAAAACCTATCGTAATTGGGTCAGCTGCTCGACCAAGATCTTTCAAGTGTATTCAAATTGACTATCTTCCTGACCACTATTATCACAATAAAAAGGCATGGATGACTTGCCTCCATGGCATGGATGATTTTTTCTTCTCTATCTTCAGTTGAAACAGATTTAGAAGAATCATAGAAGTATTTTTAAACAGACAAAGATTTTGGAGTATTTTAAACGACGCGAATGATTTGTCTGTCAATAAAGTTATTTCATCTTTTTAATGCTAATATTTTTAAACCTTCCGTTTTATGACCTTACCTTAAAAAAACTCTATATATCTCTTTTAAATATTAAAACTTTAAATCAAATTTTTTTAGGCAATCTCGCTAATAGGGACACCTCACTAATATGGAAATTTTTTGATGATTTTTAGGTGTCCACAATATCAAGTTTTTACTGTACCATTTTTTACCTCAATTAATTCGTTTTTCAAATAGAGCTTGTCCTTTTCCCATTTAAGTTATTTATTTTAAATTTACATCTAAAGGAAAAACCTTTTTAACTTAATGTTACTTGTTTAAAACTTGATTAATTTTCTACCAACAATAAAGCTTACAATACTTAAAAGTACATAAAAAATGGTTTTTCTTAAAAAAAAATTTAAAAAAAACGCTAAGTTAAATTTCAAAAGAACTATCTTAAATTAGAGAGGGAAGAACTTAAAGCAAAAATGGTTAGAAAAAATGCAGAGATCAATGGCATTTCCTTAAACACCCTACTCTTATGGGTGAATGTAAGATTTTATGCATTGGCAAACTTATCGATTCGAGCATTACATTAAGTGGCAAGATTATAACCTATTAGTTGAAAGGGTTTCGATAGTGTCTCACATAAAGTTTTGTTGAAAAAACTCTCTTGGTATGGTTTTTATGATACATCTTTAAAGTTTTTTGAATCCTATTTAAGTGGGAGAAGACAATACGTTAATTTTGGTAAATCGAATTCTTCATCGATGCTCATCAGTAGAGGAGTTCCGCAAGGCTCGATTTTGGGTCCTTTACTTTTTGATATATATATGAATGACATCTTTGATTGTACTTCCTTCTTTGAAATTATAATGTATGCAGATGATGCAACTTTGATTTTTCCTTACGTTTCATCCCTCAAGGTTTCTTTCGACATGAACTTTTCAAATGTAAAAGATTGGTGCTTGGAAAATAATCTCTCTCTTAACGAGAAAAAAACAAAGGCAATGGTCATTTCCAAAAAGTCTAATATTGACTATCAACTATTTCGTGATAGTGGCTTCAAGGTGTGTCATGAAATTGATCTTCTTGATTTAATTATTAATAATAAATTGTCCTTTAAACCTCACATTAGGCAAATATCATTAAAACTTTCTAAAATTGTTGGAATTTTAAAGCACACTCAAAAGTTTCTACCAGAGCACATATTTTTGATCCTTCTTAAGACCCTTTTTCTTCCTTATCTTTCTTATAGCTTGGTAAACTACGGCCACTGCAATTTGACGACACTTGAAACTCTTTACAAGAAAGCTCTAAGAACTGTAGCTAAAGTAAGTAAGTTTTCTCACACAAATGAGTTGTTTCTCAGGTTCAACTTGATCAGACTCAAAGACTTGTATCTGCAAAGAGTTGGCACTTTTCTCCTCTCATGTCTTGACTCTCCTCATCAACATTTTCAAAATTTAATCACTTACACTACCAATGATAAATATTCCTTTAGAACTGTGTTAACTTTGGTGAAACCATCCTATCGACTTGCTTTATCTGTTTTGTGTGTGAAACATAAAGTTGTAGTCTTTTATGAAGAAAACAGAATGCTTCTAGCTGAATCTGGCTCGTCAATCAAAAAGTTCAAAAAATTATTTAAAAACTACGTTATTTCCCAATATGCACAGCAAGGTCCCTGCAACGAAAAAAACTGTTACATATGCTTGAGTTCTTTCAACTAGTCCTTATTTATTTTTTTAGCTAGACATTCGATTTTTTTTTCTCTTCTCTCTTTGTGACAAATCCTATAAGCGGTTTACACAAACCTTTGGGTTACACAAAAATTGTTAATTTTTATATCATTTCAAATGTTTTAATATGTCTCCTTGGTTTTTTTCACTTTTCCAATTTTTCTATCTTTAATATGACAATAAACATACTTACTTACTTACTTGGGTTTTGATCCAGTAATCGTGAGTTCAATTCCCCGTAAGATCACAATAAAAAATTATTTTACAATTAGAATAAGCATTAAATTAAACACACAAATTTTAAAAATATTAAAATCTCTGTAGGATCACGTTATATAGACAAATGATTAATTAGCCATTAGTGTAGGCCTAATAAGGGAGCCAGCAATACCATATGGTTGTTGCCATATCGAATGGCTGATATCGCTGCTGAGTACAAAAGTGTAGCGAATATTCCACAAACACTACCAGCATTTTTGGAAAAAGAGTGTTCACTCAGTTTCAAATAAAAATTTTTATTTTGGATTGACTCGAAAGCGTAATCTGGGGAACAACAGCAACAACAAAAATAATTTTTTTTAGGGAACTTTGATGATGTTCATTGCACACAACCGTATTAAAATAAGATTTCTTACCTCGTTAGAGTCGATGTATACAGGGGCGGATCTAGAAATTGGCATTAGGGGGGGGGGGCGGATTTTACTAAACTAGAACTCAAATTTGAAGCATATTAATTTAAGCTTTTCAAAATTTTTAAGCTATTTTAATCTTATTTTGGGTAATAGTTTAATAAAAAGCGAAAATTGACTTTTTATCATAAAATTTAGAGTATCATAATAATATATGAAAAAATTATAAGTTTATCATAAGAAAGTAACTAGATCGAGAACTAAGAGCCTCATCCATCTAGGACACTTTTTAGCATACATATGAATAATGGTGTCAATATCCAATCGAATATCTCTGTGAACAAAAAGAAGAATGGGAGCATTAAAACAATCCTCATTCATTGAACTGCGAAGTGAATTGATGTGGTAAAACTTGATGTGTTTAAATAATAAATTTACAAAAAAAAATTGGCTAATATAAAAGTAATAAGTGTCACACTTAACTACGATTGAAACATAAAAAACTTTTTAGGGTTTCTCATTTTAGAGAAAGATTGAATCTAAAAAACGAGTTGCAGAAATTATCATAATATTTGAGTTCTACGAAAGGAATTAGATCAAGAAAAATTTTCAAACAATTTTAGGGGGGGGGGCGTAGACCGGTTCCGCCCCCTTTAAATCCGCCAGTGGTATATCACGGGTTTTTGGTTTCTTATAAAACCTTTACTTAAGGGAAAAATTTTTTTTGAATTAATTAAGACGGAAAAATGAAAATGATAACAAAAAGAAATTAAAGATTAAAGGCTAAAATCTTACAAAGGGAGACTTGATGTCAAACTTAACAGGTCTTCCCAGCATTAAGTAGAGAAACACGAGTGAGGATATAAGTCCGCCAAGCGATGGGAAGGAGCTTAAGTTAGGGAAAAGAAGGAAAGTGAAGGACATTGAAATATGCGCCTTACTTGTAGGTATAGTCAATTGAAAGTCTGTCATTCGGATCGATTTTAAGTTCATCTTCGATTTGGCGGATTTTAAGCTCGAAATTTTCAATATTCGCCACTTTAACAAATGGATACAGGGTTCTCTTGAAGTTATGTAATAAAAAATAACCTTAGCTCATAATTAAGCACTGTTAACCCTTTGAGGACCAGTGTAATAGCGGTGTACCATGAAATGAAAATCCTCTGCTTTAAGTATATAAAATTTCAATGAAAATGAAAGCAGGAGACAAAAGTCTTCAAAATTATAGTCCTCAAAAGGTTAAAAGAATATTTGAAAAAAAATGAAAATGCTAATTTATCAACTTAATTATAACTGAAGAAAAAAGAAATAATATAATTAGCCATTTCAGACAAACGGGACACCAGTGTCCAAAAATCGTCCGCTTAAGTTATATAAAAACACATTGAGAAGGAAAGCAGACAATAAAAAACGAAGGCCAGAAAGGGTCTAAGTAAACTCTTTTAGTAAAAAGTAAAAATTGCTTCGAGATTATACATATTACAGTCTATAGGCATATACTAGGGCAGGTTCAATTACGTTCTAAGATATCTTGCTGAAACTAAATGTTTAAGTTAATTCTCTGAACATTTTATGCACTATTCACCCCTAAGACCCTTTATTAAAATTTCATTCCCCCTTTCCAACGATTTCTTAATCTAAAAGTAAAAAGATTCTTTTCAACAATTTTTAGTTGAAAAATGGTAAATAAATCATTAAAAGATTAAAAATGAAAAAGTTAAAAAAAAATTATTCAAATAAATTGTTGTAAAAATGAAAACTATATTTTAAGCAGAGATGTGTAGTCGAAAAAAGATAGATCGACCCGGAGCCCTACTAATTCTTCTAGTCGGACTTAATTAAAATTAATTCGTCGTAATTTTTATTATACACTGTACTAAACGTTATAAAAATGTCCTTCTAAGAATAAGAAATCTAGCAAGCAGCAAATGTTAAAACAAATGCAAAAGTGGAATATCATTACATGCCTCGGATGTATATTAATAAACACTCATCGATAAATAATAATGGCAAATGAAGGTAGTTCTTGATTTAGGGTAAATTTATTGCTGTCAATGACGATAAATTATTATTCATCCAAGTAGGCATCGTCATTTTTTATAGTTAGTATTTTTCCCTTCATTTTACCGACTTTCCTTCCATGATTTGACAGTTCTTCTCCATTCAATTCAGTGCATCCTGTAGGGTTAAAGCAGCTTAAATACTAATTTTTCTCCATCATTTCTTTCCAATTCAACTTGGGCATCGCTTTTCCTTTCCTTAATACGTTTATGTTGATTTGTTCTCGGGATATGTCCTAAATATCTCAAGATTCCCTATTTTACGGTTTTAGCAATTGTATCTTTCAGCCTGAGTTGTTCCATCACCTCTTCCGTCTCGATCCTATCGACCAACTAAACTCCACACATTTTCGCACATGTTTCTTCCAGTCCTTTTCAAAAGACCTTCTTCAACTGTTCTACTCAACCATGTCGCATAGCCATAAGTCATGAAAGCTTTCACACACGCCCTGCATATACTTTCTTCAAGCTACAAAGGATATATTTTGTCACATAAAGTTGTTAACAAAGTGTTGAATGCGTTCCAGCCCCCTTCCCTCACCACTGATTGTGCCACCCAAGTAACAAAATTTTTTCACTCTTTCTAATCCATTCTCCGAAAAAACACTTATACTCCGCTGCCCTGAATATAACGTTTAGATTCTCAGAATAGTGATCGTTCTATTGCTTCTGAGCTCAGCTGTTAGAATCTGTCGTCCCAATTCTCCCATTAAAAGGCGAATTTTCACTCATTAGAGAACCAGTTCTCTATAATCTGATTTTTTAATCTACATTTTACCAAAATCTAAACACAATTGAAATTTTAGCCAAACATTTTCAACAAAACTGATACAGTGATTGAAAAGTAACTCCATATTCGAATATCCCTATAATTTATTTCTGAAGAAGAAATTTTTGTATATAAAGTTTTTAGCGTGACGTTTCATTTACAATGCAATGTGCCTGCCATCCTTTGCCATCAACTTCTCAAGTCGTCTCGCAACAGCAGCAATTGATTTTATAAAGAACCCACATTGACCCTAAGCCAAACCTTACTTCATTAATTCGAAAAGAAAACAATCAAACAATACTTAACTTAACTAAAAAGTGACGGTTTTTTATCCTGGTTTTCTTCCTCTGAAGAATTCAAAGGTTTTTACGGTTAGGTAGTGCTCTGGCGAACCGATTCTAACCTTGTTAGTAATCAAGCTACCACTAGATATTAAGATTGTTTCCCACTTTGGAAGCGCTTGCGTTAGGATTGTATCGTTCACTCAGCTGTACTTATAAGTTTGAACCATACATTCATGTAAAATGCTATTAGGCGTTTAGTAACGAGGGCCGCTATTAGGATGGAAAGTCGACGTAGATACGGGACTCAGCATTCCGGGCGGGAATAAGAAATCAATATCATACATTTAATTTCCATACATTATTGAGCATGCACAAACACAAAAATGGGAGAATATATTATAACTATTTTAAAATAGGATGTTTCTTTTCAATCAGCAGGTATATTAAGGAAAAAAATTTAAATTTAACCAATTTCTTCCCAAGAAAGGCAGAAGAGAATAAAAGTGCCTTAAAACTGACGATGGGGAGAAATGGTTTAATTGTATCTAAGTATTATATAAATATATGTTGACACATAAAATGAGAAAAGCTGACAAATATTCAAACATGATTCTTCTCAGAAATTTATTAGTATAAAAGACATGTTATATTCTATAACTAAATTTCTTGTTTAAATTAGGCACAGTTTGATTGAATTCACTTAAGTTCGCTCAAAGCCTGCCTTCTTCAAAGCAACCAAAATGATTTTGTGAGCAGAAAAATAGCTTTCAAAAATGGTATTTATTAAATTTGCAAAAAAAATAAACTTGAATGAGTATGTTATATAAGATTTAAATTAATGAATAAAGATTAATTGAACAAAATTGAAAAGGTGTAAGAAGAAAATAAAAAGTACGCCTAGAGCATTTTCCGTTGAAACTTGTATGTATGCGGTTTTGTAGTTCACCGTCACACTTTTGACGAGTCCGTAGAGAAGGTAATCATACACAAATTCATTCCACGAGACTTCTTGGTAAGGGTTCACCGATTTCTCATACAAGTAAAGAAAGAGTAGAAGAATAAGAAGTGCCTTGATATCTAGAACAAAATATTTTGTACATTTAAATATTATTTACATGGTTATGCTTTAGGAGTGTAAACGAGGAGATATCCTCTATGCTTTTAAATATAAACTCAAGTCAATTTAACTGGTTAATAAGCACATTTATAAAGTAGAACGTATTGGAACTAGTTAAAAATTCGCCTTAGCCCATTAAGTCCCAATGTTCCCATTTGGGAACATAAGTAATTTCATCTTCGTCTGCTTTTTTCAATGACTTTGAATATAAATCGTCTGCGTTTTTTTAAATATCATCTTAATGGGTTAAACAAAGACAATTAAAAAAATTCGTTTCACAATTTAAGTTTAAAAATATAAAATAACGATTTATTAAAGCATCATACAAAAGGCATAAAGAAGATAAAATGTTTGCCTGGCTAATCTAAATTTCTTTAAAGGTAAAGGTACCATATGGTGATTTCATCGAGAAGACACAATTGCGCAGCTTGTATCGAACTATGAAGAAAGCAGGCTTGATGCGGAATCGAACCCAAGACCTTGAGTTATCGAATCCAGCATCTAAGCAATCCTACTCACGCTCAATTAAAGCGTTATTAGTGTTTAGTATTTTCTTGATTCTTTTTCATAGGAACTATGATTCAGCCTTATCTATACCATTAAAGCAGATTTGAGTGTTGTATTCATTATAAAATTCGCAAAAGAAACATATTTGGTACCATCAAAATCAAATGACATTAAGCTTTATAATTATGGTCCTCAAATGGGGAACTCGTTCAGGAATTGATTTTAGAAAATGAAGAGTCAGTTTCTTTTTTAATGAATATAACTTAAAGCAGACGATTTTTAATTCACGGGTCACTTCACTGGAGAGCAATTGTGCTTGAAAAAGTTGAAATGAAGAAATTGGCTGCGTGAATTAAAATTAAAAACTTAGACATAAAATTGTAATTGTCAAAAGGTAGGAAATAAGGGACTTTTCAAACCCATTTCATCTCAGAAAGAACAGATGGGATTAGGTAGTTTGATATCAAAGTAACTTAAAATCAAGAAATCATCAGCGTCAGTCAAAACTGTCGATGCCACGAAATGGGTTAAAAGTGCGCCTTTGCAAATATTTAACTAGTGCAAAGGCGTCTTGAGCAAAGTTTATACATTGTATATTCATTTCTTCTTTTTTATCTCCACACTAACCCTCTCCCTGACAAGTCATATAATTTCCACTTTACAATCATTTAATCACGTGGTTTCTAATTAGTTGAATTAGCGTTTCGAAAAAAGGTGAAGATACTGGCCTTACATTTGTGGGTCACGCATTTACTTCAATTTAGATTGAGTTAATAAAATTAAAAAAAAACATTTTTGGTAGTTTGAATTGTCAATTGGATCATTGAAGTTGGATGTAGGATTGTCTTTATCTTTTGGCGCATCCTCAAGTTTGCGTGAATCGATCTTTTTTTTTTTACAGAGTAGAGCAAAGAAGCTTGCATGCGAAGTGTCTAAAGAATAAGAAACGGTTTTGAAGAAAGAAACAGGGTGTGACTTTTACCGAAAAAATCCAAAATATATCAAAATTTTCTCAAAATTAATTTTTTGGAACAAATTAAAATTAATGCGATGTGTATGTCAATATTTTGAACTACTTAAAATCAAAAATAAATAACGAAATTTCTTACTTTATTTATTATAACAAAGCTGGTCAATCTGTTGCCCACGGGCACCATGGGACACATGAACTCTTTTTGTATGACCATGGGAAGATTAAAGAATTTTAAAAGTATTTTTCATTTTCAAAACTTCAATTCAAACATGAAAGTTTTGTGAAGTTGAATGAAAAAGGAGTGAAAAAAATCTTGCGAAATAACTACGGGAAATTTAAAAAAGGCCAAAGTACACTGAATGAGACATATGCATTTGCAATTTAGCGCTATGCTTTAAAAAATTTTTATTTCGTCGAATTTTATTGTAGCCCACTCTAACTAAGCCTTAGTTAGACTTCAATGTGGCTAGATAGCAGCTGTGTTTTTTATGTTCTAAAAACCGAAATCTTCAGAAAACTTTCGGAATCTTAATATTTTGGAACAAATAAAAATAGTGTGATGTGTATTTCAATGTTTAGAATGGAAACCATTGTTTACCTTTGATTCATTCATTTTACGCAGGACAGCAGAGTTGTGGAGTAGATAAATAAAGATATGGCGACTCCTATTAACCCTATTAGTGCTGAGCAAAATTTGTCCGCTAAAGTGCTGGGGCGTAAAATGCCCCCCCCCTATTTTTCTCAGATATTAATAAGTTTTTATAAATATTTTTAATGTTACATATATATTTCAACTATGCTGAATTCAGTGGTGATGTCCATTTTTTTTTATCAAAATCAATCAAACCTGTCAAAAAATTGATTTATATTTGACAGCTCATCTCAAAAAGGAACTTTTTATTTAAATAATTATATAAAGTTTTTTACACATGTATACCCATTTTTAAATATGCTGAATTCAGTGGTGATATTCATTTTTTATGAAAATCAATCAAACCCAAAAAAGTAATCTAAAGAACTCATCTCAAAAAGGAACTTTTTATCTAAATAATTATATAAGTTTTTTCACAAATACCCCCCCTTCCAAAAATTCGGAATTAGGGGGGTGATATTCTTTTTATAAAAAACAAACAAACTCTCAAAAAATTGATCTAAATGTGACAGCTCATCTCAAAAAGAAACTTTTTATCTAAATAATTATATGTTTTTTACACATATATACCCATTTTCAGGTATGTAGAATTTAATGGTGATGTTCATTTTTAATGAAATCAATAAAATCTGTCAAAAAAATCGATTAAACCTGTAAATCAATGTCAAATATATAAACATAAAAATAACTTCTACTTGCAGTATTTCTCTGGTAATTATTTTCTTAATTTATTTAATAAACCAACTTTAGGTGTTTAATTCACTCAAAATATTTCTTTTGAGTTATCTTTTTGGCTACAAATTCGTTATCGGCTCGTAATCTCTACGTCATATTATAATTTACAGTATGTAATTTTGCTATTCATTCCATGATGATCCTTTCTTGGTGGCTCTTTTTTCATTAGAAATTTATATTCTTCAATGTTTGTTCGAAAATTTTTTTATAATGATAAAATAACTTTTTTCCTCTCTCAAAGCATTCTGATTAAAGAATCTCCTTGATGATCTTGGACTTTTTTATCAGTATCGTGTATTTTATTATCAGGCCTGAATATTTGTCAACCAATCTCATTTCAAAGATTTTTTTCTGATGAATCATTCGTGATGTTCATTGTTCAATTACAAAAAGTTGCCCACGTTCTTTATTTAAAAAATTATCTCTTTGACGCAAAAGGAAAAATATGGACACATTCAATTTAAATTAAAAATATCTTGATAGTGACTAAATTCTCACATATTGGCATCAATGCCATTTTTGATAAATCTGACCTATTTTAAATTTTCAGATTTTCTACCCATCTTAGCTAAATGATAATTGTAATCCTAGATGATAAGCTATAGATTTAAATATTTTTCATTTGTAAAAGAGGACCTTCTTTTTCACAGTCAAAATCTTTTTTGAAGCATCTAATATTATATAATTAAACCACTTCCTATTTCATTAGAACATGGTAGATCTTCCATTTAGTCAAGGTACATATTTTTTTAAATTATTTGTTTTGATCACATGTTCTCTTTTCAATTAGTTTTCAACTTGCTTCCTTCTCTCATACAAATTTTCAAAAGATATTATAATACGTTTTGTTTTTTTTTTAAATAAATATTTCATACTCAAGATCATTGAAGAAAGTATTATAAGCCAAAATATACAAAAAAAAGTATATTTTTACTATATACCTAATATGGAGCCGTTTTTTGAAAATTTTTTACATAACTGATTTTCAGGCATACATTACTAATTCAATTGCCACTTCGAGATATTTTTTAACCGTATTATCCAAAATCCAGTACAGAAATAAAATAAACATAGTCCATTTGGTATAAAACAGAAATTTTATTTTTTTGAAAATATTTTTGAAGACAGTATCTAGAAGTAAACCGCAAATCTGATTGAAGCTTTGAGATATTTTAAAACCATAAATACCAAACCTGACTCCAAAAATGAAACCAGCATCTTCCATTTGGCATAAAAACAGATATTTTATTTAAATTTCAAAAATATTTCTATAGACATTAGACGTGAATCGAACATTTGATTGACACTTTCAGACATTTAAAACCTCTAAATGCAAAAAATGATTTCAGAAATAAAAATTATCATGGTCGAATTGCTATAAAAACATATATTTCATGTAAAATTAGAGAGAATATTTTGGGATATAGTTTTCAGACATAAACCGCAAATTTGATTGACACTAGCAGTAAAACCTCTAAATGCGAAAACTGAGTTCAGAAATGAAATTACCATGATCTATTTGCTATAAAAATATATATTTCATGTAAAATTTGATTTTTGGAAACAAATTTTAGAACTAAATGCAAATTTGATTGATACTTATAGGTATTTTCAAATTCAAACTGCAAAATTGAGTCCATAAATGAAACAAGCATGGTTGATTTGGTATAAAAAGATATATTTAATTGTAAAATTTCAATGAATGTTTTTGGAGACAATTTTTAGAAGTAAACCGCAAATTTGATTAACACTTATAGGTGTTTTCACATCCTAAATGTAAAAAATGAGTTCAGAAATGAAAACACCATGATTGATTTGGTATAAAAACATATATTTCATGTAAAATTGAGAGAATATTTTTGGAGATAGCTTTTAGAAGTAAACTGCAAATTTGATTGACATTGACAGATATTTTAAAACCTCTAAATGTGAAAAATGAGTTCAGTAATAAAAACAGCATAACTGCAAATTTGATTAACACTTATAGGTATATTCAAATCCTAAATTTAAAAAATGAGTCCAGAAATGAAAACAACATGATCGATTTGGTATAAAACATATATTTTATGTAAAATGTGAAGGAATGTTTTTGGAGACAATTTTCAGAAGTAAACCGCAAATTTGATTAACACATATAGGTATTTTCAAATCCTAAATGTAAAAAATGAGTCCAGAAATGAAAACAGCATGACCGATTTAGTATAAAAACATATATTTTAAGTAAAATTTGAAGGTATATTTTATTAGATATATTTTTGATCAATCGAAATTTTGATTGACATTTTCTAAAAAGTAGCTATAATTATTGAAAAAATTAAATATATAAAGTGTTATGCGTTCCAAACTGTATATAATTATAAATTTTCAGGGTATTATATAATATAGATCCTAAGTTATAAGGTTAAGTACAGATAATGTCAAAATTTTGCTGAAAAATTTTAATTTTTGATTTTGATTGACAGTTTTGGATATGAGAGGGTCATTCAACTACCATGAAAATGGTTTCAAAAGATGCAGCTAGCGATTTTAGGAAAAGTCACAAAATTTGAATGGATATGATTCAGCCAATTTTCTACAATTAATTTTTTAGTGAAGGGGGGGGCTTTAGTTTTGATTTTTTAAAAGGGGGGGGGGGGCTTTAGTTTTGATTTGGTGTAAATAAATTACTTAGTAGGAGTCAGAGTCGTTTTCGATATTTTTCTTTGAGAAAAACCGAAGTAAGCTAATTTCTGGAAATCTTAATATTTAAAAAAAAATTTAAAAAAAATGCGATATATTTTTAGCGTTGTGAGCTATTGAGAATGAAAAATAAATTTCTTATTTTTTTTATAAAAAAAAAATGTAAAAAATATAAATATTATTTGTTTATTTTTTATTCCAAGTTAAAAAACAGAGAACGGAAATGCATCGCAATATTTTTAATTTGTTTTAAAGAATTATGCTTTCATTAAGTTTTGAAAAGATTTGCGTTTATTTCGATTTTTTGAACTTAATATAAAGGGAATACTGAGTTTTATTTTGTTTTCATCCTAAATCAATCGAATCGCGTTATATTTAATTTGTTCCAAAAAATAAAGATTTGAACATTTTGAGAAGATTTCAGACTATTTCAGTAAAAAGTGACACCCTGAAAAAGAAGCGGTTGCAATCAAATGAAACTTACAAGCATTGGATTGGAAATAGTTGTTGAAATTAAGTAAGTAAAATTGTGGCTTAATTCTTTTCTAAACAAAATATATGTTTGAATCAAGTATTAATTTTACGTTTAAATCATAACAAAGGTAAAGGTAAAGGTACCGCAGGGTGTTTTCATCGAAAAGGCACAATTGTGCCGCTTGTATTGAACAATGAGGAAAGCAGGCTTGATGCGGGATCGAACCCAAGACCTTGAGTTATCGAATCCAGCATCTAACCAGCCTTACTCACGCAATATTTTGCTGAAAGTTTGAAAAAGTGCTGTTTCTTAACATGCAAAAAAAGGGGAAAGTAGTCTCAGAAGGAGAAAAATATGGGAAATCTCTAGAAAAATGATATGCATTTTCATATTTATACAAAGGTGTCATAAGCAAAAAATAAAAGGGATGGGTGAGGTTTTTAAATATTCTGTGAGAAGATATAAGAAATAGTGATAACTCAGGTTTTTTAACCGTGGCCTGGTCGCCAACTTTTGGGCGAAAATAGAATTCAGATGAGCAAGAATTTGAATCAAAATAAAAAATTTTCTAATCATAAATCACCCCTGAAAAATCACTTATCGTTAATAATGATTTGCTTGAGCTCTAAATAGAAGCATGTCGGCAGATGGCCTAGTGGTAAGAGCGTGGAGTCTCGATCCAGAAGGTCTGGGTTCGATTCCTGATTGTGACCATCCTTACCATCTGTCCAGCTATGAAAGTTTACTCTTCCTATTCTTACAATATGGAATCTATGAAAGAAATTTTTAAGAAGAATTTATTGAATATTATTATATGGTATTAAGAATTAAAAAATTTTGAAATAATGGTGAAAGATTTTCCCCATATTTTTACTTCATAAAGGGCGATTTTGAATTTTAAGATTCTCAGTGGGCGATTTAGACAAAGAGGTTGAGAAACCCTCTAAGCCTAAGCGCAAACACACGTGTCATGCACAATTTGATTTCTAATCCCATTTTGGATATCTTTTTCGCGAAACTTTATGCACCATAATAAAGGCAATCTATTTTAACCGGATAAATCTTCTTTTTTCACTTTATAATTTTATGACTTATTGAAAAAGGGATTATTTTTTTCACTTACTATTTATACTTATTTTTATTTACTATACGTTTATGTTTTTGATTATTTTAACTTGCTACAAAATTAATATATAACTCTCTATTCTCTGATTCAAACAAATTTAAAAGTAAAAACAATAAAGCACCACCATATTTCATTTGTATATTTTATTATCTTTCAAATTTTTCTTTCAACTTATTAATTTCAATATATATTATCATTTTATTGGTGTATAGTTTCGCTATTCATCGTAGTAACTAATACATACAATGCAATCATTCATAAGATTAATGAGACAAATACGAAATAGATAATATTCCATTAAAAAACTAAATGGCAATACATTCTATTAAATTTTTTTCATCTTTATGACTTTTTCTGTTTTACTTTAAATGAAATAATACATTCAATCGGTTATATGTATCCATCCCTAATATAAAATTCAAATAAAATGAAAATCATCCACACAAAAGCAAAAAAAATCGTTCATCATGTTACTATTTTAAAGTAATTTTTGTACTTATATCTCAGAGAAAAAGTCATAAGTTTGGTAAGTGAAAAAAATCTGTGGATGAATTGACAAAATTTTTAAAATTTGAGCAAAATCATTTGTCTTTGAAAAGAAATATAAACTGTCATTTTTTGGTTTGTTAAAGTGAAATGATAACATGTTTTTTTATTTTTTGGCCCAAAAAACAGAAAAAAAAGTCATATTAGCCTTTTTTGTGCTTCGATAAAAATGGACTTTATTGACTTTTGTTCGCCCTTTATAAAAATTGGTACTTCAAAGCAGAGTTTCGGAGGCGAGTAGTTTTTTTGGACTCGGATTCCGACGTCAACTTTCAATATAAACTCAGACTCCGATTCCAGAATTATAACAAAATTAAACTCCGAATACTTTTATATCTTTAAATATAAATTATAATCAATAAAGAAGATATAATTTGAAAGTGACATCAAGCACAAGTTTCTAATGGAAATCTTTTATAAAATTTTTTCAATTTCAAGTTTTCTAGCATTGCTGTTACTATTCACTTGAAAATATTTTATTTTTAAACTTTTTTGTAATGAACTTGACAATGGAAAATAACAAATTTCTCTGCAATCAATAATAATTTGAAAAAATATTTGAAAGGCAAAAAAACTCGATCAAATAATTAATATCTTTCAACCGATTCTTAAAAAGAAAATTGCTTGAGGTTAAAGAATTAAATTGACAATGTATCTTAGATCAAAAAGAATATCATAAAAAGTCGGAATCCTCCGACTCTGACTTACACTGGTTTTTAATTAAGTTTCCGACTCCTATTCTTTTTCTATAAAATGTTTAGACTCCCGACCCCGACTCCGCCACCCTGCTTCAAAGTAAACTCTCTAAGAAAGGACTGACCTCTCTCTCTCTCATAGTAAAAAAGTCATATTTCAGAAAAGGTCTTTATAGAGGCAGTGGCGAAAATTATAAATTAAACTTCTTGACCCTTTGAGAATGAGAATTTTAAAGATTAATTGTCTGCTTTCTTTTACGAAATTTTGTATTTTTCTTTTCTTGGGAGAGTGGTGTCCCACTGGTCCTCAAAGGGTCAACTTTTAATTTATTTAAATAGATACGTATTCATCAAAAATTTGACTTTCCTAAAATTGCATTATCTTAAAAATTTAAAATAAAGATATAAAAAAAATCAAATATCAAAGAGGGAACTTATTTATATCAAAAACATGTCAATTAGTCGGTAGATGGCTTAGTGATAAGAACGTAGGTCTTGATTTAGATGATGTGGGTTCGATTCCCGATCGTGACTATCCCTACCATCTGTTCATCTATGGAAGATTATTCTTCAATATGGATGCGACAACGACAAATGAAAAAAACATATAAAAGAAAAAAATTTTGATACAATTTTAGGAGACAAAATTAGAATTAAAATGATGAATTTGTAAAATAATCGCTAATTTTGCTTTGTCATATATTCCAACTATGCCAATTTGGGAGGAAGTTTAACAATAAAAAAGTTTACATAAAATGTTAACCCATTATCCGCCAGAATAATCAGACGATATCTAGCGTAAAGCAGAAGATTTGTATTAAAAAGCATTAATAAACGCAGACGATTCACGTTTTTGTAAAGTCGACAGTGGTAGTAATGGGATGTAAAATCATTCACAAATAATACTTCCACTTAAAAGCTTTCTTTTCTGTTTCGAACAAGTCCAGTTAAGGGTATGAGAAATGGCCTATGCTCAGTCCTGGCATTCTAGTTAAACATTTTTTGTTATACTCCCTGCTATGAGTGTGCACCCACACAAAAGCTGATCTCTAGAACAAAAAGCTCCTCAAACCAGGCACTTTCTAGCAAGGCAAAGGGATGTGAGAATTAATGGTTACCCTGATAAATTAGTTATCTATTCATCATATTTTGAATATTGAATTTATAATAAATCTTTGTTATTTTTTATTTTTATTTCCAGTGTACAATTAGTCCCTTAATTAGGCCCCTGATATAATTATTATTACCAGCAAAAAATACAAATTTATATAATTCACATCTTCGCAAATTTATCAGCTTCAAAGGATCAATATTTGGCAGTTAATTTTAACCTTCGCGCCCTACCTCTCATATAGGTTCCTCAAGTTCTCTCCTCCACATGTTCGCAACTATGCTTTGCTACACTTGGATGATTCAGTATCAGAAAGAACTGTATCTGAAATTATTTTTAGCATATTTTTATATGTTTATTATTAATTTTAAATGTTTTTTTAATCTTTCCTAAATAAATTACAGCTGTCGAAAAGCTAATTATTTTATCATTTCTGACTTCATCACAATCACTTTCTTGGTCTTCTCCTTCTTTGGAAAACCTTTCCACCACGAACTTTAGCACGAATTTTCTTTTCCGTCTGTGCAGATGTAGTGACAATCTGAGAATCACGCATAACAAGATTTTTATCATTCAAAACCTGACAAAAAGTTTCAAAATCATCAGTAACAATGTCCATTTATTCCTCAATTGAACTACATGATAATTAAAACCACATTTAGCAAAATATGTTAGCATCAGTTCTGATTTGATTAAATCCCAAAAATCTTTGGGCCAGGTTAGCATCAAGAATGTTATCTTCACCAACCAATTCTGATACATTTTTGTTTCATTCATTTTGATTAAAACATGCCCCAGTAATTTTTTCTGAAAATGAGCTTTATGTAAGACACTTCAAAACACAATCACTACAAAAAAAAACGAAACGTGCAAACCAATCTTTGACAAAGAGGACGGAAGTCGGTCATTTCGGCCTTAAGACAATCTGGCCTCTAAATATATTAATATTAATATTATCTTGAGACCAAAATTGTCCAGAGGCCAAATTGTCTCGGGATCAAATAGTATTGAGGCTCAATTGTCTCTGAACCCAGAGAACATGAAATGCTATGTTCACCATTAAAACAATGTAGCCAAGGCCCATTGAAGTTGTGAATTTGACTAAATTCAAATCTTTAGCCAACTTTTCTTAATTTGTTTACAAGATACAAAAATATTTTTTCTATTTGCTCCGCAAAACCACTGAAAACAGAATTGTTTAACTCTTTATTTCCAGTGTTTCTCGTCCTAGCAAGTTTCTAACAGTTAGATGTTTATGATTAAAAAGAATTTTATTTGAAATTTCATAACATTACAGAAATTGATATACAAATAACTACGCAATCGGTTTAGACACGTGGCTCTCAACCTTTTTTTTACTCATGGACCCCTTCATAAAAATTGGACATTAAAAATATTTGATCTTAATATTTTTCACTAATAAAATTTTTGAGGTTATGGTAAAGAAAATAGTATATAATTAGGTAAAGGTACAGTGGGGTGTTTTCATCGAGAAGGCACAATTGCGCCCTTGTATCGAACTATGAGGAATGTAGGTTTGACGCGGGATCGAACCCAAGACCTTGAGTTATCGAAACCCAGTATCTAACCAACCTTACTCACGCCCTCTGACAACTAGATCAAAAATAATATTGACTTATACTCCAAAAAAGAGGCCATTTACTTTTTTACTTTAGAAAATTTAGAATTCATATTTAAATGAAAGCAAATCTAATGCAAATCAATTATAACACAATTTTTATAATATTAATTAAAAAAGGAAAGACATTTTGTGGTTGTGGCTGCTCAACGAATTCCTTTATATCTGGTTGCATTGAAGTTAATGCTAGTAGTAAAGCACCTCTTTTTACGATGTCAAGTCTATTGCGAACTTTTTATAATAGAAACGGTTATGATCTGGTTTTCTTCATGGACCACCAAAATATCATTGTGGACCCCCCAATTTATATTTCGTCAGCGAACCCCCTAAATTATTATATAGACCCTTAGGATCTCGGTTGAGGAAAATATCAACACTAAGCTACACAATTTTCCATTTTATAGGCTTAAGACAAACACATTGCATATTACAATTGATTTATTTACAAAGCATATGAAAAGCAAAACCAACAAAATGCAGTCATTTGCTTTCAAAACATAGAAAAATAACTTATTAGACATCATATTTTCAATCAAGTCATAAAGTGGATGATTCGTAAACTGGCATGTCGTAGACCGACGAATGACTGTACGTACATATATGCATTTAATTCTTTTAATACTAAAATGTTACAAATTTGTATAATTTCGGTATTTAACTATTTTTAGAATTTGGGCCGTCTGTCTAACTAAATGCTTGGGAGGGGACAACTAAAAATTTGGGAAACCTTCAATTAACCTTAGTTTAGGCATGTCACTTTTATGTAAACTCCTTTAAAATACTATCTTTGCTAGCAAGAAATCATTTTAAAGAAAATTTCTAAGGATAACACATGAATCCTGTTTTTATTTATAAAAAAAGACACAAAAAACATTGTTATACTTTTCACAATGGAAACACGAGATTTCGCCAAGAGCCAAAGCGAGATTTGGACGACAGCCAAAACAAGATTTTACTGACAGTAGTTAATTAGTTGCTTATTTAGTTAGCCGATTGGTTTCTTAGCTAACAATAATTATAAGCATTATCTTTAGTTAAAAAAATGTTTTTCAAGTTATTAATCATAATGCATTAAGTTAGGATTAGTTAATCAGATCTCGTTGTTTTTTCGAAGAAATCTTCTTTTGGTTGTCGAAGAAAAATTGTTCTTGTTCTCGTTGAAATCTTGTGAGTCGGTTCAAAGTATTAAATGTACTAAAATAATTAAAATTCTCTTTATTATATTAATGGATAACAATTAATTCATAAAATTTGCATATACTATAATGAGTATAAAAAAGTGCTTTCTCAGAAATAATGTGAAGAAGAATTAGAAATAACAAAAACGACAATATCGCAACGATAAAAGCACATGTGCAATTCATTTACTATCTTTGGAGAATATTCGATAGACAAAGCTTTTCGTTGAGTACCAGGATGTCTCATTTTCTCTGCTACATTCACTTGAAGTTTTGTTCAACTCTAAACTAAAAAACGAATTAGTAAAAAAATTCTTGAAACTGTTCAATTTTGATGGCTT
Source organism: Nectonema munidae (assembly GCA_030549495.1). NCBI lineage: Eukaryota > Metazoa > Nematomorpha > Nectonematoida > Nectonematidae > Nectonema > Nectonema munidae. The sequence continues at coordinate 587,900 of JAUIRK010000971.1, read as the reverse complement.
TTGGAATGGATGTCCAATGCAGCTTTGGGAAATGCGGTCAACAAAATTTTCTCTCCAGAAAGTATAAAAGGACGTTTGCATGAAACGACTACAGAAGGAAAGGTTAAAGTGAAGAAGTAGGTCTTTCTGTTTTTGCCTCAAATTAATGGGACATGTAGTGTTTAGCAAAGATTTCAGATAAATCTCAAACTGATCTCTAAGAGATTCATCAGTAACTTCTAAGGATCTATCCCCAAAGTTATATGTCCTGTTTAAGAAGTTAGGAGTTGCATCGAAGGAAGTGCTATCAAATTCTTCATCTGAAATAATTTGACAAAGACTTTGGTAGAAAGAAATATCTGCACAAGTTAATTGTAATTCTTTTCCTAATTTATTCAAGGGCGAGAAAAATGAAACTTTATCCTTACTAAGGGAAACAACGAAATCACAAGTTTTAGAAGCTTTTTCACGGATAAGTGCGTTCGTGGTACCCAGTAAAAATGAGTCCACACTCTTGCAAAACAAAATATCGATATAACTAAGGGAAATGTATGGAAGAAAAATCGCTTTATCAAATAGAGGTAAATAAAGTACGTTAAGTTTGCTGTTACACGCCGATTTTGGCTCAACAGAATTATTTTGGCAATCACTTTTGTCATTGTGTGAGGGAATATTCTCAAAGAATTTTGAATTATTCAAGTCCATAGATTTAGATCTTCGAAAGTTTATTCCCATTTGCAACTCAATTTCTGATAAAAGCGAAATATTTTTATCACATTTGTCAAAACTTGTCTCTTCAGTCAACTCTTTTATAAAGTAATCTGATAAGGCATCTAAGGAAGGCGAATTTTTTTTATTGATAAGAAATGTCTTTTTGCTATTTTTCCTCAAATCAGTCTGACTTTGACACACATTACTTTTAGCTTCTAAACTCTCAAAAATGTGGGAGCAACTCAGGCTCTTAGAAGCAAAGGAATGTTGAAGAAGGGAGTGTTTTTGATTCGATTTCGAGGAATATGGAAAGGAGATGTCCTTGAAGCGTTTTTTAAATATAAAAGTCTTTTGGGGTTTCATGGAAATTTCGTCACTTTTACTTTGAGAATGATTTTTAATGTGGTTGTGAGTACGAATCGGAAGAGAGCGTGAAATCCCTCTTCTAAAATTGTGCTTGATCCTAAGCAATGATGGAGTGTTGGAACTGATACAAATGGTGTTTCTCGATTTAGAATCAGTTATATTTTTTGAAGAAACGTTAAAGTTTGAGCAAGAAAAGAGACCATGCTTAATGACGTCTGGAAATAGTGAGAGTAATGTCAAAAGTAGGGTTGTAAGTTCGTCTGCGGAATCAGCATAAAACATCACTCTCCTCTCCAACAAAAGTAATTTAAATAGTACGACAACTTTTTCGCGATACTTCTTGATGAGTAAGGTTGGAGACAATGCTATAAAAACGTGACTATTGTCGATGCTAACGAGATTGAGAATTGATACGTTTATGCTTTCGAAGGACTGGATGAGTAGTGCTCTTTCGTCATTCGTGTTTTCGCCAGCAAAGAAAGCATGCAAAACCAACTTTAATTTACTCTTGATCAAGCCGAACAGAGGCAGCTTACTCAACACACACACCGCTTTGAGAACCGTGTTTCGCGTGACATCTTCCGGTTTTTGCTTGCGAGCCATACTCGCCACGGGGATTTGCTTGACGCAAGACACACAAAAGACCGTTTCGTGAGGAAAGGAGTGATCTGGCAAAAGAAAAAATGCGCAATCTTCAGAAAAATTGTGAGTCCCATCTGGCAAAGCTAGGGAAGCTAAATGCTTCCAAGAAAGAGGTAGGAAGACTACATCATCGACACCACGCACCGAGCCATTTATACTAGGGTAGATGAACTCAACTTCACTACCTCTTTTGTGATGAAATCCAACTAAACATATATGTCTCAAACCACAGTCTGCCATTTTTGAATAAAAGTTTGAGTATTTAAAAATCTTCCACGTGTACCATAGCCTTCTGGCGCACTCCTCATCTCTAAAATCAAATACACCATAAGAATAAAAATTATATTAGCTAATCAAAATATATTGATGAACGCAAGCGGACTACGGTTAGAAAAGACACAGAAAAGTGAGGAATCCTAATATAATTTATGCTCACCAATTTATTAACATACAGTATATAAAGTATATACAATCTATAGCATGCGATGATCCATTTCTCTTTTTTTTTCTAAAAAGTTTAAATAGAGCTGACAAAAACGAAGAAAAAAATCTAAAAGTATTAATTTTATTTACTCTAGAATAGTGGTTCTTAATTTTATTACTACCACACCCCTTTAGGAGCTGAACCTTTTCTCCGCGCCCCCTTGCATCTACACATCCAATCCCTCTTTTATCCAAACATAGATAGAATTCTAAGGGCATAATGTGAGACCTGAGGGTAAACAGGAAGATACTTAACCCAGAATGTCTCAATATCCATTTCTTAGAAGTCATCCTTGTATGTGGAGCTAAACTTAAACGCAAGAAATTACTCTAGTTTTTCATGTGGAACATCACCTACTTCACACTGAAATGGGTTCCTGATAAATTTCCAGGATTCACGTTTGTCATCTATATCTGGGAAGTATCTGATGAATTCCGTTTTCAAATTAGTTAGGTAAGTGCTAATGTGTTACTTTAGCTCAGAATCCAGGAATGTGTGTTTAAGATCAGAATCGAAGTTACTAAAACAAGCTACATTTTCCTGCTTTATTCGATGCTACCAGAGGTCGAGTTTGGATATGAAGGCCCGAATAGTGTCATAGTGCATGTGGATGTGGATGTTCTTCGCTTGTAGTTTAAGATTGAGAACATTCAATGCTTCAAAGGCGTCCACCAGGTAAGCTAGAGATCCCTGAAGATCATCAGATTGCAACTTTTCATAAAGATCTGCCTTATGTTGTGAATCTAAAAACATTGCTAGTTCTTCAAGTATTTCATATAGACATCCAAGAACGTTTACATTTGATAGCCATTTTACGTTTGTATGAAAAATAAAGGCTTCATGTTCAGACTCCATATTTTTACAGAGCAGTTTGAAGAGACGACTGTCGGGGTTTTATATAGTTGACATTCTTGATAGCCACGTCCAAGACTTCAGTTCATCAGATAAAGTTCTGGATGCTAAAGCTTCACGATGAATTTACACTGTGTACCTAGAACAGATGGATTTTTTTCTTTTGCTCTTGTAATTAATTCAGATTTCACCCCAAGCATGGCTGGATCTCCATCAGTGCATACACCTACCAGAGAGTCCCACAAAATTTGGTTTCCTGAAAGAAGTTAAATCATGAAAATATCGTCATCTATTGTACAACTTTCCATGGGGCAGAATAGCATTTCCACTTTTATGCTGTTGTCAGGCACAAATGGACCATACAGCATTAGTTGAGAATACTGAGTCGAGGACTTGATCTTTTATGTCTTGAGACAATTCATGAATCCTTGCCTTGATTGTATCGTTTGATAGAGAAATATGGGAAAGCTTTTTTGAACTATCTTTCCAAAAAACGAATTCTGCCGCACAGAGAATACTTAGTTTTATGAGAGTGCCTCCAATGTTATGGCCTTTCTTGTTCCTTGCAATTAACATGGTGATCTCAAAGGAAGCTTCAACAACCCTTGAAGTTTGTTGCAGAAATGCCCCACTGCAGTCCAACTTAGCTTGCCCTAAAAAGATGTTTTTTTTGTTTCAAAGAATGCCTTCGGTTTCTCAGGTATATCAGGATGTGTTGTCCTCAAATGACTTACTGGGCGTGTGGGCCGCATTGCTCAGAGTCTTAGAACATATCAGGCACTGTGTGACTTCTATGTCAGTCTTTTGGAGAGCAACAAATCCAAACTGAATATATTGACCAAGATACTCTCGCTTCTTTGCACTCATTTCGTATTATTCGAGGTAGGTTCGGTACTAAATCTCGGGTAAGAGATAGGAAAAAGATCACAACATCCTCATAAATGACATAACATGATAATCTTAGCCGCATAATTAATAACAAACATATACACATAGACATGAACATGTAAGGGACATGTGTTGAAAATAGTATTAAAAAATTTTGAAAAATAGAAAAATAATGGTAAAATTTACATAATTTCAGAAAAATTTATTAATATTTTCATTGAAAACATTTTGAATACTTTTACAATTCAAAAAAGTTATGATATGAAATTCTGAAGTAAACACAAGATGTAAATGACTAAAGTTATTTAAAGGATCCCGAAATTAAAGAAATACAACATAGACAAATAGATTGTAAATAAGTAATGGCAAAGTCGTATTTATGCATTTTTGTAAATTTGTTTCATAAACTTCTCAATATTTGCTCACGTGCCTTTTAAGGCAACAAATACGAATAGAAAAATTTTCAATTTCCTCAAGGAAATTACTCTCCCCCCCCCCCTCCAGGTTAAAAATCACAGCTCTAGAAGGAAGAACGAAAAATTAAGAGATTTTCAGAAATTAAATGTATTGTCATCTGTATTCAGAAGGCTTCGTTAATTCTATGTGAAAGTTGGTATGTAGGTTGAGATAGACAAGTAACCCACCCTCCTTTTCTATCATCTTAGTCTGCTCTTCCAAATATGATACTTATTCATTTAACCCCTTCAAGCAATAACTTTGGGAAATTAATCATCTGCTTTTCTTTTTCAATCAATCTGCTTTTGAATATCCGTTAAAGGCAAGATTTTAATGAAAACAAAAATTTTAAGCGTGAAACATCAAATGTCCGAATTTTTGGGTATCAGACAATTGACGTGTCGAACAAAAGAAAGAAAAATAAGGAAAAAATTTCACGTATCCGAAGAATTTCTTTGTCTCCGAACCTGTTCAGATACTTGAGGTTCTACTGTATTTTAACCACTTCAGAACTAGTTTGACACTCATGAGCAAGGAAGTGAATATGGTCTGTTTTACACATATAAAAAATTCCAGTGAAAAAAGTAGAATCTTCAAAATTCTCATCCTCAAAGGGCGGCTAATCAGGGGCGAAACTTGTTCTTAATTCTGAATTCCCTACTATCTATCTCCAAATTTAAATTAGAGTAAATGCTGTCAAAAAATTTAATTTATTTTAATTTTCGAATACTAACTAAAAGTGGACTATTTTATGATATATTTTTATTAAGGTTAATTTTAAACACACACACAAAAACAAAAATATTCTGAAAATTTGGGAGAATAAATATGCCTGGATTCGCCCGTGCTAATTCAGTTATAAAGCAAAATATACATTTAAAAAGGAAAACGTTTAAATTTTAAATTTGGAGAAAAAATAGGTAAGCAGGTGTCGACTTTGGCTGAATATAGAAAAAATTTTAAATTTGACTTTATCTAGATTAAACTCTTTGATCTGATTCGATAATAAAAAAAGAAATTTTTTATATTTTTAACCAATCAAATTATTAACCAATTATGTTTGAACCTTTCTTAAATATAGACTATTCAAACGAATTGCGCAAAATTCTCAGATCTGGGCTAAAATTCAACCATTATTAACAATTCCCATATATTATATATACGTACGAAAATATTAAAAAATAGAATGAGTTAATTCGTTTCTTTATTATAAAATAACAATCAAACTGGTTTTATATAAGAAGTTTTTCGTAAAAGAAGAATTTAAAACTTTTTAGCATCATTTCCTATGCCGACATCGATTCTCGTTAATTTTCATGTTATAATATGTTTTCTCATCATGTTAGGATAGATATGAATTTTATATTTTATCACATCTTTAAATTTATACCTTTAATTAATCACGAAACTTTATTTAAAAGGCACAATTATCGAATTTTTGTCAGTTTTTATCTAAATAACTTTTATTGATAGTATTATTTGATAACAACTGACTAAATTATCGATAATACTGCCTTTAAATACTGTTTCGTGATTAATTCAAGTTTTAATCTCCACTACTACTTTAAGCGGTTATCTACCACAGTCGACATATGTCAACTTTACAAAAATAAAATCGTCTGGGTTTATCAATGCTCTTTAATACAAATCTTCTGCTTTACATTAGATATCGTCTGATTATTCGGGTCGTTAACGGCTTAATTAAATTTATATATCTTTGATAAAATGTCTAATATAAAACTATTATATCAGACATGTTCTTCAAGCAAGTACCAAATAAAATTTCAGAGTGGGCAGATGGGATAGTCATTGACGCGTAAGTTTTTAATCCCGTCATCCCAGGTTTGAATTCCAATCGTAGCATCCCTATCATCATTTCTTCAATTATGGGAGAACATTCTTCTCGTTGGATGCGATAGCGACAATTAAAAAATATTGTGAACGCTATTATAAAAAAGCTATTCTGTAGCGAATTCTCCACAATTTTTCAATAAATTTTATACTCTACAAAAGGCTTTTTATTTCAAATTTATGCATTTAAAAATCATAAATTTTAAACTTAAAAAAACTTTAATTCTAAAAACTACGCTCCTAAATTCATTTGGGGCCCACACCTGCCCTCCCACCTAAAAAAAAACTTGTTACATATATGATGTATTACTTATATAAAAATGCACAGTGGTATCATGGTCAACTTAAATCATTTACGTAAACTTGTTTATGAAATACTAGATAAGCTAGATTCCGAATTCATAAACAGGTTTACAGACTATAATATAAGAGAAATCATTTTGCACCTAAGTTTTCAACAATAAGTCCGCAAAAAATTTCATTATTTTCAAATTTAATATAGTATATAATTTATAGATTTTAATGTTTATTAGAATACATTTTTTTAATATATTCTAATATTTTACATGAGAATTTAACTTTGTGTCAAACCTGTCTATAGCGGCCAACCAAGGGAAGAGAAAAAAGTGGAAACTATTAACAGGTGGAAGGTCTACTTTCAATTTCAAAATATGTATTGGATAATAAAATAAATACTGTACTTAATTCTATAAAACAGCTAACAAAGTTGCTTGTGCAACAATAACGGGGACGAATCTCACTCGGTGTCATGTTGGCTCTAAAAAGAGCCCTTTTGTAACTATTGGTCCTATTTAAGGGACATTGGGTTATAACTAGGGGCGTAGCCAGTGTGGGCACCTTTTTTTGGATTTAGGATTGAGCATGTATATATAAATTTAGCCCCCTTCCCCCCAAACTCCTCTTCTGCCCCTCCAACTTCCAATTTCTGGCTACGCCACTGGTTAACAGAGGACTAAAGTCAAACCTTCTTGAAGAAATCGAACATCATGGTCTGTCTGTCTCCTGTCTTTGGTGCTGACATTCTCTCTGGACTGTGTCTTCTAAGTCCTCCACAGTTGAAGCCTAAACAGGATCAGTAGTGGCTAAGCGTCAATTGTCACAAAGTCTTCCAAGTACATCTCCAGTTCCTTTAGGAACAAAAATTCCAGTCCATCGACTTGCTCCCTTGCTCTACCTCATTTTCGACGATCTGGTGATCGATAACTTTCGAAAACAGTTTTAAATAGTCTCGACGCTGGTGTTCTTCCAGGATCGGTCAACCCAGTAGATGCCCTGGAGAATATCGGTATGCCGCATGAGATAGAGGCTGTTACTCCTAGATCTTGCTCGATTTGATGGATGAATCCTAGCAGTTGTCCTTTTCTGAACTTTAGCTTAACCGCATTATGCCTTGCTAAATTTGCTGGGTGAAGGAGGAGCTGTTAGAAGGGAGGAGGATCAGTTTTACGTTCGACAATTCTAGCAAAGAGCATTGTTAGGCAGCATGAAGATCTTTCGACGTAGGTAGCATTATCATGAAGAATTCAAATAGATCGATAGTCATCCAGGCCTTCTTGTTTGCATGATAGTCCACTGGGAGATGCCTAAGTTGGATCATACCGAAGCAAGGTAGTTTAATTGAGTTGGTGATGTCCATCGCAGGCTTCTTTTCTCCGAGGGCGTTAGCACACAACATGAGAGTGATGCGCTTCCCAACAGAGCAGTCTATCCCTTCAAGTGGAGGGTGGAGTCGATATCACTCCTTACTCTCTATATCCTCATATCCTCACTATGGTCGTGGTATGCCGACAGTTCGGGCAGTTTCTGCTTCCAGTCGTCTATAACAGCTCTATCGACTCCATCACTCTAGCTTTTCATCTTGCCAAAATAATATTGTGTCGCCGACGGAACGCCTCTAGCCAGCCTTTTAATGCATTGAAGTCGTGGAGTTCTAGATGCACTGCTACCTCCCGTGCCTTCTCCTGAAGAAGAGGGCCGCTAAGAAGAATAAGCCTGGGCGTGTAATCTTTAAATGATTCGTAGTGGATGGTGTTTAATTCATTTTTGTTTCTGTAACTTTTGCTTGAAGAGGAGTGGTACGTTTCTTTTAAACTTCTTCATCCACTTCTGTTTCCTCTTCAGTATGTTTAGAATTTGAGTCCTACGGAAGCGATGCCCTTGAGTGGAAAGCTTCACGGCGATGGATAACGACTTCCGAGGAAATTAACAGTGTTGGGAGTCATCTGAAAGTTGTGAAATTTCAAAAGAAAAATGTTAAGGTGATGATGCTATGCAATGTTTAAACAAATGTAAATGCAATGTAGAATCAAAGATACAATGTATATGATTGTATAAAAGAAGTAGATGTCTGATGAACATCAATGTGTAATTGTATAATATTCAGTAAACAATAGCTGCTGCTGCTTACCCATATAGCAAATTACTGGATAAACAGAAAATGAAAGTTTACAGTATACTCAACTGCATAACTACTGTTTCATATCATACTCATCAAGCCAGGAGTGATGTTTAACAAGGAAGATTCATCATTACACTGTAACATCGAATGGATTGAACAAAAAATTCTCACCATCAAGAGTTAGTATCGCTTTCATCTTATTTGCACTAATCGCGTAATGAATATGCTTTTTACATATGTGGCTGCTAGTTCCGTTAAGAAGTGGCTGTTCGCCGGGTTATGCATGTGGCCTCTATTTACGGTCTATTGCAGAATAATTTTATGCGGGGATGTATCAGTGGTCGCTAAGGCAGGTTTCACTTTCACTGTATTTATAATAGATAGATAAAGCCTTAAAAAATCGTAAATTCGTGTCTCCCTTGATAAAAATTTTTTTGGCCCTACCTGAGTCAAATTCCTGGCTGCGCCAGTGATCAAAAATATGTCTTTGATCCCTGGTGCGATGTACAAAAAATATAAATAGATAAAGTTTATTAGTATTAAAAAGATATCATAAATATATTTGTGTAAATAATATTGAAAAATGAATCCATATTAAGATCACAAAAACATGTCATTAATATAACAAAAATATACATTAACATTTAACAAATTATTTAAAAGAAAAATCACAATAAAGAGAGTAATTGGTATGAAGTGATTTATTTTAAGTAAATAAACATTACAGATAAAACAAAACAGTTCAGTTAGTTATAAGAACTTGACCTATATCATATTCATACCAACGATTAAGAAGAGTATCTAACAAGCAAATTCCAGATAGAGAAGCGAAACCTTGTTTGAGAGGTAAAACTTCTAGAAACACTTCAAACTTATCTGAAGATTCAATTTTACCTAATGAACTATATATTTTGCCAATCCAAAAAAATTTGTCAGTTTTGTTTTTAAGCGAGAGAACAATCTCCATACTTCTGGAAGAAATATTTATGAAATAGCATTTAATAGAAAATGGTTTTTCTACTTCAACTTGATCTGGTATTTCAGTAGGAATGATAAAAATATCAGAAATGTCTGCCTTAAGTCTAAGAAGAGTATTAGTTTGTAAGCCAGCTCGTTCTCCATAGACTGTAGACCAAGATATATGCAGCTTTCCTATATCTGTTGTGGACAGTATTTTTTCAATTTCAATAACATCCGTTTTAGGATAAACACAATACAAATACTGACGTGTATCAGAAGATTTCAAATATTTTTTATATAAAGAAGGCTTATCAATCTTGGTCTTCTTTACGTTATAATAATTTGAAGGCTGTAAATTTACTTCTCTCAAAACAATGGTATTCTGAGTGAGATTTTGAATTTGAGCTTCTAAATATACTTCTCCAGAATCCGCATTATAGAACTTAGTCTTTACCTCAAGTGGTTTATTCACATGGAACTTAAAAAACTTTCTAAAGCATTTCTTATCATGGTTTTTATTTTCGTAATTTACTTCGCAAACTAAAACATGTGAACCAATTTCTTTGACTTCATGTCGAATAATTTTATCAATATTTGCATCAGGATTTAGAGTATAAAACATGTCATTGTTAAAAATGACAAAGTTTTTGGTTGTTGTTTGAATATCAGCTTTTATTGAGACATTTGTGGCTTGAAAATTCTGATCTAAATTATGTATTGTTAAATAACATGAAAAGATTTCCCCCAAATAAATTTTACCGAAACTATTTGGAAGAGATAATAAAAAGTCAGAATTTACGCTATTGATAAATTTTTCATTAATCAAATCGAAGTTATTATTTTTCATAGGCAAATATATAAAGTCAGATGAAAGTATAGGAAGCTGCAAATTAGTGTAAAAGCTAGGCTTAGAAAGCCGCATAACTTTTAATTCTAAAATTTGATCCATTTAAATTAAAAAAATTACTCCTTTAAAAATTAAAAACTTTTGGATAAATTTAAAACTATTAAGAAAACGACAAGCCATTTTTAATAACGGTGTCGAAATAACAAAAAAATTTTAATTTAAATTTTCTTCTAATATAATTTGTTTATTTATGATTTTTTACACTATTGTGGCCTGAGTAACGTTATCTAGATGTCCTTTCTTCTATTTAAATTAGGGATATCATTTTTTGCCAACATTAGAATGTTCATGAGGATTTTTCCGCTTTTTTACATTCAAAAAAGCGAGACTATAATTTACACATCTTATTTTTTATAATATTATTAGTATTTTTCTACAGAATGTTTTTCATAAGTTGATACTTCATAAAAAATATCAATAACTATTTTATTAGAAATTTGGAATAGATAAATATAGAAGCAGTAAAAATGTCCAAAATAGAAAAGGAAAACCCTTTATATTTAAAGTCAAACAGCTTAGAAATTGAAGAATTGGCTTAAAAAATAACTTCTGAATAATATCAAAGTGATGTCTAACAAATAGGCAAAAAAATTAGACTTCGTTTTCTGATTAATGATAATAATTTAATCAAAGCAGAAAGCTTGCTGAATAAAGAGGAATGATTAAAAACAGTACCAACCAAGGTATTCTTCAGCAAAGTTTCTTTTGTAACTTTACAAGAGATTCTAAATGGTTTTAATAACTAAATTGATAACAAGTAAAAATGAGGTCTTAAAATATGGTTAATGAAGGCAAATTACTATATGTAAATTTTGCTCATCTTATGATGACTTCAGAAGTTGTAACTTAAAAGATACCAGAAACATGGCTGGAAAGTGTTGATAATTAATTTAATTTATCTCATTTTACGAAATTAAGTTTCCAAAAAAAGCTTCTAAACAATGTGGTCTTTTATTTTATAAAAAAAATTCGATCAGCTATAGACAAGGGGAAGTAATTTTTCAGAAAATTCATATGAATATCAATCTCTAATTCTTTATTTGAATGAAAATAAAAAACTGAATATTCATGACATTTATAGATTGTCATTATTTAACAAAGAGGATAAAGAAAAATATTTGATTTCTTCGAAGAGTTAATCTTCAAAATAGAAAGGAATAATTTTAATATTTTTTGTGGCGATTTTAATTTTGATTTGTTCAAACTCGATATTTTTTGTAAATAGATTTTATAATTTTATCATCGCTATAACAAAAATAAAAATCTAAAGAAATAAATATAGTTACAAATTTAAACCCTGGATAACCTGTTAAGAATTGAAAATGATCAAACCACGTGATAAACTTTTCCAGAAATTGGAGAAAAATTTCTATAAAAAATGAATCTATTTCTTTAAGGAACAATTTTAAGCACAAAATAAGAAGTTTAAAAAAGGAGTTTTATTCCAAACTTTTGAGGATTTTTAAAGAAAAATCTGATAAGGTAATACATATGAAAATAAGAGGTTAAATTCTTGAGGATAATACGATAGCAAATAAGTTTAACGAGAACTTTGTTTCTATGCATTTTACAACCTCCATTGAGCCTCATATGTCATGTTTTGACGAGAACTACTACAACTAGGCTTTTCATTCATACTAGATACAAAAAATTATCCTAATTTTAGAAAAAAAAATTATTGTATACTTTTTTTATTTGATCTTTCGAAGGCTTTTAATAGGATCAACCATTTGCATGTTATTAAGTTGTAATATGAATAAAAATGCATTTCTTTTTATGCTTTCTAACCTTGAAAACAAAAACCAATGAGTTAAAGTAAAGGAAATTCTTTCTCGAAGCCTACCAATAACAATGGAGTGCCACAAGTTTCTATTTTGGAACCTATTCTCTTCAATATAACCATAAGCAACATTTCCATTATTTCTAATTTTTTCGATTTCCATATTTTGGCTGAGGATATTAATTTTTTACTTCGATGCATTTTCCTATTGTTTAATTGGGTAAATAATATAAAACTTCGTTCATGTCTTTTAAAATCTATATTTGTCGAAGTTAACTTATTTAAAAACTTGGTACTCCTATATACTGTGCCTAGATTGAAAGGATGTTTGGATAAAATGATTCAATGTTTGTTCCAACTTACCATCCTAAAATATAATTAAATATAGAGACAATAAAAACTTTTTTTAATTGAATTCAATAATAATTTTATTTTATTCCCTAAATAAGAAAACAATGGGATTTCTTAATAAAGAAAATGTAGTTCATTATCAAGTATCAAAAAAAATTAGTTGTTGTTTTTATCTTGATCTGTTAAGTAAATTAAAGTAAAAATAAAAATTAATGTATATCTATTGCTAGTGATTAAAAGAGCTATAAAGTATAATTTCTTAGAATAATCACAATAATTCCATAAATTCAAAGAGTTTAAATAAAAAACCCTTACTTATTAAAATAATGTATAAATATCTAATAGTTTAAACATAAATATGATTTTATTATAGAAATGAATTTTAAAATTTTGAAAGCGGTGTCTGTAAAACACAGGCGCGAAAGCGCGCAACTAAATAAAAAAATAAAAACACACGCGCAAAGCGCATATATATTCAAAAATTGATAAGAAATTCATATAAAAAATATATAAAAAAGTATTAAACTTTTTTTTGACCAAAAATTTGTGTTTAATTTATTCCGCCCTCTAGGTTCTTGGTCAAAAAATCCTTCAATTAGGAAAATGTGCTTTAAATGCAAGAAAAAATGCTCAAAAAGTAACGTTAATTTACATGTTCACTGCATGAAGGATTAGTATGAATAAAAGTCTTTAAAAGGCATACTTTTTCATAATTTTAAAAATAAATTAGAAAACAAAATAAATTAGAACCAATCAAAGCTATATCGCAATATTTATGTAAAAATTCTACTAGTATAATTGATCTAAATAGAGTATTGTTTTTTATTTCTGACAAATTGAATAAAAAAGTAGATAATTTTTTTAGTTTCAAAATTACGGATACAGTTGTTAACTTTCATTTGATGAAAAACGGAAATAAAAATTTTTACAATTAGCTAGTTTTCTGCATTCTGCAAAATTTTTTAATATGAATTTTGATGAATACGGTGAAAATATTGATGAAGAAAATATTTTGAGGACTGCTGTGAAAATTTTTGATAGACTTTATTGAAAGGAAAACTTTAAAGGAAATTAAGATGATGGGATACATGAAATGGAAAATTAGAGGAAAAATTTTTCATTAAAAAATGAATTGGACGAAATTATGAGGAAAAAATCTAGTGCCACAAGATGAATCAACATTCAATTTAGTCAGAAAGGAATTTATGCTTTTTAAAGAGTTTAAAAAGAGACCTTAAAAATTAGAGCTAATTTACAACTCTATTAAAACGATAAAGCCAACTAGATCTACCCCAGAAAGAGTTTTTCTTCAATGCGCTATATCAAGTCAAAAAAAGGAAACAGACTGAATGATGAAACGCTCTGTGCTTTGTTATTTTTAAAATATTTTTATAAAAATGAGATCGAAAATTGTTAAATAAAAAATTTTGTTAAATTATAAATAAATTTTTTCATGTTTAAATCCCGAATATAGCTCTTGGTAATTTCATAATTTTGGGGTATCCCTTCCCCGAGGATTTAATAAAACAAATGGGTGGATTCCCTACAATTTGTCGACTAATTACTCTTCCATTATTAATTATTAGCAAAGTTGCTAAGAAATTCATAATGAGCTATGCCATCCAGGAATTTTAAGAATGATTGCTTTTATGCTATAAATAAATCTTTCCTTTTCAAGCGAAGATAGAAAAAAGTGTCTTTTAATTGTGGCACATGCTTACAACATAAAAGAAAATTTTATAAATAAGGATACTTTACGATCGTGCACCAGCAACAGGTACTTACTAATTTTATTAGACGAATATTGACGCTTTCCTTTTGTGTTTGCAACAAAAATACTTCAAGCTTTCTTGAGGTTGGCACTAACATATAAAGGTTGGCATAAATTAGTCAGGCCCTATTTCTACCCTTCTTTTTAAGAAAGCTAATACTGTATGTGTGAATACACACACATACGCATGCATGCATACATACATACATGCTCAGATGCATACATACATACAAACTTAAACATAGTAAGTTTTTTTTTATTTTTTTAGAGTAAATAACCAATTGAAAACGTGTCCTCACAAATCAGGATGGCAGAAACGACAAGAAAGAAAGGTAAGAGAAGCAAAGCAAAAAAGGGCAGCAGACACTTTTTCAGGCTAAGATTTTTGGCCCTAATACACTTCAGGTAGAAGATTCAAACCTTGCTGTCTTGAAATAATAAGAAAATTTTAAAGAAGCCGGTGAACCAAATTGGTCAGTAAGTTCATTTATTGCAAAAATTAGCAAGATTCATTTTTCTGATGAAAGTATGACTGGAGAGAGGCTATATCATGATGGTTTTGAAATCACAAATGATAAGTCATTAACTGATCTTGATATTCATTGAACCACACATGAAATTTCTATTCAAGCAGAAATAGAAAAATATATTACTATTGGTCACATCCTACTTATTTAACAATTTTCATATGATTTAGATAAACAAACTTTTCCAAAAATTACTAAGAAATTCAGTGGTACTAATGCAGAAATGCATAAAAGAGAGTTTCTTATTTGCAGTCAAGTAACACAAGCATCCGACAAGTTTGCCATGTCGACTGTTTTCCTACACCACTAATTTTTGACCTTCAAAATCTGCACTAGCATCTCCTGAAAGTTGGAATATATTTTTTGGAACAGTTCAAATAATATATAATTTGTTCAGCTCTAGCCTGAAACGATGGGAATTACTTAATACACCCATAGGTAGTTCTTTAAATTGCATGTCAGATACCAGGTGGCCTGATAAACTTCAATGTATCAAACATTTAAGCATTTCTTAATGGTATCCAGTTAGCATTGCAAGTTATTTTAGAGCTTAACCTAACAGCAAAAATAAGAAATGAAAAAATTGAGTATTAGCATACTTAAAAAGTTTTATTTGTGAGTTAATGTCAGCAGTTTGGTATCAAATTTTTGCTGCAATAGATATTTTCAACAATATAATTTAAGCTATTGATGCCACTTTTGATGTAGAATTGTTTAATATCGAAACTCTTCTTCAAGATCTAGTTAGGCTACGAAATAATTGGAAAGGAATTTGGAAGAATCAAAAGAGGTTGCATTAAATCTTGAGATGAAAATTTAATACTTCATTGGACGCGAACATGTAGATCGGAAGAGAATAAGGATGTATGATTACACAAGTACACCTGAAGCAAATATGTCAGAAATGAAGGCACAAATGATTCTCCAGAAGAACCTTATTTTAGAAAAACTGGGTTTTATGTTCGGATTGATAATGTTGTTGCTGGATTAACCAATTTAATCTTGTTAAGAGGTTGACTGAAAATTTTGATTTTCTGTGGAAATATTCCACAATGTGTGAAAGTGAGTTAGGAAAAAAAGCAACAAATTTAGCTTATCAATATCCTTTAGACCTTGATGATAACGATCTTGCATAAGAAAAGCAACATTTACCAGTTATGCACAAAGCAAATTTTGAAAATATTTCAAAAGGTTTGAATTAGCTTGAGAATATTCTTGACAATTTTAGCTACAGTATCATCTAGTGAAAGTTCTTTTAGAAAACTGCAACTAGTAAAAAATTATTTGCTGTCTACTATGTCATAAACTAGATTTGTTGACCTATCAAGATTAAGCATTGAGTCTAGCATTGCAAGAAATACTCATTTTGATAGTGTTATTAGAAACTTTGGGAATAAAAAAGCGAAAAAAGCATATATAATAGTTAAATAATTTTCTTCTAATTTGATTATTGATAAGATTTTATAATGAACATTATGTAGAAATGGCATATTTCTACATTACTTAAATACCGATAAGTTTTAACAAACTATGTTTCATATAATTAATAAAAAAGCATTTCTTGTAATTTGATGCACATTTATCAACCTCAATTGTTATCTTAAAATAATTTGGCCATTCTTAGAGCCCTAAATGGATTTTGTTCCCAATAAAAAATGTCTTGGAGGCCCTGCCCCCACCTTCGATTTCTTTAAAACCTAATAAAATTTTAAAATGTAATATATAGATTTATGAATCTACTCGTGACATTTATTTTTGATAAAAATAGATTAAACTTGTAAAATTATTTTCTGGCAAAATATGGCTGGCTCATTTTGAGGCAAGGGGTATTCGCCTATTTTTTAGGGATAAATAAAATCTACATGCGATTAAAAATGTTTTTTTAACTTTTTTTCATCGAAAAAACTTCACAAAAAAAAAGAAAAAATTCAAAAATGACTCAAAAGTTAATTAATGTTTTTTGTGTTTGGAGAAAAATCTTGATAAATGACTTTCTTAAAATTATCAAATTTCATGTATTTAAAACTTTGATATGACATGACCAAGTAACATCATAATTTAAAGGAGGTCAAGAAGATTGAAATACTCTACTTTTTTATCCAAATATTATTTAACTGTTGTGAAACGCTTTTTTTAATTACTCATAAAGACAGATATTTTGTTTAGAACAGCTTTTTCAAAAATTAAAAAATTAGGTATCATAGAGATAGGAAAATAGCTGGAAATTTTATCAGCTAACTAAATTTTGTTATGATTGTAACTATTTTGATGATTTTAAGTATATCAGGACCAAGATTGATTGAATAAGTATAAGAGAATGAAAACTATCGAAAACTGGTTTGAAGAAGAAGAAGAAGAAAGGAATTTATTCGCAACAAAAATCAACATGATAGCACACAAAGTACATTATAGTAAAATAAAATATTGAAATTTGATATAACAATCTCTTTTTATATTTTAGAGCAGGAGCTTCTAAAGGCCAGAAAGCCGCTGGAAAGAAAACAACCCAAACATTACGTTAGTAAGTATGTATATCTTAGCATTGATATAAAAATTACAATTTCAAAATTTCCAGAAAGGATGATAAGACAAACAAATTACATAGATATATGTATTTATATAAATTAAATTGAGTATATATATGTAAGTATTATGCACATAAATGACGGATATACATTTATAACGTATATTTAAGTTCGATGACAAGAAAAACATTTTTTTATATTACACTGAGTATTATAATGATTTATATAATGTTGTTTAATTGTTTTTTTGAAGAGACTGATGGGCATGTATATATAGCATGAATTAGGTAGGATGGAGTTCCAACAATGTGGTAATTTATATTTAATAGACTGGGAATTTTCTTTGGTTTTATAAAATGGCATCACTGCTTTATTATTGTCACGTAAATTATAATACATATTAAGATCATCGTTAAAACAAATGAAAGAGTTAAATATTTTAGGTAAATAATTGTTAAATAGTTTATAGGTAAAAAGTAGTAGGTTATAATAAAATAGATCAGCAATTTTCAATATGTTTGATTTATAAAAAAGCTCATCAGTATGCGCGATATAATGTGTATTAAAAATTAGTCTTAAAACTTTTTTTTGTGACTTATATAGTAAAGAAAGATTTTGGTGTTCCCAAACTAGTATGCCATAATTTATATATGATAGAAAAAATGAATTATATAACAAAATTTTAGTGTCTGTAGGAAAGAAATTATTATAACATTTAAAAATACCTATGATTTTACTTAATTTAGTGTTAGTATATGAAATGTGTCGCTTCCATTTTAAATCATCATCTATAACTATGCCTAATAAAGTGTAACTTTTAACTAGATCAAAAACAAAATTAGAAAAGTCAAGCTTTAGAGATTTTTTCCTATTAAAAAGCATAGCCTTGGATTTTTCGTAATTAATCGTCATACAGTTAGCTTGACACCACTCAAAAAGTTTATCCGTTTGCTGTATAACGTATTCTAGAGTTTTATTGTGTGCAATGGGTAAGGTTATAGTTAAATCATCAGCGAATATGAAAAATTTTAAATGAACATTTGAATTATGTATATCATTTAGATATATAAGAAACATCAACGGGCCGAGTATCGAACCCTGTGGAACTCCACACGTGACGGGCAAAACGTTAGAATGAAATTTATCAACAATTACTGTTTGGCGTCTATGGTAAAAGTAAGAAGATAAAAGAGATAGAGATTTAGTGCCGATACCATAAAGGGCAAGTTTTTTCAGTAAAATAGAGTGAGAAACATTATCAAAGGCTCTTGAGAAATCAATGAAAAATGTAAGCACACTTTGACCTGACTCAAAATTCTGAATAATTTCATCGATTAAACAAATAAGAAGTGACTGTGTGTTGTGGAGATTACGGAAGCCAAATTGAAATTTATATAGTATTTCATTACTTTCAAAAAAAGAAACTAGTTGAGAATATAATAACTTTTCAAATATTTTAGACAAAATTGGTACTATAGAGATAGGGCGGTAATTGTCTGGGTTATTTTTATCCCCTTTTTTGAAGATTGGGTGAACTATGCTAAGTTTAAAAGAATCAGGGAAAATGGAATATTCCAAGCAAGAATTGTAACCAATTAACATAAATTTAGCAATAATATTAATACAAATTTTAATATGAGAAATTGAGAGACCGTAAACATCAGCAGAATGATTCATTTTGATATCTTTTACTGCTAAAAGAATGTCATTCATGGAAAACTTTTGGTAGTCAAAGTGGATGGAAGATTGCTTCACATAATTTTGAAGGTTTGAAGATCTAGTTAAAAGATTTCATGTTTTTTAGTGAAGATAAAGCTATAGAAATATTATTTAAAGTAAATGATTCACTGAAAAAAGAAAATAATTATATAATTTTTTTAACAATAAAGTACGAATGTTTTTTAATTAGTTTTCTTGTAGGTTGAATAATTTAGAAATTTGTTGCATGAAAGGTGTAGAAATTTTTTGTCATTGATAAGCTTATTACAAAAATATAAATTTTTTCCCTTATTTGTCTTTTAAAAACATTGATATTACTCAATGCATATAAATTATTATTTTTGCCAAGAGAGTTTCTTTAATTTTCCTCAAATATAATAGCTCTTTATCAAACTAAGTATTACAATTTTTGATAGTTTTATAATGTTTAAAGGAGAAAGATTTATAAAATATAGTTTTATATAGATTCAAGAAACTCGTGAAGCAAGGCTAAGTTAAAGACGAATATTTAAAATGAAAAAGAAATCGGGTATCATTCAAGATTTTCCGAATGTTTTTTATGTAAAAGGAAGTAAGAAACGTTTAGCATCCTGAGGTTTATTAGGGGAACTTTATTTTTTTTTAATTTGGATATATAATTACACTGATATAGTATAGTGAATATTATTTTAAAGTAATTTTAATCAATTTTAGTTACCTAAAGGGCCTTTACCTCAGGTGCAATAATTGTGAATTATGTCAACTGCATAGAAGAAACAAAAAAATATTAAAAGAAAGTGAAAAAATATTTTTAATGGGGGTCATTTTTGACCACAATCTCACTTCAAATTAAAATAGAACTTTACCGAAACTATTGGAATTAAAAAAGGCAAATTATATAAAATTTTATATTTTTCTCTTAAAAAGTATATATAAGCGTTTTAGAGTCATTTTTAGCCCCATTGAAATTTGAAACTCAAAATTATAGTGTTTATGTAATTTCTTTTATTCAGTAAATCTAGACAAAAACACAAGACTTTTAGTTTTACATATAAAAAATAATCAGTAAAAACCTGCGGATATTCAATAGTGGTGAGTCGTTTTAATTTATTTTCTGGAAAATATTATACATAAAAACAGAATAATACATTAAAATTAAAGTTATATCTACTTGCCTTTAATCTTCAGGTTTTAGTGAACTTATTATATAAAACAAAGCTGTACAATTATAAAGATTAGTTTTCAAAAAAAATTGAGAAATATGTCAAAAAATATTGTAAAATCATTTTAGCATAAACACGATTTTTTTGTTTGGGAATAATCTAACATTTTCTAGATTTGTTAATTTAAGTTATTTTATAATAAAATTTAAATATATTTACTTGTTAAAAAATTTTAAAGTTTTTATTTATATTTTGTTTAATTTTATTTTTTTTCTTTGAAAAATAAAAAATTTTGCTTTAATTTTTTCGCATAGACATTTCAATCCTTATCGAGGTAACAAAAATGGTTCACAATTATAAAATTTTTGCATTGTTATCATCAGAATGAGGTCTTTGACATAACTTTATAGATTAAGATGATATTTTTCTGAATAAGAAACTCGAGATTTATATGTATGTCAAGTTTCATGTTCATATCTTTTTTTATTAGGTGGCAATTTAACTTTGTTTCTGTCAGCTCATTTTGCCACGACCCAAATAAATATAAGCAAAAATTATTATCTTATTTTGTAAGCTCTCAGATTCTTATTTAAATATATAATAGTAAAAAGGGTTTTTCTGAACCTGTTTTTTTATTTTAGATGGGCTAAGTTCAATCTTAGTTTTCATAATTCCTCTCGATAAAACACTTCGCTATTTTATTACCTTTTATAAATATATTTAAGTTCATCCATTTCCCCCACTAACAAAAACAAATAAGTACCGTCCTACAT
The DNA here is from genome assembly GCA_030549495.1 of Nectonema munidae. NCBI lineage: Eukaryota > Metazoa > Nematomorpha > Nectonematoida > Nectonematidae > Nectonema > Nectonema munidae. The sequence continues at coordinate 566,797 of JAUIRK010000971.1, read as the reverse complement.
GATGTATTTAATATATTGTAATTATATTAAAGTATACTTATTAGAAAAAAGAATTATAACCTAATATATAATATATTTTTAATAAATTTAGCTCCTCCCCCTACCCTGCTAAAGAAATTTTGAATCTGTCTTTATTCTATCTACAATATTAATTTTCACCCATTGTTATGATATTTTTGATACAAACTTATGAGACTAAATCCATGATTATGTAAAATGTCAAATTCTCTAGTTTAAATTTAAGCTACTATAATCAATATTTTTAATTTTTCTGATATTTTAAATAATTTAAAAATAAATTAAAAGTGAAATGATAGCAAGAAATATCTACAATTATTTTAAGATACAGGTGGGTTCCCTGATTTCATTCGTGTGAAAATATATTTTGTAGGACGAGTGAAAACTTGAAATATTCCCTTTCACTCTACATTCGAAGTTGAACTTAGTAGAAGGTTTATGGATCATTGCAGGGATTTTGATCTTATAGAATTTATGGATCATTGTAGTATTATTGATCATTTATAGGCGGATGCACGATTGAAGTTGTATTAATAATAATAATCATTTATCAGGTATGATCATTAAGTAGCTTTGATCATTTACCGCGATGGATCATTGAAGTAGTATTGATAATTTAGAAGTTGCGGAAATAAAAGTAGACTTGAAATTAAGGAATAAATGGATCTATATTTTCATTTCAATTAACTAACTGATATAATTAAAAAATTGTTATTCCATTTATAAGCTGTTTTCCGACTAGATCGGTATCTTCAAAATTTTCATTTTGTCAACCGAACCAATAGACAAATTAAAGTTTTTACTATAGCTACAAAGAGTAAAAGAACCTTTGTATTTTATGCATAATGCTTTGTATATTTAATAGCATTTTAATTAAAGATGCCTTTTTTTCTAACAATTTGATGTAAAAAAATTAGAGATCCTTCACAAATAACGTCAATCAATTTTCTTCATTTTGCACTTTTGAATACCTACATTTCTACTTTATAACATCGTAAGTTAATTTTAGTTTATGTTCCCCCAAGTTTTAGTTGTGGCGGACAAGTTTATTCTCCTAGAAGAAACAAATGAGAAGGGACCACGGGAGAAAACTCATGCATTGTAAAATGTAATCAGAATCGCACATTACATTTTTGTAATAAATCATAACTTCCTTTTTGAATATCTGAAGTGATTACCCGATGAAAAATGTCTGAAAATCAAACTTTGTTGAGAGTAAAGTTAGAAAAATAACGATATTTTCGTTGAGTTTTCGTTACCTTTTTCCATAATTTTTTATCAAACTTTTTGGACCTATTTTCAAACTAAATTGATAATTCAATATTAAGTAGGTTTAACTTCTACACTCTCAATTTACAACCTAAACCTAGTTAAAGTTTTTTAGTACTTAAGGGCAAAGCTATGGTCGAGTCATAATATTAATTAGCGCGATTTTCAAACTAAATTGATAATTTTCTGATATTACCCCCCCCCCCGCCTCAATGTGATTCTAAGGGGTGAAAAAGCCTTTCACTTTACCAATAATTTTAAATTTTTCCAATTTTATACCTTTTTTATATCATTGAAGGAATTGTTTGGCGTGTGAATAGACTCTCCATATTACTTTACTTGTTTTATGGCTGAGTTTAAGACAAATTCCTTTGGAATAAAATTTATACTTATATAAAAAATACCTCCTTCTCCTCCCCCACTCAATAATTTTAAGGATGTGCGCCCTGGTATAAATATAGGCTATTTTAATTAATTTCAAATAAATATTTTACGTATACTACTAGTGATGGCAACATCTATATGAATCGTATTGGGAAAATTTAGTAGCTGTTCCGATACCTTGATGCCCATTTTTAAATTATTTTTTCCGATACATTTTTAAAATCGACTAAATAATGAATGATATTAATGCATAAAAACAAAAAGAGAAATTTTTTGATTTTGATTCAATTGTCTCTTTTCTCTATAGCTTGCTATTTAATGAAGCGGAATCAATAATAATATAGTTTACTCTCAGCAAATGAAATTGATCGGAAAATTTATTCACCTATGTTTTGATGCAGGCTTTTTTGAAATATTTGACCTTGATCTTGTATTTATTTCTAATTAACAGGTTTTTACTTTTAACTTGGTTTAATTTATATTATACTTTTTTGTCTTCAAATTAGAAGACTTCTTTAAAAAATTATTTTTTAAAATGAACTTAAAATTATAATTAAAATAAATTATTAATAATAAATAAAATAATAAAATAATTATAATTAATATTTAATAATTATTAAAGAAAAATTTGTTATCAAAAAATACAAAATTTCAAATTTTTATTATTTAAAAAAAGGAAACAAAGCTGATACAATGTCAATTTTAGAGTTTTAAAAATTTATTCTTAAAAGCTGCATTTTTTATCGTTTTATTGAGGTTGGTTTCACTCAATAAAACCATCATGGTTTTATTGCGCTCAGCAAAATTGCCAACACTCCCAGATCTATATGCCGATTGCTAGCATTCGCATAGCCGGATTTATCCTCTTAGAAGCCCTAAGCACTTAAGACTGGTGTCACACATTGTGTGATTTAAATATAAAAATAATGAATCACAAAATTTTTTTCATCAATATTAACCGTTTCGTGACCAGTGTATCATATATGATACATAAACAATTTTAACTTCATCTGCTTTTTCAAATAGTTTTGTATATGAATCTTCTGCTTTTTAATAAATAACGTCTGCTTTTTCTGGTCACCAAAGGATTAAAAAAAACTAACAGTAAAAAAGAAGACAATGTTTTTTTTATTTATTTTTACTTAAATTTGAAAAGTTTCCTCTGATTTATTTACCTTCAAAGTTTTTGATCAGATCCTCAAAATTGATTTTACGTAACACATCTGCCTCTATACTCTATAGGGGCGTGAGTATGGTTGGTTAGATGCTGGATTCGATAACTTAAGGTCTTAGGTTCGATCCCACATCAAGCTTGCTTTCCTCATAGTTCGATACAAGCGGCGCAATTGTGCCTTTTCGATGAAAACACCCTACGGTACCATTACCATACTGAGATAAGAGATTGTTGTTCTAATAAAATTTTTAATATACTTAAAACCCCCCCCCCCCCCCCCCCCACACCCCCCCCCCCCCCCACCCCCCAAAAATCAAGGATTTTAGGTTGAAACCAACATGGCCGATTAATGAGACATGACTGTACTTAAGTTGAGAAAATTAATTTGTGACCAGTAAAATATATGAAAAGTGATCTATTATGCACTTCAACGTTATCTCCTACAAATATTTTATAAAGTTCAGCATGATTTTACATTTTTTGTTTCACTAAATTTATGACGCACATATATGAATTAATTGCTTAAACTCAACTGAGAAATTATTGTTGAAATTTTGTGGTTAAACATCAATGAGCTCTTGACTGCACTGAGAATATCTTTCAATGTTGACAGATGAAGTGGTTTATGTTGTATTGGTACACATCACTAAAAAAAGAAAATCTCTCTTCTGTTTCTTTATATATCTCTCCCCTTTGTTTCATCTGAGTTTGCAGTATGTCAACAAAATGCTCAGATTCTTATTTTTGCCAAGCTTGCCTTACTTTGTGAAAATTCTGTAAAATCTCATTCCGAAAATTTAACATGAAAACGAATTCTAGCTCTGGCATTTTATCTGTAAGATTTTTTGCTTCTTTTCTACCGTCCCTTTTTGAGATTGGTTTTCTATATATTCTAGTGCTTCTAAAAGTTTACAGAGAGAATTCAAAATTGCTGTTGTTGCTAGAGCATCGCGACCCATTTGATATCAGAGAGGGGTTTTGAGACACTTTTATTTCCAATATAATTTTTAAGAATTTTTCATCGGCTGGTTGAGGCTGTAAAAAAGCTAAAGAGTAATTGTACTGTAGAAAAAAATTAGCTGTTTCTTGACAGCAGTCAAACTTCTCGTACCAGATTTAATGAATGAGCTTCATACATATATAACAAACTTGTTCATTTCCAAAAAAATTTGCTTCACCCCTTTATTACGCCCATGCATGTTATCAGCGCTGTCATAAGACTAACGGCTATATTTTGAAAAGTCTAGCTTACAAATTACATAAGTACGCTATCTGATTTGTCATTTAAACATTATTACTTTTTAATTTCACAAAAGTTAAGAAGCATTCACTAAGCTGATCAGTGATCATCTTTTAACCATATCAGTGACGGGGTGGGCATTTTAGCTTCTCGCCCAACTAAGATTTCTATTGTGTAAAATTGACTGAATTATGTCTTTAAATTTTGTGACTTTTCCTAAAATCGCTACCTGCATTTTTGATACTATTTTCACATTAGTTATTTCTATTTTTAATGCTTGATATTTTTGAATATTGAATCTGTAGTGCCCCCTCTTCTTGGATGCCATAAGCACGTTTTTATTTTGCCTGTTTAATCCAGCCCTGAGCATTCGTCTAAGTTTAATAACAGCAGGTCCATATGATTAAGTTGAATTGGTTGAAAAAATACATTCTATTGAAAAAAAATATAAATTTTTGAAATTCTAAATTCAGGAATGTATAGTCGATTAAAAATAAAGTTCCCTCAACCACCTAAAATAGTTTTGAAAATGTTAAAAAAATAAAAACTTTGATAAGAAAATTCTCTACTTAAATAATTTTGCCTTTTGGTAAAGACAAAAAAATTATATAAAAAATACATCTATCGCTCGCCATTACACTGAATTTAACCTAGTAAATGCTATGTAATAAGATAAAGGTACCGTAGGGTGTTTTCATCGAGAAGGCACAATTTCGCCGCTATGAGGAAAGTAGTCTTGATGCGGGATCGAACCCAAGACCTTGAGTTATCGAAACCCAGTATCTAACCAACCTTACTCACGCCCCCATTAATTTGAGGGCAAAATTTTTATTACGCTCACTATCGTCAATTTAACAAGGATATTAATAAGATGAAGGCACAAATCTTATAATAGACATTAAATTCATTCGCTGACTATATATTTGATTTTGTTTAGTTCATGTCGAATTATTTATGTGACAGGGCATGTAGTAATTGAGCATACGCGTAAATATGGAATAAGTTAATTTTTTTCGAAAATTGTAATCATCTTGATTTTTCACCTTTTGATCTTCTTGAAATAATTCTGGAAACTCTAGAAATAATTCAGGAGTCATGAAAGTTTCAAAGTTCATCTAATTTATAAATATTTTGGATATTGAGTTGTTTATATCCGAATATAACAAGTTATTCAATTTCCACTTTAATAAATTCTTTTTTCCTGCTTACTCTTGATCATAATTCTAACTCCTTGAATTGATTCTAAGACATTCTTATTCAGTCTAGATTTCAATTTTTACATTAGGAAAAATTATGCAAAATTTGAAAATTATAATGACATTGTATTAAGTTTTTTTTTTTATTTTTTACACTTTTTTTAGATCTCTAAGGAAGTTTTAACGTTAATAAAGATTTAAATTTTTACATATTTTTGATGCTAAAACTTAATTTGTTTTATATTTTCTATACTTTGTTCACATTGTTTTTGATTTTTTTAATTCTTCATAATAATACAAAAAAAGAAAGACTTCTAAATCAGCATGTAGACGATTTAATAGCAGAGAAGAACTCGCTAAAGTTGAAGCTTGAGGAAGCTTCATCGAAAAACTTTGCACCAAACACTGCGATTCCTAATCCCGATTCTGGGTACACACATAATGAACTTTTGGACATTTTAATTAAGCAAAATACAATCCTACAAGATTTGAAGTTGCATCTTAAAGAAGTTGAGTGGTTCATCAAAAGTGAGTTGAAGAATGCTATGAATGATGTAAACTATGACCTCAATGAAACCTTGAACATGTTTGGTGAAATGAGTATATTTAGTACTAGTTACGTAGAAGGGATTGACGACTTGAATTACATGTGGAAAAATGATTTATCCACTAGACTCTCAAATAAAGTTCAACAACGATTTAAAGACATTCAAAACCCGAAGGACTGCGAGAAATCGTCCAAATTCGTTTGTTCGTTGGAAAAGGAATGTGGATTTGGTTGTCAGCTACATCACTTGGTCCATTGTTTCTTCCAGTCATATTTATATAAAAGAGTTTTGTTAGTGGAATCTCTTAATTGGAACTATGGCAACACTGATATTAAAACCATCTTCCAATCTCCTAGTTCAAAATGTGAAAATGTATCTACTCAGCACTCTACCGTAAGCTGGTCTCATTCATTTTTGGATTTACTGCCTGTTTTAAATGTAATTAAAGTGCCCTTGATCGAATTTCATGTTTTTTCCTTCACACCACCTTCTGTGCCACATGACTTGGTGGATTCCATAAGGATCTTCAACAGTTTTCCTCAAGGATGGTGGATAGGACAAATGCTTGCTTATCTCTATAGATTCACTCCACAACTCCAGTCGAATGTTGATTCTCTTTTGTACAAGCTCGGTCTAAACTTTTCTCGTCCGTTACCCGGAATTCATGTAAGAAGAACAGATAAAATCAATAGAGAGGCCTCCTTACACGCAATTCAAGAATATATGGAAAGCGTAGAAAGCTATTATGCTGTGCTAAATATGAAACGCCAACTTTTTTCCAATGACACGCAAAAGTATGAAAAGCAGGTTTTTGTTATTACAGACGATCCTGCTGTTATCAACGAGATCAAAGAAGATTACCCCGAGTACGATGTTTTGCACTTTGAATTTGAAGACTCGACCCTGTCAATCGATAAAAGATATACCTTTGCTGGCTTGAAAAGAGTGATCTTTGATATTTACACCCTCTCCAGATGCTCTTACATCGTCTGTACATTTTCTTCACAGGTGTGTAGAATGGCGTGGGAACTGCAAAACTTCTTCAATGTGAACGCTTATTCTTCATACAAGACTTTGGATGACATTTATTATTTTGGCGGTGGCTCAGAACGTCATGTTAGAGTAGTTTCCTCTATAAACTTCACACATTCCGCTTCTCTCAATTTTCCAAAAGATCACGTTTTGGTTATCAAAGGAAATGAAAGGAATGGCTTTTCAAAAGTTTATGATGCTGAAAAGAAAGTGACTGCTCTTTATCCTTCCTTTAATTTAAAATTAATTACTCCTATCGCTAAGCTTAGTGCTAGTGAATAAATTTCATTTTCTAGTCCTTATCCCTACTGATATTGATTCTGCTTCTTTTTATTCTGTTGTCGTGATTTCGAAGAAAATGATCTCGAGCTGTTTTTTCAGACAAACTAATTACTAAGAAAGAATGAAAGTATTTCATGTGATCGCACTAGAGATACACTCTTCTTAAAAACCATCAGAACTGGCAATTAATACATGATCTTAGATATCATAATTTTCATATCCTATCTATTTTTAAAATTATATAAAAGAATTTTTTAATTTTTCTAGCTTTTTCATACTCATTCACTATTTTAGATATATGAAAGGTAGTTTTAGCATTTGAGTTTTTTGATAATTATGAAAACAACATATGTGTGTGCTTCTTAACTCTTTGAACAACAATCTAATTTTGAAGACGAAGCCTCTATTTCAAGTAACACATATAAAGCAGACGATTTTCATTTTATGGGACACAGGTGTTACACTTGTCCTAAAAGAGGTAATGAACTTTAAAGATAAATGCCACACTATTTACCTTGGACAATTATCACATTTAAAAAAAAGGAATTCTTAATTAAGATTAAAAATTTACAATGAAATTTAAATTATCAAAAAGAATATTGACTGTTTTCAGGTACAATTTAGTGCTTCTTTTAAGGTTCGATAATTTTAAATTTATTCTATTTATACTTAATTATTTATTACTGATTTTAGGGCATTAATTTTATTGGTAATTGCACCATATAATTTAATGGAATAACCTTTACGCACAATTACATTACTAATTTGCACGATGTGTGTAGTATGATTTAAATATAGGCATAATCCAGATGCGTAAATTCCATGAATGGAGGGGGAAGAAAGGATTGTGACTTTTTTTAAATGATTTGAATAATTCAACATTTTCTTATTTTCATTTTTTAGATAATGAAAATAAGCAATTGAGAGCTAAAATTCCGTGCTAAGTAGAAACAACTAAAAATATCAAGATTAAAATGAACACTGGTTTTAAATTTCCGTAGGAGTTAAGTCTACAGCAAAAAGTTAAAAGTAATAATGATATATAAAAGATATTTGTAACTTTCATCTGAGAAAGCCTGAAACAGTTTAATTGAAGTCGACATTGCATTTACTGTATTTCCCCTGAATTTATTCTGCTAGAAGAAGCATGAATGATAGGAAACAGAAGTTATTGTATTTTCATTTTTAACAAAAACAACTTTTGAGATAATCACTCCAAAACTTTTTAATGCCTGCTCCCACCTTTAAAACAAAGTTTGCTTGCTTCAAACATGCTGTAAGAACAATCCTCTTTTATATCGATTTGCCTGCCTCGCAGAATCCAAGAATTAACTGTCATGTCCTAACTAATTGTCCAAGACAAAATTTTTACAACGGGAAAAAATAATGCTTAAAAAATAGAAAAGTTAAATTTATTTAGTTACATATTTGCAAGTTGGTTAGATATTTAGTTTGTTTGACAATTAGTTTATTTTGCAAAACATTCCTATGTTATAAAACCTGAATTTATGCAATTGTTCAGTTTGACGTTTAAAATAATTAGCAGTTTTGTTTACTGAACTCGAGTGCTTCATTTGCCAGGCTTTAGAAAAGTGATTACTAACACTTTAGAACACAAAAGACACTTGGGCACTCTTCCCGAGACGTAAATGCAGTAAAACCAAATTTCAAGAAGTCGCCATATTTCATTTTTAAGCCATTAAAAAAAATCAGGCCTGAAAAGTAATATAAAAAAAATAGCCCTCATTTCAAAGACTAAATTATTCATTCTTTTAAATGTGACTCATTGGCAAAAATCGCAAATGACCCAACATGGATGCAATATGTCTCGTAAAACGATCCACTCATTGTAAGGGACCGCAGACTTGAATGTGAGAAACATTAAGCTAGAAGGTAGTGATGCAATCAGAATTACAAACAACATATTTTGACTTGATAAAATCCATGATGTCATCCGCAGTTATGGTGGGATTGGGAGTTTACAGTGCAAATATAATGTCGGATAATAATGAAAGTGTATTCATTGGACAAAAATTATTTTACAAAAAAAATTTTTAAATTATTAAAAAAAAAAAAGGGTTGTCTTCCTCCCCAAAATTTTGAAGATGCGCGCATATATTGGCAAAAATCGCAAATGACCCAATATGGGTGCAATATATTGCACAAAACGATCCACTCATTGACCGCTTCTCGATTCCCATGTAACTGCGCGATCCCCTGGGGCACTGCGAACTCCAGTTTAAAAACCACTGAGCTAGAAGGTAGTGCTGTAGGGACAATTACAAACAAGGTAATTTGACTTGATAAAATCCATGTAGTCATCCTCAGTTATGGTGGAATTTAAGCTTACAGTTGTTGGGTAATAATGATGGTGTGTTCATTGAATGCAAAATTAAAGCTTTATTAAAGCAAATCAAAGTTTTAATGTTTCATTTTTCTTATTGGTATTAAATTGATTTACTTTTCTAGATAAAAAATACATTTATCATGTTTGACTACAAAACACTCTTTTGCCAACACAAAGATTTGATAAATGACATTGCGTATAACTTTTATGGAGATAGGATGGCAGTGTGTTCCATCGATCATACTATTTCTGTGTGGAACAAAAGCGAAAATGATGAATGGTTGATTTGTAATCAATGGAAAACTCATAATGGGCCTGTTTGGAGGCTCTGTTGGTCTCACCCGGAATTCGGTTCCTTAATTGCTTCTTGTTCTTTCGACAGGACTGTCTGTATCTGGGAAGAAGTTGGCAAGGATATTGACAGTTCAAGATTCAAAAGCAAAAAAGACTGGATAAAGAAGAGTAATTTGGCCGACAGTCGTGGGTCAGTTACTGATGTTTCTTTTGCTCCTAAGCACCTTGGTCTCTTACTTGCTTCTTGTTCAGCTGATGAAATGTTGCGTATATATAACGCTCCAGATCCAATAAATTTAAGTCACTGGACATTACAACACGAAATACTTGTGAAATTTGCTTGCAGTTGTTTATCCTGGAGCACTCTTAAAATTTTAGCGCCTCTTATAGCTGTTGGATGCAATGATCACACTATTTCCAACGAAAATCCAGACTCTTTAAAAATATATGAATACTGCACGTCTACTAGAAAATGGATAGAAATAATGAATAAATTTAACATCACTTCTAAAGTTAATGACCTGGCTTTTGCTCCTAGTGTTGGGAAATCCTACCATTTGTTGGCTGTGGCTACCGATTTGGCGTTAATAATCATTACAATCAAGGTGGAATCGAATGCGATTTTTGGAGATAACTCTACGGAGAAAATTATAGGCAATAATGGGGTTGCTGAATTCAACAAAGCTTCTTATAGTTTTCAAAAAGAATCTCTGCATGATTGTTCCAACGTGGAAAAATTGAGCTGGAATATTCACGCAACTTTACTTGCTACGTGTGATAAGATTGGTGTAATTAAAGTTTTTAATACCAACTTCTTGTCAAATTGGCTCTGCATAGCTGTTATAGAAAATAGTTCATCTGGTATTCCCATTATAAAAGAACCTACGAACGCTCATGATGCAAATGACCCTTCATCTTGTTTATTGGACTCTGTCACTAATAAATCAGCATGACGATTTTTCTCTTTTTAACTTGTAATTTTCAAGTATGTGGTGTCTCCAAAATTATAAAAAATTTATAAATGCAAAAGTAAATTTATTTTCAACATTAACGAAATTATAAACTACAAGCTTGTAAAACATAGGCATTTAATTACTACTCTAACACGTGACTTTCGAGTTGGTCAAGTCTCGCCTTGAGAAATTTAGTTGAATAAGATTCGAAATTAAAATTTAATAATTTCAAGTCGACTACTTTTGTCTAGATTATTATTTACCATCAATTTAATGTTTTGATATGTAGATACTATTAGTTCTTTATCCTATGTAGATACTATTAGTTCTTTATCCTATGTAGATACTATTAGTTCTTTATCCTTTTATTATATTTTTAATTTTAACAAACATAATCTATAATGTTTCCAATCCCGAATAGTTCTATGAATTATAAAGTATTCCAAATACTGAGTATGAAATTTTAATCTTAATTCTCGTGACAAATCAGGCATACAGTTTTTTTATTCTTAATATTGTCTATTAGGTAAAGAAAGAAGAAAAATTTGGAAAAAAATAAAGTCTAGTATAAAGGTGTTATGAACCATATTGCAAAAAAATGTACAAGCATTACAAGGCAAATTTCCCAGATCAGGTATACTGTTAGAAAGATAGATCTTTAAGAGAAGTCTTATTCAATTGTTTTAAAGATGGAACTGGATGTTGTGTATTTTAACAAGTATAAGTGATGTTTAGATGCTGTTATGTAAATGAGGTAACATATATGTTGTGTTGTGGTGCAAATCTATGGCATTATAAAGATAGTTTCCGTCTGCTGAGATTTCTGTAAGCCACGCATGTCAAACATACTACCAGCACACGGCACTTTGCCCGTCAAGAGATAAAATGTAGTCCGCTGAATATTTTTAACAACATATTCAATGTTTTAAAACTTGGTTTTCAATTTATTAATTCTACTTATGAAGTTTTCAGCTGGAAATCATTGACTTTCAATGTGATTCTCTGATGAAAACCAACTTTTTACAGCGTATTTGATTCATTTTTATCAATATACTAAAATAACTTCATTTACTTTAAAAATTCTATGTATGTTTGACACGACTTATCTTTGCTAGGAAATTTTTTCAGTTATAAATTTTTAACAAGTCAAAGAATAGGAATTAAACTCTTGATTTCAATTAAATTAAAGAAATTTCAAGTTTTGGAAAATTGTAAAGAAAAATATAAGAACAAAAACTTCATTTTATTATTGTTGGTTTCAAATTATGATTTTGTGTGTTTTATGAACCCTAGACTATTTATTCGGACCAAAAGTTTTCCATCCAACTTCTACTTCAGTTTTAAAAAATTTCACCCAACTTATGTTCTTTGCCCTCTTGTAACATTATTATTGCTGGGGAAAAATTATACGGTCAGGTGAATCGGGAACCGCCTTTTACCCCCTGCTCTTCTTAGATTTTATACATATATTTTGTGATATCTATATATTTCAGATTTGCTGTATCTAAGGGTGATGTTTATTTTATATGAAAATCTATCAAAAAATAATTTAAATAGGACAGCTCATAAATTTTTATTGGAACACCTTATAAAAATGTTCCTTATGATTTTAAAAATAAATATAATAAAAATTTTGATGAAAAAAATAAAGTTCAGAAGTAGCTCAATTATGTACAAGATTTTCTGAAAAATAAAAAAATAATTTAAATAAGTATTTTGACATTTAAATTATAATTAGATTTTTACGTTGAACAATCAACGTTGTCTTTTTGCAATTTAGATAGGTTCGATGATGATCTTCTATTACATGAAGCAACAATTGTCATTGTTCTTCCGTTTGTTTATTTTTAATAAAAATTAATCAAACATGTCAAAAAATTATTTAAATTTGGCAGCTCATGTCAAAATTAAAATTTTTGTGGGGACATTTATAAAAAGTTTTCCACGCATATATACTTATTTTCTAATATGCTCAATTTAGTGATGATATTTTTTTAATGGAAATTTTCAAACCTGTCAAAAAAATAACTTAAATATGACATCTCATAAAAATTAAATTTTTTAGTGAAATACTTATAAAAAGTTTTTAACAGAGATATATCTATTTTCAAGTAGTCTAAATTTAGTTACAACTTGGCGAAAATTTAATTGAGGTTCAATTATAATGAAAAAAAATCAATCAATCTTAAATATATAAACTTCAAAATAAATTCTACTTGCATCATTTTTTTCTTAAATATTTTCTTAATTTTTTTAATAAACCAGCTTTTGTAGTTTTACTCGAAATATTTCAAACCTGTGTTCGATTTATTTAAAAGAGAATTTACCCGACCTCAGAAACTTCCTATAAAGAATCTTCTTGATGATCTCAAGCTTTTTTATCATTAGCATGTGTTGTATTATTGTCACATGAACAGACATTCACTCTGAATATTTGTTAACCAATTCTTCTAAAAAGTTATCTTCCTCATGAAATCATTCATGATATTCATTTTTTCTATTTGATTTAGTATAAAAAATTATTTTAATTTGAAGGATATTTTCACAGAAAATTTCGGCTTCAATTAAAATTTTGATAACGATCTTTTATCGACTAGAGGCTTTTAAAAATGAAATTATAGTTATAAAATCTTTGTGAGTTTGAAACTCTAAAGAAATATTCTTTATATTTTATAAATATATAAAAAGCAATAATAAAAAACCAATTCAAAAGAAAATTTTAATTTAATTATAAAACTAATCTATAATGAGACTTTGATATTTTCAGAAATGACAAATTTATTTAATAATTCCACACAATGCTGTATTCTATTTGCAAAAAAAAGTCGAGAAATTAAATTAGTTTTTTCAATTTAGTATAAAAAATGTATTTTATTTAAAATATATATTAATAATTTTCAAATATACATCACTAATTTGTTTAGCCCTTTCACATATTTTTTACAGTAATTTCTGATTTGATATACAAACATAGATTTTTTTGAATGAATAATTTTTGAGACAATTTTAAGACGTAAATCACAAATTTGAATGATATTTTTAGACTTTATTTGCAAAAACTGAGTCTAGAAATGAAAGGGGCATAGCTAATTTGATATAAAAATATATTTTAATATTTTTGGGAAAATAATCTTACATTTTATTAAACAAATCTTTTGAAAAATATTATTTATATATGCCAACGAAACTTATTTTTTAATTTCAGCTTAACTGATTTTGAAATATATTATTAAAACATCCACTCTAGTTTAATTTTTTATTTTTGAATAATGTTTAAAATATTAATTTTTTGAAAAAATGTAGTTATAGTTTGTAGGTTGTTTAATGCGCCATCCATACATTAGCCACCTATGCTGATTTACAGGCAACTGCACATTGTCCGACAAAAATGTAGTTAAAGTGAAAAAATAAAATTTATTTTATTTTGGCTTGCTAACAAAAGCTTTTCATTCGAGACAACAGAAATGGAAGCATTAATCTGTTTTTTTAGCATGAAATCATAAATAATCTTTTTTATCAAATAAAATATCTACATCTTGTCATTTTCCTTTTTCAAACATCAAATTATATAAGTAAGTTAAGTTTTGTTTGTTTATAATCTGTATTTTTGATAGTTTCTAAAGCATCTAAATCATTCTTAATTAAAAAAAATCACTTAAATATTAAAATGTTACAAAAGAAACTTAAGGGAACTAGTAAAAACCCTTTAATTTAAGAAAATTTTGAGATATAAACTTCAAACCTTATTGAAAATTAATGTTGAATTACTATGTGTAAAGCCGAAAGTTGTTATTTTAAAAAAATAAATTTTCCTGCCCCTGTTCTGAATCATACATGCTTTCCCTACATTTTCAAACATTAGCCCCCCCCCCCCCCCAATAATTTTACTAGTGTATATGCGTTATGTAATTAAAATATTTTCGCTAGAAGTATGATTTTTAAATTTTTATCAATTTTGTAAAAAAAAATATAAAGTAGTCTTATACATTTACGTATGCGCTCTATACACTCTATTTTAAAGGATTGCTTGAATATTTGGTCTCTCGCGATATTTCCAAACCAGTAATTTTGAAAATTGAAAAAAAAAATTCGCCCCCCGCAATAATTTTGAAGATGTGCGCCCCTGCTATTTTATAAAGTAGAAATATAGATTTTCAAAGGTTAAGAAGAGGCTTCAAAAATGAAGCGAAATTGGTTGACGTTATTTGTGAACGTTTATGAATTTTGAATATTTTTTACATGAAATTGTGAGCAGAAAGCCTGCTTTTATTTAAATGCTATTAGATCTAAAAAGAGCTATGCATAACATTCAAAGATTATTTTACTCTTTATAGCTCTAGTGTAAACTTTAATTTGTCTATTGGTTCGCTTGATAAAATTGGTGAAGAATAAAAAATTTGCCGATACCGATCAAACAAAAATAGCGAACACCCATGTCGATCTAATCGGTACATCACTAGTCGGTCCCGTAACCTACGTGCCTGGATATACATATATTAATCCATTTCATACAAGAAATAGATTTAGTTATATATGCTTAATTATCCCTGAAAAATTTGAGAACTACCCGTTTAGATTTTAAGGTTTACAGCTTTTGATAGCACCTCCTCTATATAATCCAAAATTTTATTCTTATATTCTTTGTTTGGTTTTTAGGAGGCGTGATGAGTTTTTCTAATCTAATCACAAACTTCACAAAGATGCGCCTTGAAACACGTACAATTTTTGCACACCTTTCTAATTATGTTTTACTTTTTTGTGATTATGACTAACTTCAGACTTCAAATCAACTTGCAACATGTTACTTTCAAATAAAATGGCTACTCTGGGTTATTATCATCGCCATGGTCCACAGATAAAGCCTAATAAGGCGTATGTTAAAAGGCCTTTACAAGGTTCCTACCTCACAATATCTTATTTCACTTTTCCAAAAGTTTTCATCCATTTTCTAACAAAAACGTTAAGGACTACCCAACCTCAGAGCTGTGGTCGTCGCCAATGTCATCAAGAAGCCTAGAAAGCCTAATTCTGGAAACAGGCGCTGCGTCAAAGTTCGTGTAATAAAAACAGGTGCTTTATTTTCTTGCGTCATCTATGATTTATTTTCAAAAGGAATAGTAAGCCTTATACGTTGTACATACGAATTAAATACTTTTATTTCAAAAATGATAATAGCAACAAATGCCCATAATATTTTTATCTCTAATACACTTGATTTAACCAAACATTTATCGGGAATTTGCCAGCAATCAAAAATTTTTCGATAAAAATATTGGCGCTAATTTGCGACCTATAGTGACCAGTCATCCGTGAAATATAAATCGTCTTCTTTAGTTATATGAAGAATCTTTCAAAAAGAAATGCAGAGGATTGATTTTGGAAAACCACTGCCTGAAAGGATTAATTAATTCCCTCAACTAACCCATTTTACACCAGAAAAAAGAAACCAAATTAAGACTTGCTTGGGTGTGTGCAAATGGAGATTTATTAAAAATTGCTATGCATAAAAATAAGCCATAATGTCTTTCTTTCCCTTATAAATAATCTTTAGATTGGAAAAATGTAATTTAAAAGATAACGTTTAAAATAACTATTCGAAGGAAGTAGGTTTAACTTCTACACTTTCATTTTCCAACCTAAACCTAGCTAAGTTTACTAGAGACATTTTTTTCCTACTCGAAGCCAAAACTACCGTTGATTCGTAATGTTAAATGGGCTATAACTTGATTGGCATAAATTTAATAAATTTTTTGATAGATACACCCTCACCATTTTTAAATATGTTTTATGGTAGATTTGATTCTGAAGATAATCTCATTTTACTTTAAGGCAAAGAGTTGATTGCCTACGTGCCTGGAATGGGTCACAATCTTCAGGAACACAACATCGTCTTGTTGGAAGGTGGAAGAGTCAAGGATACTCCCGGCATTAAAGTGAAGGTAGTGAGAGGAAAATACGATTGCGCCCACGTCAAAAAGAGAAATTGATTCAATGCTTTTATTACAAAATTCTAAAAATAAAAGCTCTAATTTCATTACATTGATACACTTCAATAAGTTAACATGGCGTACACACTGTTGAGCGATATATGATTGAGCCCATATACGTTACAGCGATAATTTTAAACCGACAAGATCGATAAAATATTTATTAATTATTTTTTAAAAGCACTTGCAAAATTTAAATTATTTGAAATTTAAAAACATTCAATAAAGTCTATGACAGAAAAAAAAATTAATTTTCAAAATAAAAAATAGTTATTTTTGTAAAAAATTTGTGTGTATAGAGTAAATGTTATAAATTATAATTTTATTGTATAGTAGAAGTTTCGAGGCTCAACTTTTTCTCTTTTCTACTTTTTTTCAAAATTTACAGATTTGTAACCAAATCATCAAGAAAAATACCTGTACATACCAAACATTTGTTGTAGGGCTTTATATTGACTAAAAAATATATATAGTTTTTTTCAGGTAATTTTTAAATAGCGGAGTTTTTATATGATTATGTTTGTTCAATAATTATTTTTAGAGCCAATAAGTGAATTATTGAAGACTACTCGAACATTTATTTTAAACATTAAAATTTTAATAATTAAAAAAGATCAAATTTTGGTTGAAAGATTCAATGAAGTTGATAATGAAAAGCTTATTTTGTTTTCTTTTATGACATCTCTTTCTTTAATTATTTCAGAGATTGCAGGTGTTATGGTTCTGGCGGTTGTTAATCTTAAAGATGACTACAGATGTTCATCTGTCAACCTGGAACGCAAATAGTTCTTATTCAACTTCATAATTGAAAAAAGTTCTTTCACACGAGTGCTTCCAAACATGTACAATTTTTTTTAACTAAAGTAATGTTTGGGTATTGTAAAGAATTGGCATAAAGGTATTCCATCTAAAAATTTTTGTTTTAATGTTGAATTACATGTGAGATCAATGAATTCACTTTGAATATAGGAAGGAAGATTGTCAACATTGACAACAAAAGGATAAAAACAAATCAAGTCCTGGTTTTAGTTTTTTTGGTTCTGTCAAACTCAAAGTGTAATTTGTTAATAGATTCTACAAATTCTAGTACTACTTCACTGTTGACTAGGTTTAAAGCAGGGGTGCACATCCTCAAAATTTGAGAGAGGGGTGGCGAACTTTTTTTTAATAATTTTATAAAAGAATTTTTGTCCAATGAACACACCATCATTATTACCTGACATTATACTTGCACTGTAAGCTCTGAATCCCACCACAACTGCACAGATTTTATGAAGTCAAATTACTTTGTTTGTAATTATGATTGCATCAACTTTCTAGCTCAGTGGTTTTCAAACTGGAGTCCGCGGTGAATCGTTTTTTGCAAAATATTGCACCCAAATTGGGTCATTTGAAATTTTGCCAATACATTTAAAAAGAACAAATAAGTTAGTCTTTGAATTAAGTACTATTTTTTTCTTTTATTGCTTTTCAGGCCTAACTTGTAAATGTGCATTTTTCTTAATGGCTAAAAAATGAAATATGACGACTCACACTTGAAAAAATAAATAAGTCTGCTGGTGAAGAGGAGCATAAGTGTCCTTTGTGTTCTGAAGTGTTAGCATCCACTTTTCTAAAGGCAGTCAAGTTAAGCTTGCGCTGCACTCGAGTTCGGTAAACAAAACTTTTGGCTGAACGATTGCACAAATTCATGCTTGATAAATAACATAGGAATGTTTTTGCAAAATATTAAGTATGGTGTGAAAAGTTTCAAAAAAAATATCTGCTGTCAAAAAGTTCCACAACATAGCACAACAGTTGATATTACCTTGCTGCAAAGATATATTGAATGTGCTAAGATTCAATCTTCTTGTCAAACGATACCTTTAGAAGGCTAATAGGAGAGATGTATGATGACAAGTCAAACGTGGTTTTAATTCAATTTTCAACTTTTTTGCCCAGATTGATGAAAGGATGAATGCTGCAAACTTATCTCAGCTTTGTGTTTTCGTACAATATGTGTATGATAAGAACCCGGTAGACAATTTTTTATTTTGCGAAACTCAGCAATAGAACTGTAGATAAACATTTGCCAAAGTGATAAAATTTCTTACAGCACATGCTATTAAGTTAGAATCTGGCTAAGCAAAAATTTCCAGATGCAATTGATAACCAGTGCGCCGAGCCATAAAACCATAACTCTTGCTGCGCTTAAACGTGAGGTGGCTTTCCAAAGGAAAATTTTCCAAGCGATAAAGAAATCCAGCAATTTCTGGAAGTCAAACTAGACATGCATGTAGAATTTTCTGATGTCCGTTTTCGTATATTTCTCTCATTTTAAGTGAACATATTTGAATATATGAATTATTTTAACCTTGCGCTGCAGGGAAAAGAGATGAGAGTACTCCATTGTAATAAAAAAATGACAGCTTTTGAAATGAAGCTGGGATAATTGCATTCTTTGATGAGAAAAATCTTGCTCGATTTTCGAACATATTTGTTGAAAATAAGATTTTCATTAATAAAGATGTTCTAGATGCCATAATACACCATGTAGCATGCCAAGAACTTTCTCTTTATTTTCTTAATATACAAAAATTTGAACAATACTATCAAAAACCCATTTATAATCACCACTAGTGATCTGGCCTCAGAAGACATCTTAATTCGAGAACAGTTTATTGATTTGACTAATGACTGAGGAGGTGCAAAACATGTTTCTCTGAAATATCTCATATCGATTGAAATCGGAGAGTTCTATGCTTGCAAAGATTGCTCTGATTCGATTTAGCAAGCGTTTTCCATGCTACTTGCCATTGAAACCAAATCCCGAAACAGATGGGAAGTGAGTGATATGAGAGTTGCATTGGCCAAAACAGCCGAATTTAGAAGAAACAGATGCCATCCATCCCTTTTAGATTTGGATTGTTCAGACAGTTTTTGAATAAACAATTGTGTCAATTTTTTAGTACATTAGTTTATATCTTGATTTATTTTTTTTAAATGAGACTCTGAGCTATTAAAAATTATAGTTAGACCGCTATGGCGAAATTTTTTGAAAAACTCTTCAAGCTCAAGAAGGGAACAAAATCATTCATATATGATAGATCACTTTCTTTGAAAAAAATCTTTCTTTTGAAATTTGTGTCTTATGCCTAAGGTCAAATGCTGCAATAACTGCATAGGTTACGGTCATTGGACTTTTAAATGCAAAAATCAATTGAAGTGTAGTCTCTACTTTTCTAAGGAAGATACATTTAATAATTGTACAGTTCAAAAAAGTGATAGCTGCTTTAAATGTAAAAATTTAGAATGCATCAATTTTTTAATAAGAATTGTTTATCGTTTCAAGCAATTGTTGATAAAATTAAAGCTCGTGAATATAATAATTACTTTTCTATCCTAAATGAATTATAATCCTTGTGCTCAACTTATTGATGAAATTTTTGAACCTTCACATGCTTATTCTTCTCCTCATCATTTTGATGAATTTGATAGAGTTTTTTTTTTATCATTTTTACTGTAAAAAGTATGAATGTAGTAAGATGTGTGAAGCGTTATCAAGCCTTAATATTTTATCTCTTAATATTCTATCTTATTCTTCTAAATATGATAATTTTTGTTGTTTTCTTAAACGTGTTCAAGATAAAAGTAAGTTTTTTCACATAATTGCATTAGGGGTCATTCACATTTGACGTCAACACAGACTGGGAGGGAGGAGGAGGCTTCAAGTTGACAAAAGGTGGACAGGGGGGAGGGGGGTTTGGAAAAGTTGACATCAACATTATATATAGATTTCTCTTTTTCTCAGATCTGTAGATTTCACAGTATCTTCTGCAAATCATAAAATATTTATATATTTTATCTATACCTTGGCAAAGCTTCGGAGGCATTGCATATGCAAAGAAGCGAGAGCGAACTATAAAGTATTTAAAGTTAAAAAATTTAAACGCTTATAGCTTTCTTTGGAGTATTTGAAAACTCAGAAACCTTTACATAGCTGTCAAGATATAAAAACAACTTATATTAAAAGTTTGTTGAATTAAAAAAAACATTAAAAAAAATAAAACCATCGTATCTCAAATGCAACGAACGAGGCAAATAGTGCAAAATAACAGCGTATGTATTACAGTTTTTGCGATGATATTTTTTGTATAGAACTAGTTTACAAAATTCACATCATTTCTCAAAAAAAAACAGCCATGATGTTTCGTTAAACTTTATATCATTTTATCTTTTTACATAAAACAGAATCTCATTTTATCTTATAAAACAAAACTAAAAGAAGAAATTGGATAAAAATGAGACAATGAAATAAAAAATGTAATTAATTTTGAAAAATACACTAATTAATATGCCTCCGAATAGATTTTACATCATTTTTATATTATATGCAAAGTAAAATTTTGAGGAGAAATCAATGAAATGGCGCCAAAAGGACTACCCACTATGGAGTTATTAAAAAAAATATATATAAAATTAAAAAAAAAACAAATTAAACTTTCAAAACTTGTAATTGTACTAATATGACATTCACCGCATGTAGGAAATCACCAAGGAGGCTTATAACGTTCAACAAGTTTTCTTTCGCGGGATGATCTTAGAACAGGTTCGAGCTCTTTTTGGATCATCTCTTTTTTGTCTGCATTAATGACTTTGTTCTACCTCCTTTCTGTGATCATCATAATTCGGTTCTTTAGGGATTGATATAACATATTCAGAAGTTGGCTTTTCTTGTTCAGAACAATCAGAGTTGAGATTTTCTGCCAACTGCTTTTCACTATTTACTTGCCAATAAACGTCACCACTATTAGGAGCAGGAGCAAAGTGTTTTAGACTGTGTGCATACAAATGATTTGCATCTAGTATATCTACCTCAAATAAGTCGTTCGCGTTTTTACCAATTTTCCGTTAACCTCTGCATGGAGATAAGACCCAATGTGGTACAGCTACTCCCATGGAAGTTTTTCTAGAAAATGTAAAGATTAAATCATGCGGTGAAACATTTTTTGAAGTATTAATTAAAGTCCTGATCGAATGTAACGCTTCAGGGATAGCATCTTCCCAGTGGACTACATATTAATTCCTAGATTTCAGAGTTAGTTGGATAGATTTCCATATCGTTTCCACAAATCTCTCAGACTGACCATTTCCAGCCTGGTTGTAAGGAGTCGTTCTACTAGGTAGAACATTATGAGATTTCAAGAAGATGCAAAACTGTTCACTCATGTATCCACTTCCACAATCAGAATGAACATAATTTGGCAGTCCAAATACGGAAAACAAATCGGTTAACTGCTTTATCAAAGTCCTAGACGATATGTCATGGCAATCGCGAAAACTCGTCGACAACCAGCAGAACACATTTATTATGCTTAGCACTAGGTAGTGGTCCTTTGAAGTCCAAATTGAGTTGCTCCCATGGTCTTGTAGCCTTTATCATTGTTTGTTCAAATTTTGGGAACCTTGGCTTGATCCAACAGCACACAGGACATTTGGAACATACGGACTTCTGCAACAAAAAAATGACAACTTCTTAGTTCTGCAACCGCGTGACTTCAGGATGAGCTAATTTTGAATGAAGGAAACGGAGGTTTTCAATTGGATGGCAGGATGATTGGCTCGAACAAAGTCTAGACAGAGTGTCTACAGCAACGTTCAACTTACCGGATTTATGTTCTATGTCAAAGTAATAACTGGAAAGCTCGAGTCTCCATCTTAAAATCTTCTCGTTTTTGATTTTGTTTTTGGTTGAGCATAAAAGAGACAGAATGAAAATTTTATCTACTAGGTAATGCCGCCAGTGCTTCAGGGTCTCAATGATTGCGAGAGCTTCTTTCTCTATGATGGAATATTTCTTCTCACTGCCTAAAAGAGTCTTTGAAAAAAAGGCGTCAGGTCGTCCTTCTTGATGGAGAACCGCTGATACGGTTTAATTGCTTGCGTCTGTTTTAACTTCAAAAGTAGTCTTACCATCTATAGCCCAAATTACAGAATTAAAAATCTTGTTTTTTATTTCATTGAAAGCATCAATTGTTCTTTGCCAAGAGGAAAACTAGCACAAATTAGCGGGTTAATTAATTTAGAAAATTTATGAATCAATTTGGAATAACAACTGAACAAACCTTTAACTCTTTCTAATTCAATCGGTTTTTCGGGAACCTTAGCACTCAAAGGGACCAGCTTATTTGGTGAGATTAAGCTTACATTTTCAAGCGAAAGTTGTTACTTGCATTTTTTTAATTCTGTTTTTAGATTTTACCACCTCCTGTTCCAATTAGTTCAACAACAGAAGGCTTAACTGTAAACATGATAAACCGTTATTTAGGTTCACTATTTCAAGCTCAGTTTATGAAAACTCTTGGAGTAAGTAGATATTTCGGTGAGTTCTGCCCTTCTTTGCAAAAATTGGATGCCGAAGGAAGAACTTTAATAGAACGCCGCAGTTGCTTGAAGTGTTCAAAGAACTTTTGTTCAATTAAAGAAAAAAACAAGCACTCATCATTATGCATCTTTAAACCCACACAAGCTCAATTTTAGAAAATGAAAGGTACGAATAAGTAGAAGTTAAATATGGAGATGAAAATAGTTGTGGGCTGAATATTTTTGATAGAATTGACCAAATATTTTCTACAAAATAAAAATTTTTCATCTTCTATTTTTTTTTAAAAATTGATGTCAACTAAAAGAGTGGTAAAGTGAAGTTGACATTGATTGATAATAAGAGGGGGGGGAGGGGGGGCAAAATTTGACATCAATTGTGAACGACCCCTTATAAGAAACATGGATCTCTGATTTTCAAATTTGTGAAAATTTAGCCTTTGAAAATTATTCTTTTGTCTCAAAACCTTCCTTATCTTCAAATCATAGAGGCTTAGGTTTTCTCATTGATAGTAGTGTTGAGTATGAAGTCCTTAACATTGATACATCTTGTACCGATTTGGAACTTTTTTCAATCAAGGTATTTGATAAAAATTCAGGCAATTTTACCTGCATTCATAATAACTCTTTACTCTAAAGATTCTTTAACGATGAATTTTGTAGTTTTCTAAATAAGGTGAGTAGGCATAAAGGAAATGTTTTCTTAAGAGATTTTAATTTAGATCTATTCAAAATATTCACCTTCATTCCATCAAAATCCTTTATTGACTCACAGATATCTTATGCTTATTTTCCGACAATTAATTTAGCCACTAGACCTATTTCCAAAACTTTCCTCGATAATATTTTTATTTCTCCTTTTGCAAAGTGTTATAGTTGTGACATAATTTTTTATTCCTTGTCAGAAAATGTACCTATATTTGTTTCACTAAAAATGTTTTTAAACAAGAAACAATTTTTCCTTCGAATCGAGAGTTTGTTCATTTTTTTCAGTTGTCATATCTTTTGAAAAATGTAGATTGGAAAACTTTAAATGATTCAGACATGAAAGTAGATGAGTGTTCGGGATTATTTATGAATATCCTAAATAAATGTAAAGATGGAACATAGCAGTATTATTAGATCTAAAATGTGCTTTCGATTCTTTATCAGTTAACTTGTTATGTGATAAACTTTGTCGATTTAGGTTCAATATAAAACCTCTCAGTTTGATACACTTATTTTTATCGAATAAAAAATCATATGTTCATGTTAATAATCTTAATTCAAATATTAAATCTGATTCCGATATAGGTGTGCCACAAGGGTCCGTTCTTCGCCCTCTTTTGTTTATTGTTTACTTGAATGAAGTTTTAGATTGCGTCACAAACGAAACAGTTGATATCACTCTATTATTCAAAGGTAAAAATTTAAAAACAAGCTTTTTAGTAAATTAAGTTTTCACAATTTCATGATAAACTTTGAGAAAACCAAAGCGATGATATTTTCGAATTCATCTAAAAAGTATGAAAAAATATCTATAAAAATCAATGAAATCAATATAGATAGAGTTCAAATTCTTTCAATTTTCTTGGAATCGTTATAGACAATAAACTTAATTGGAAGTCACATAGAAATCATGTTTCAATCAAATTGAATGTTTTGCTTTCACTTTTTTGCGGAACAAAATTTTTAGCAGTTAAGGCAAAATTCATGTTATATAAATCTTTAGTCAAACCCATAATGACATATTCATTAGTTAATTGGGGCCATGACAATCTTACAAACATCCTTATAATACAAAAAAGAATCATTCGCTGTATTTTTGGATTGGGATACAACGCACACCCAAATAGTAAGTTTAGAGAATTGGAGTGCTTAAATGTCGAAGATATATTTAAGCTTCAGTTCAGGTAATAAAACTGACACTTAAATATTTTACAGTACAAGTTCTACTATCCTTTTCAATTTTTTATATTTTTTCTCAAAACTTTAGCAATTATGGAGATAGTATGTCTGTCCAACTCGTTGGCTCTGTAGGTTGCCTGAAATTTTGTCAGTTAAAAACAAATATGAACGTGTTCTTCAAAGTGAGAACTGGCTTCATCAAATACTTTCGATTCTAAAGTAATAAAAGTTAATGGTCTTCTTGATAGTTTTTCAAAAGCAAAAACATTTATTAGCTTAGAGATGGTGATCAAACTAATTACTGAACTTGAACAGCTGAATCGATCTTGTCAATCTCGCCATGCTGTTGTTTCAGGTAAGGTTCTAAAAAACATTGATTGAAAATAAAATATGTTTTCTGACAGGTATGCTGCAAGCAATCAAGATAACAATCGAACCAATCTTAGCTTGGCGAACTGATGAGAAATTTCAATAATTGTATGAGAAAACAGTATTGAAAGTAAATGAGCTTGGCTTGAAATCGCTAGCTGTTCAAAGAAAAAAGAGACTAGGGAAATTAAAAGCGGCTGTTGAAGTGTCTAAAGAAATCAATCTAGAAGAACATTTAGAGAGCAATACTTTGCGTTTATTGACTCAATTATTTTAAAAATGTATGATTTAACACAGCATGATCTTACAACTTACAAAGTTCTCGAAGATATGCTAATTTCGGGCAAAATTATTAATGAAAAATTAGTGAAAAGTTATCCAGAGCTGCAAAAAGATGCGCTAGAAGTACAGCTGGCTATGTTTCAACAAACGACTAAAGCAAACAGTTTATAGCAAGCAAGAGAGAAGTACAAAAGCATGACACCAGAAGTCTGCCAACTCTTTCCACGAGAAGCTCGCTCATGAAGTTGCTTTTTGTGTGCCCAGTTACATCTAGAGAATGATAACGAAGCTTTTCTACTATAAAAAGACTGAAAACATGGATGAGAAGTAGCATGAAACAGAAAAGGCTCAATGCAATAGCCATCTGTAACAGCCACCACGTTCTTTTAGATATGTCCCTTGAATCTCTTGCCAAAGAGTTTGCAAGCAGAAATGAAAAAAGACGTGAGATATTTCGCCTGCCTCTAAAAATTTTTTCAGTTATTTATCAAACATTTTTCATATATAGCCTTATTGTTTTCAATTGATAAATCTTTTTGTTTTTTTAATAAAGCTGTAAAAAGTATGCGTCGCTATTAGTGACCGCCTATTTTCATTTCCTCAGTGACCGGGGGGGGGGCTATTTTAGCCACCCCTCGGTTTTTCTTGAATGATTGCAAATTTTTACAAAATTTTCGCGTGAACCACCTACTAAATGAATGATTGCGAATCTGATCGTGACATTTATTTTTTATAAAAATCAATCAAACTTGTCAAAAATTTATTAATATTTGACAGCTCATCTAAAAAAAGAAACTTTTAATTTAAATGGGTATATAAATTTTTTACACATATATACTAAAAAGTTACAAATAAATTTTACATTTTCAAGTGTGCTGAAAATGATGGTCACGTTTATTTTTTTAAAAAATCAACCAAACCTGTCAAAAAATTGATTTATATATGACAGCTTAACTAAATAAAGAAACTTTTAGTTCAAATGGGTATAGAAAGTTTTTTACACATATATACCCATTTTCAAGTGTGCTGAACACGATGGTCATATTTATTTTTTTTAAAAATCAACCAAATCTATCAAAAAATTGATTGATTTATGACAGCTCAACTGAAAAAAGATCATTTTAGAATTAGTGCTTATACAAAGTTTTTTTACACATATATACCCATTCTCATGTATGCTGAATACGATGGTCACGTTTATTATTTTTTTTAAATCATTCAAACCTATCAAAAAATTGCTATATTCAAATTTTTAGTCATTTCACAAATGAATTTATTTCTCTTTGAAGTTTAGATTTTATTTGGAATCTATAATAAAACAAATTTTTTCAGTATCAAAATTTCCAATGAGGCACGAATATTAAATACTATAAAATTGATTCATATATTTATGTTCAAAAAATTTTTTTTTCATTTTTAGACTATAGAATGAAAATTACACTGTGAATTATATTTCAACTGGAGTTTGCATGATTACATCATGTTTTTTAAATATTATGTACAATTTTTTCCAACTTTGAATATTCCATTTATATGCGCATACAGATATGCAAAATTTGGTAAGTTTCTATTTCGGAGGAATGAAGTTATAACTTCTCAAACTTTCTTACATTTGTATATATAAATTAAGCTCCCTCTTGTTCAGAAAATGCCATCCAAGTTTTGCCGAGGTAACGATGTATATATTGAGAATAAAATTTTTTTCTTTTTTTTTATAACTATTTTTATTATCCCTGACAGTTTTTAATAAAGGAGATCATTCACTTTTTTTGAAATACTGCCAGCAATTATTAAATAAAATAGCAAATTTTATGCAGAAAACTCATGTTGAGTGAAAATATTTTTTATTTTAGGGAAACGATACGACAACCAAATGATTAGATATAAAAAACGATCAAATTTTTATTATAAATAAATTATGTTTCAACTTTATCATCTTCGTTAATTGATTATAGGTATAAAACTTTCTCAAAATGGTCAAACACGAAACTTATTTAAATTGACCGATTCAGATTGTTTTATTGTAGAGTGAATGGTATAAACGAACTGTCTTTCTTCTTCAAATAAAATGATGCGCATCAAAATATGCCTCTACAGAGTCCTTGTTTTGTATTTAATTAATTTCATTAAAAAAAAATCACCTCATTGAATTCGGTATAAAATCCCGTTTTTAGATCTATATCATTTTCAGTTATATTTTCATCTTTTGGAATTTTGTTTTGCCAACTTATAATTCTATTTGTTCTGTGACAAAATAGACATATATAGCTACGTATAACTATTTAATCATGAAGTCCTTTATTTCAGTTGAAGTGTCATATGTCAATCATTTTTTGACAGGTATGATTAATTTTTATAAAAAATAAACATCACTGTTGGATTCAGCCTACTTGAAAATGGGTACATATGTGTGAAACACCTGATTTGCAAATTTGATTCACGCTTACAAGTATTTTCAAATTCTAAATCCAAAAACAATCTATAATTGGAATTGGCATTGTTGATTTGTTATAAAAATGTGTGTATTTCATGTAAAATTTGAATGAATGTTCTCGTAGTCAGATTTTAGATGTAAACCGCAAATTTTGTTTTTGGGAACAATTTTTGGAAGTTAACCACATACATACATAAACTATATATAGGCCAGCACTCCAGCGGCTGGTCACTTCTTTACTTTGTTCTCTCGCGTAACACTCATCTCTCTCAACTTCTACCAACCCTCACCACGACTCGTCTCAGAACCTCTCGGCAGGACAACATGACGCAATCTGATGCAGAGTATTCCCAAGCTACTCAGGATACTCCGGCCAAGAAGACCTGGATTGAGCACACTCTTGATGAAAATCGTTTTTTCATGCAAGAGATGTCCTCAGTGCTGAAGGACCTCTCTTCAGAAATTAGAGGGTTAAGAGCTCAAGGCTCCCCGCACGCCTCTCCACCTCCTACAGCTCCTTTGGATATATCTATAAAGGAAGAACTAATCAGGGAGGAGTGTGGTCAAGAAGTATCTTCCGAGCTTGCGCATGGTAGGATCGCTGCATTTATGGAGGCTCTTCCAGCCACGTCCCGAAATGCCAAGGACAACGTAATTGTCAGCCTGTTCAAGATCATCTCGGACTACGTGGATGTTATGCATCCCAAGGACATTCGACAAGTAAATCTGCTAGCGACAACCGCATGTGTGGCCACCCAGAGTAACTGGGAAGCGGCCACCCGGCAGATGTCGATTAGTGCCTTCTCTGGACTACACATTCCTGCTCCAGCCCAACCAACGCAACCGGCTCGTCGAATACCGCCCTTTCCAAGAAAGGCGCAGGCTCCGGCGCGCCAAACTACGAAGCCGAAGAAGTGAAGCCTTTCAGCGGGCTCTTGCAGAAGTCAGCAAGAGTCCCCCTGAAAACTCCACAGAGCCTGACGACCTCTGTGGATTTACCGACGCACTTGTCAATAGTGCAGTCGATGATTTTCTAGCTACCATCCCAGACGCGCCGAGCCCAGTTGCTCCCGTCGCTAACACTACAACACTACTCAATGAATTGCCACCATTGAGCGAGTCCACGATGGTATCTCCTACGATTGGAGAGCTAGAAGAGGCAATGTACCCCACTGATCTAATCAAGGATCTTACGGAAGACTTCGTGTTTCCCTCACTCTCAGATGCTAATGACATCCTGGGAGATCAAACGCCAGTGCAGATACCCGAAGACACCTTTCATAAGGTTCTGTCGTCAGTCTTCGGCCCTGAGTTTGAAGAAGTTCTTAACCAAGAAACCGTAGTCAGTTCTGACTCCTCGGTTGACGAGCTTCAAAACACCGAAATTGATGACGAGGATAAAGTTCAAGATTTCTTTAAGAAAATTCGGCAACATCCTAATATCAATGAAAAGACGGTAAAACTCATCACTACGTTTGAATACAATGTGAACCGTAAAAGATTCTCTCCAAAGACCTGGAGAGAAATCTTCACAACGCTACTGTCAGATGTCTGGGACCATCCCGCAGATGATGATAATGATGGTAATATTGACGAACCGTCTCCTCATGGGTGTTGTTTAATCAATTCCCGCAAGCAAAGGAATATTCATGAAGAGTTAGTATGGAAAGATCGGTCATTCTCCGCACAGTCATCTACATGGATAGCACCCCATGATCTGGTCAACAGCAAAGCCAAAAAGATCCTACTCCAAGGATATAAACCAAGGATCATCAGTAATGTCAAGGCTGGTAATTTGAATTCCTATTTCAAGGCGCCTATATCACAAAGACAAGTTATCAGGGAACTGGTTATACCTGAATTACTCAAATATGATATCATAAAAGAGATCAAGGAGCCAAGAATTATATCCCCTGTTTTTCTCATTCCCAAAAGAAACATGGAGATAAGGTTTATTCAAAACTTCGCATTTACTAACTTAACAAATGAATCCAAATGCAAAAACAATCTATAACTGAAATTGACATTGTTGATTTGATATGAAAATGCGTTTATTTCATGTAAAATTTGAATGAATGTTCTCGAAGACAGATTTTAGAAATAAACCGCAACTTTGTTTCACACTTATAAGTATTTTGAAATCCAAATGCAAAAATAATCTATAAATGAAATTGGCATTGTTGATTTGATACGAAAATGTAATTTCATGTAAAATTTGAATTAGTGTTCTCGAAAACAGATTTTAGAAATAAACCGCAACTTTGTTTCCCACTTATAAGCATTTTGAAATCAAAATGCAAAAACAATCCATAAATGAAATTGGAATTGTTGATTGGTTATAAAAGCGTGTAAATTTCATGTAAAATTTTAATTAATGTTTTCGGAGACAGATTTTAAAAATAAACCGCAAATTTGTTTCACATTGATTAGCATTTTCAAATTATAAATGCAAAAAGAATTTATAAATGAAATTGCGGTTGTTGGTAAAATTTGAATGAATGTTTTCAGAGACAGATTTTAGAAGTATAAATAGCCTTCGAGGGCTAGTTGGTTGATACTCATGGACAGCTAGCAGACGGCAGTTTAAACCTCATGGTAATAACCTCAGGTTACGGCTAGCGATGATGATCGAATATAACTTCTTTTAAGCAGGACAACAGCAACATAAAAAATTATCGTTTTCAAATTAGTTGTCTGTTTGGTATGCTTATTATTATTTCAATGATATCGGCCATTAAATCAACTTAATATTTAAACTTGAACTGTGGATAAAAAATGTAGGACATTTTAAAAGTTTTTTTAATTAAGTTTTACTCTGTTTTTTTAAGGATCACACTAGTTTCGTTTATTTCAGTGACTTATCAAATGTCGCTCAAAAAAATTATCTCTCAAACGTATAGCTCACTATAGTACGTATATTGCTTTGTTGTTAATCGCGCATGCGTATTAGTGCTATGTAACCTAGCCTAACATTAGTCGAATTCTTAAAAAGTCCCATATTAAAAACATTCCAACATATATATGTTTATTTCTATTGCAGTAAGCTGAAGAGAATATGCGAAAGACTTTTGCTCGTTTCAAATATAACATTTTTTCTCTCCTGTGTAGGGCTTAGCAGCAGCAGGAGTTAAAAAATTTGCATGAGTCGAAGCCGGAAACATTAAAAATATTTCTCCAATGCCTGGCTTCAATCAATATTTTGATATCTATATGCTATATGGAGTGTGGCCAAAAAAGATCCATTTTTTAAATTTAATATCCTGGTAACCACTTTTCTTTTTATGCTAGTGAATCAAACAGGAGAAATGGAGTGATTTTGTCGCAAAACTACAAGAATAATGTTATTGAAATAAAAGAATCCAGGATAGAATGATACGAGTAAAACAAAAAGGACAAAATGAATTCTTTGGGTAATATCAGCATATGCACCTCAAGCAGGTTGTAAGGAAGAAGAGAAGTTTGCTTTTGTGCACAATTTAGAAGGTATGATTGACGAATTAATGGAGAATGAAAGTGTGATAACCGAAGCTGACTTGAATGGACATGTGGGTGATGACCGAAACAAGAATTCTTTGGTGCATGGAGGGCATGGTTACGGTAAAAGAAACGAGGAAGGTGTGATAATATTAGATATGGCCCAGAGGAAAGAACTTTATATTTGTAATACCAAGTTTAAGAAAAAGAAAGAACATCTTGTTACATATAAAAGTGGAGGTAAAATGAGTCAAATTGATTATTTCATGGTCAAGGAAAAAGAAATCAAATATGTTAAAGACTGTAAAGCGATACCTAGCAGCGATATTGTGAACCAGCATCAATTGTTGGAAAAGAAAAAATAAAAAGCAAAAAGTGAAGAAGATCGACAAAATAAAAGTATGGAAACTACAAGAGCCTAAAGTGATGAATGAATTTAAAGACATGATACCAAAGTGCCAATTAAGTCTTGGTAAAAAAGATACTGTGGATGAAATGTGGGGGAAAGTTAAGAAAATTGAGGTGAGCGAAAAGGTTTTAGGAAGTTCAAATCTCGTAAAGTTAAAGAAAGAGAAACCTGGTGGTGGAATAAGGATGTGAAGCAGGCCCTGAGTGAAAAGAAGTCGCATATAAGCGTTATATAAAAACAAATTTAGATGAAGACAAAGTGAAGTATACGGATAAAAAGAAGGAAGCCAAAATGATTAATCTGCAGCTAGAAAGAAAGGAACACAAACCATGTACGATGAATTTAGCAGCAAAGAAGGGCAAAACAACATTTATATAATTGTGAAAATAAAACAAAGGGGAAAAGGAGAAACACGAAATACTGATTTGATAAAAAACGTTAATGGAAAGATACTTTTTGATAACAAAGAGATTGGCGAAAGGTGGGCGGACTATTTTGAGGAATTGTTAAATGTGGAGAATGAAAGAGACGCTCTTCCAGAAGTAGTCCAAGGAAAATATAATCTCCGGATCCAAAGGAAATCGAGAATACTTTGAAGGTGATGAAACCGAATAAAGCCACAGGTTTAAGTGAAGTCAGTATAGATATGTTTAAGGGTGAATTGTGCATTAAATGGTTGACAGGTATGTTCAACATAATATGGACTGAGGAAAAATTACCGTTTGAATAGAAGAGTATGATCGTGCCGATATACAAAAAGAAAGGAGATGTTTTAGACTGCAGTAGTTATCGTAGAATTAAGTTATTGGAACATCCTTTCAAACTTTTTGAAAGAATTTTTGAAAAGACTACGAAAAATAGTGAAAATTGATCCAAAACAATTTAGTTTTGCCAGGTAAAAGCACAGTTGATGCAATAAAGAAAGAAGTACCCGAAAAATTAGTAAGGTTAGTAATGGAAATGTACAAAAACAGTAAGACTAGTTAGAACACTAAATGGAATATCCAGAGAATTTGGAACAGAGGTTGGTCTACATCAAGGATCAGCTCTGAGTCCACTTTTGTTTACCATCATTTTAGATGTAGTTTCTGAAGAGCTCAGAGCAGAAGAACTTTGGGAGTTGCTGTTTGCTGATTCTGACCGACAGTAAAGAAAAGCTACAAAATAGAATTGTCCTGTGCCAAACATGTCTAGAAAAAGTAGGCTTAAAGTTAAATGTTAACAAAACTGAAATCATGGTATGTAGTAGAAGTGAAAATGTATCAGTTAAAGTTGTAGATAGGAATGGAAAAAGATTGAACCAAGTAAGTAGTTTCAAGTATTTGGGTTCTCAAATTGCAGAGAATGGGACTTGTGAGAAAGAAGTGCAAGCAAGAATAAATACGAGCTGGATGAAGTGGAAAGAAATGAAACCTGTGTTGTACGATAAAAGAATCCCACTGAAATTAAAGGCAAAAATATATACGACAATCATCAGACCGGTTATGACTTATGGAACAGAATGTCTAACTTTAAAAAAGAAAGATGAAAGAAGGTTTGCCACAACAGATTTGAATATGTTGAGGAAAATACTAGGAATATCGTTGAAAGATGACATAAAAAAAGAGGAAGTTAACTTTAGTGTTTTAAGTGTTATAGAAAGAAGCAAACTAAGGTGGTATGGCAATGTACTAAGAATGAAAGAAGAGAACATCTTTCGAAAAGCTTTTGATGGGACTGTAGTCGGCAAAAGAAAAAGGGGAAGACCTTGCAAGAGATGGAAAGATGGGCTATTGGATAAAATACACACTCTCGGGTTAGAACAAGATGATGCTGAGGATAGAGGAAAATGGGGGCTCAAGATCATGGCCACTGACCCCTAACTTGGGGACAAGGTGTAGAAGAACCTTTTTTCTGTTTAATAGATCACACTGTGCCACTTTACTTCGTATGGTTAAAACATAAAGGCTGCAATTAAAAAAATATTATCCATTTTTTAAAGGATAAAAAATTAATCACAATTATGCTTATTTTATGTAAATTTTTAAAAGTTTTAATATTTTAATGTACTTTAGGCAGAAAGATTTGCTTTATTTCTCATTTTTAGTCCAAAAAATGGAAACAGGTTTTTTTACAAATGTAATTTTGTAAATTAGGTTGCCATTTTCTACAAAAATGGATTATTAATTTAGCAACTAATTTATAATTGAATTGTGCTGTGTTAATTAGCTAATACAAAACTTTTTGAATAAAACAGTCTTTTTTTTTAGCAAATATCATGGTGTCAAAATTAAAAATTTGAATTTTTTACAATATGCAGTTTTTATGCTAAAAAATATTTAAGCTCATGAAATTTCTTTCTTTTTCCTTTTCCAATGTCCAATATAAAAGTATAAGAAAATTAAAATTTGGGTAATCCCTATCAAATATAAGCTTGTAATGAAACAATTAGCTAGTCAATTAAATCTAGTTTTTCTAGATATATATTATATAGGCAGTATAGCTACAATCAATGTAACAATTAAGCTCCAAAACCCCCTTTTCGTGTTATATGACATTTATTGCGATCTTTTATCATTCTTTATCATTAGATTGACAAGTCTATGTTATTTTATAGTGTAAATCAGCTATTCCAAATCTTTTCTACCGTGAGGGACCGTTGTCAATCGTTTGAAAAATCTGTCGCACCCCCTGATATTTCAGCTCACAAATGTAAGCATTACACAAATGAACAAAGTTACATTTTGAAAGGAGATACTGTCATTAACCATGCAACTTTTAGACTCGGTGTAATCCTTGTAATGAATTTTGACTGACAGCAATCAATCATGGTAACGCATAAACGTACACTTTACATGCACTCCTCACTTTTCTCGTGCCACACTGCCTGGAAAACACTGATGGATGCTTATGACATAGTTACACAATGCGTAATTCCAAAAAACAAAATTATAAATAAACACTTAAAACAAATTGCCTATCTATGTTCTTTATGCTTATGTTTTACTTTATTTTTTAAACTGTAATCATAAAACTTGTTGGTGTTTGTCTGAGGAAGTTATTTCACAAAAATATCAAAGTCTTACTTCCGACTTAAGGAAACTATTCTTTAGTTAAAATGACTATTTAATCCCTAAAATAATCCGACTCCAACTGCTAAATTTTATTGGATACCGACTTCCAAGACAAAATTTTTCTAATAAAGTTTCAAGTAGTTTTCATCGTTCTTATTTCCCAAAAAGCCATCAACAACAGAAGAGGCTACAGAAGCTCTCCAAGCTTTTCTTCAGTTGTGTTCATTGAGCTTATATATAAAAGTTGAGCACTCGATAAGTTTTCTAATTTGCGATTCATCAAAGACACCAGCTTTTATTTTTCACAACTTAAAGGAGAAAATGCTTCTAATACAAACTTGAAACAATCTCCTTCTTCATCCAAAGCTTTGACAAACTCCTCCTTCATGAGCTTTAAATGAAGAGGAGGAGAGATTTTTTTCTTTTTTAACAACACGTTCATTTATTGTTTTCTCTTCCAATTGTAAAATTTTCTCTACTAGACCAATGTTTTTCTTTAGCGCGACTAACGCATAAGCATATAAAACAAGGATACTTGGTTTAACCATTTTGTTGTCCTAATAACAAGCTTACCATTTTAAAATCTACACATATAGACGAATAATGATCTTTATAGTTAATTCTAAAATTAGTCTAATGTTTTTATAACTTACTTTTAAATTAATAGAGTAAACAATAGGTAGTCCACTAAAATGTTTTTGTTATGAAGTAGTACACATTTTAAACTGTTTTTTAGCTGCCTATAAAGAGTTTCCATTCATTTGTCTCATAGTTTTGTACGCCCATGAATTTCCCTCATACTACTTTCAAAAAAATTTCCACAAATCATTTTTGGGTGAAATTTCACCCATAGCTTATTTGATAATAAAAGGTTTTTAACTTGTTCAAAATTTACAATGATTTATAACATTTTTTGCAAAAAAATACAGTAGTTTTATGTTGACCACATATATATATATTTCACATTTTCAACATCTGGAGTAAGCTTTCCTGTCTTTCCCTGCGCAAAGTTGACAACGAGCTCCTTTTGATGGACCTGGTGAATCGTAAACTTCATCGTTAGATGCTTGAAAACTTTGGAGCAAAGATAAAGATGAGGATGTCCTTGGAGAGTTTTGTCTTCTCAATATTTCAGCGTTAACAAGATCAAATCCAAGTTGTTCCAGAAATAAATGTCTCCTATACCATTTGTTCTTGTTCCATTCAACGTTGACTTCTGTCCATAGTATGAAGGCGTTGAAACATGAGATATCAATGATGTTGTAAAATAGAGCAAATAGCCATCTGTTTATTTTTCTTTTCACTCTGTAAATTCCAATCATTTGATCTAGACTATCTTGACTCTAGAGTATCAACACCTGATTTTTGTTGTAGAATGAGATAATTTCTGGCAAATTTCTTTCATTTGAAGAGGTAGATTTATCCCGATGAAGAGGGCTCATTAACAAAGACAACTTTATACTTTTTTGGTATGTAGTGCACCAAAGTAACTTGATCTGTAAAGTAAAAGAAAAAACTTCAGAACAACGGAGCAATTTTTTATCAATGTTTGGAAGAAATTTTTTGTTGGAACGAACTGTTCCTACTGACGTCACTTTTTGTTTCAGTAACTTTACTGCAAGATCATACGTGGTGAAAAAGTTATCACATACCACATTTCTGCCTTTCAAATCTTTTATCAAATCCAGAACAACTCTTTGCCTTTGATTTTTTTCCTATTGCGAATCAGAGTTTTTTCCAGTGTACACTTGCAGATTCCATGCATAATTAGTCTGACTGGTTTCGAAGGTATATACTGTTTCATTGGACAATGACCCCTGAAAGGAAACAATTGTTCATAAATAGTTGTTTTACGGGGCACATATAAATTTTGCAAGTTATGAACTCATGAATCCCATAAATTTCTGATGGAGGCCAGTTTATCTTTAGCTCTTCTTTCACTTCTATCTTTCTTGTCATCAAATCTGAAAACTCTTATTATTAATGTTTTGACATTGTTGATCTGAAAACAGGTCTGCCCATAACCTCACTCCATAAACTTTCAAGAGATTCACCATTTGAATGTAGTACACCAGCTAAAATAAGAAGTCCAAAAATTGCTTTGAGCGTTGTCTTATCAATATCATTCCAAACATCACCATACACCCTTTTACCTTCGATGTTCGTATAGTGAGCTACTTTATTTTGCAAGGAATCATTGAAACACAAATCAAAAGCATCCATAATAGAATTCATACGAGAAGAAGCAAAATTAGTAATACCTACATGACCTTTTATAATATTTTCTGAAAGGTACTTTGAACTTCATGCGTAAATAAAAACCAATAAAATAAGCCATCTTTAGAAAGAATACCTTTAGATCCATGGATATCACATGTATTCATCATCACTTGTTCCTGGAACATCTTTGACAACATCTTCTTCTGAATCAGATGCACTATCAAACTTTTCTTCATCGCTAACTAGTGAATTCATCTTTTCAAATAAGTGAACAATAAAATAGGCAAATAGAGAAACAAACTTAGATATGCTTGAATTAACACAAAAACCGATTTTTTTCTTTTATGAGCATATGTATGTATATATCATTCGTCAAATTTTTGACACAAGACTTCTTTATGAAATCGTCCTACACAATAACTAATCTCTCATATAATATATATAATGTAAACCTGTTGATGTTGTAGTTTATACATATTCTAATAAATTTTTTGTTTTTTTTTGTACTTCTATATGAGAAGGGATGGAAAACTTATAGTGCTCAATTTATTTCATGGGTGAAAATTCACCCGATAGTATACACTTGCAGATTCAAAGGGGCGGAACCGGCGTATGCCCCCCTCCAAAATTGCTTGAAAAGTTTTCTTGATCTAATTCTTTTCGTAGAACACAAATATTATGATGATTTCTGCAACTCGTTTTTTAGATTCAATCTTTCTCTAAAGTGAGAAGCCCTGAAAAGTTTTTTATGTTTCAATCGTAGTTAAGTGTGACACTTATCACTTTTATATTAGCCAATTTTTTTTTGTAAATTTATTATTTAAACACATCAAGTTTTACCACAACAATTCACTTCGCAGTTCAATGAATGAGGATTGTTTTAATGCCCTCATTCTTCTTTTTGTTCACAAAGATATTCGATGGGATATTGACACTGTTATTTATATGCACGCTAAAAAGTGTCCTAGACGGATGAGGCTCCTTAACTCTCTTAGTTCTTAATCTAGTTACTTTCTTATGAGAAACGTATAATTTTTGATATACTATTATAATACTCTAAGTTTTATGATAAAATGTCAATTTTCGCTTTTTATTAAACTATTACCCAAAATAAGATTAAAATAGCTTAAAAATTTTGCTAAAGCTTAAATTTATATGTTTCAAATTTGAGTTCTAGTTTAG
The DNA here is from genome assembly GCA_030549495.1 of Nectonema munidae. Lineage (NCBI taxonomy): Eukaryota > Metazoa > Nematomorpha > Nectonematoida > Nectonematidae > Nectonema > Nectonema munidae. Next base: position 528,403 of record JAUIRK010000971.1, on the reverse strand, counting down.
TAAAATCCGCCCCATAATGCCAATTTCTAGATCTGTCCCTGGTATACAAGGTAACTTTTTTTATAGTAACCTTTCCTTAATTTTATAAAGTTCAGAAATGAAACTAAAATTTTGGTTATAAGTGCTTTTAAGGCCGAAATTGGTGAAATATCACCCGAAAAGAATTTTTTTCCCATATTACGATAGAATGTTATATTTACATCTTTATGTAACATATTTTTTTCTTTAAGTCGTGAAGCTACTAGTACTTCAGAAAGCTCTTTTGAAAGACCTAGTTCTCTAACTAAATCATTTAATTCGGATTGAGTTAATATTTTACTTTTATTAAATAAATTCACATCGGATATATCAATTTCATTTTCTGAAGCTGGTAAGCTTTCAAAAATAAGAATTGGAACTTCTTCTGAATGCTTAATAAGACGAATTACAGCAGGTAAATTTGGAGTTTCTTAGTTTTTTTATTAACCTGAAATTTTGGTAAGACAAAAGTAACAATCATTGACATGATATTTATGCTCACGCCAAACCATTGGTATTCGGAAAGATAAATTTTTTCTTTTGTTTTTTGTCCACTGACATAGATTTTCAACACATGGTTTACAAACAATGTGTTGCCCATGAACTTTCTTGATCACCTAGTTTGATTTTAAAATACGCAAAATAAGTCTTTTTTTTTAAGGAATTCATTAATTCTCATTCTTTGAGTTGGAATTGTAAAGTTTTCACATATATAACAAAACGAATCAGGAGAATTTAAACACTTTCTTCTTAAAGCCATATTGCAAGCAAAAAATTAATTTAATCCTATAAAAAATAAAAACTAAGTTTCATGCAAAAAGGCATTTCACAAATAAATAATAAAATTAAAAACACTTTTTAGAACACAAACTTGACGTGATTCAGCATATTTGAATAAGCTCTAAAATAAGTTTCAAATTAAAATCAGCAAAAAAATTTGAAATTATTGTCCTGTGTTATGAATACACATACTCAATAATTTAGTATGTTTAAAATGTAAGTTTAATTATTTTAAATAAGAGGAAAAAAAGTACTATCATATATCAATTTAAAAAACATCATTAAAAATTGTCAAACTTTGATTTTTAATTTTTTAAAGTGTATTTTATTTTGGAATATTCTTAAAATCTACTCAAATTTTAAATATTTTGTTACTTGTCAAAACGGAAAAAGTTTGAACTGAAAATTTAAGATGTATTTTTAGAAAAAGAAAATAACATATATTTTTTTATTTTCAAGTCAAATGAACATTTGCAGTATATTTATTTTGAAACTAGATAAAAAAATATTTGACATGAAAGTTTTATAATTTTTAGAAGAAAATTTCTCAGTTATCTTTTTATTCATGAATGTTATTAACATAGTTTTATAAAAAAATATATCTATGTGTTATTGCTCAAAATAATGTAATTTAATATTAGTTATACGTGTCCGGTTTATCCGAATATCCGGTTAAATTTAAAGTAAGAACGGATTTTGGATACCGAATAGTAAAATTTTAGACGAATATTTTCTGGGTATCCGGTACATCCCTATTTACAAGTTTATTATCACTATTTTCTCGTCTCATACTTTTGTCTTTTAAGATATAGTAATATTCATACAAACTGTATCAGATATCTATATTTTCCACCAACCATAACAGTGTATTACTAAGATTGACAGATGATAATTACTCACTAATTTAAATGGAGAACAAAAAACATTTACAAAATGATATTTAAAAGGAGTTATGATTTATAAGAGGTCCATATCTGAAGAAAGTTAAAAAATTGCTGGTATAATGACATCTTATATGTTCAACTGCAGTTGTGACGCCATATTTTAGTTTTTGTTCTCGGCTTATTTAGAAGTTAGAGCGTTAAATTAAAGACACAATGCTCTGATAGAACTACGAATACAAAAAAGTATACCTTTCAATTCGAATAGGATCAATTGACCCTAAGCAGCTTTCATTTACAAACTTAGGTGAATAGGTTATGCAAAAGAGAAAAACAGAAAAACTCCATGACAAACTAATTCTAGAAAAGTGTGTTAAAATGAATAAATTATACCCTCGAAAAAAAGAGTAAAATGGGTTGTGTCTGTTAAAAAATAAATCACGAATCATTTGCATCAAATGTTCTAAAATTGTATGCGAATCATGCCCTAATTCAAATATTGTATACAATAATATTATTTTGAATAAAATTTAACCTAAGATGAATAAAAGTGTCAATTGACCCTCTTAGTAAAAAAAGTATAAATGGCTGCCAACTTCAAAATAAAAAATTTAAATCTTTATCAAGCTAAAAATGATATTTGGTGTAAGAAAATAAAATTAAATGAGGGGAAGTATTGAAAAAAAAATTTTTGCTTATAAAAATTGTTTAAAATTGAAAAGGTGTCATTGGTCCTGTTGGTAGTTCTACGGTTAAAAAGTCAAATTCGAGAAAAGCGTACTTAATTCTAATTTATTTTTATATAAACTCTAGTGAAAAAACAGTTAAAAATAGTATGGTGTGCAACTAGATCGAGGTAGGTTTGTTTCGTCCCTGATCCATGATTTCGTTGATAAGGGGTCTGGGGTTGTGTAAAAATTACATCTTCGATTTGTTAAGCATTTTGCTAAACTAAAAAAGCGTAACTGTTTTAGCTCTCACCAATAGAAACATATGTGAAAGAAAGATCTCAGTTCTAATACTGCTTCCTGCCGTGTTTATTATTGAAAAACCAAAGAAGCGCGAACATCAAAGCAGGAGGTTTATTCGCGCTTTCGTTGTACATCATCTCTTTTGCTTGTTGCGGAGACATCTCAATCACTTCTATCTCCTCTTCTTCAGGAATGCCACCGCCCACACTGACCTTATGCTTCTTCGTCACTTCGCAGTAAAACAACATTTGCTTAGCTCCATTGAGGCCGACTGATGCTCTGAAGGAAATAAATACTGCGCTTTAAATTACGAAATGCTGCACTACTAGTGAAAATAGTGGCACTTTTATTTTCTTTGTGACAGATAGAATGAATAGAGCACGCTCCTTACGTCTTTGACTCTTTGCAGTTAATTGACTCAAAAACCCGTAAGTAAGATTAGTCCTTCCAACATATTCAGAAGAACTAATTTTTTTTATTCTACTACACCTTTTTTTAATATAGGCTATTTTAATTTTATGGATCAGGTCTCATGTTGCTAAGGGTGAAGGGCCTTTCAGCCCTCAAGTTGCTTAGATCAGGGTTTCTCAATCTAATTCTGGCCCCCTTTTATTAAATTCAAAATTGTATGCCCCCCCCCATACCGATTTAAGTTTTATCTCTTCTCTTCCACTCTGCCCCTAAACTTGATACACCAAGAGGAGTAGAAAGAAATATTAAAAGTAGTTTTTCATCCAAACATACCTAACCTACTTGTTAATAAAAAATAAAGGAATGAGTATTTCATTTAAATGAATTCATTCATTTGCAATTAAAAGGCAAAGAATATATAAATATATATTGCATGTTTTTAATACGGTCTCTGTCACCGATGCAAGGCTTCAATTTGACAATTTTTGGTGTGGAAACGATGAGTGAGAAGCTATTGAAACACACACAAAAATAATCTACCTAAAAAATTTTCAATAGAATGCAAAAACATATCAGCCTCATTTAAACCTGATTTTTGAAGCGTTTATAGATGCATACAAGAGTTTATTGACCTACAAATAACTGCAAGACCTATGCTACGCGCTGTATGTTATTTTCAATCTTAAAAACGTTTCTCAACCGATGTTCCGTGAAACTCCATGGTTCTACAAAATCTCTCTAACGCTTTCGTGAGAAATAGTAATGTAAACTAATGTATTTTTAGCAGCACTAATAAATTTGATACAGAAGTTTTCTCAAAGTAGTGCTCAATAATCTATATTTTTTCAACGTAGTTTATGCTTTAATTATTATCATATGTTTTTAGAATGATAAAATTTAAGCACATTTGGATTTTCTTCATTGGTTAAATGGTGAATCCTTTTTTTGCATCTTGAATCTAATTCTCTTTTTCTTTCAATTTAAAATACTGTGATAAAAATATATAAAAATAATCTTTTTTCTGTAGGATTCCTTGAAAGATTTTCATCTGAAATTCCTTGAAAGATTTTCATCTTGAAAGATCATTCCTTGAAAGATTTTATTTCAAGAGTTCGACGAACGTGCAAAGGTCGAGAAACGATGCAGACTTAAATATATAGATTACATGTCGTAGATCAATCAATTCTCTATATATACATTTTTCAATTGATTCAAAAGGATACATCTATAAGAATGCGTATAAAAATAGCATCATAGGCAGCGGTGCGGTTAAAGTTAGATTATCAAGTCTTAGAGTTACCTGTAACTCGTGATATACTCCAGTTCGTTTGTCGAAATGCAATATCCTGTTTCTTCTAGAACTTCCTTAACTGCTATCTCTGCGGGCGACAACTTTTCATCATCCAGGATTCCAGCACAAAATTCAATCGTGTGAGAAGCTCTGATCAATTCTTCGTCGGGGCCAATCACCAATCCACTTTGATATGCTTTGGTTAGATTTGCAAAAACAGCTAAACAATAAAGTACAATGCGGTTTTCAGCAAAAACGCTGTTAAGGGATCCCAATTTGAACTTCTCATATAGCGCAAAGTTTTTTAAGGGCTGGGAGGTATGAATCGTCTATTAGTTTTGTCTATCATGTACCTCTGCAACACTCAGCTTCTTCTTTTTCATATCGCTCCACACGCTTTGTACAAAACTTGCTAAACTCTAATAACTGGGTTTGAAGCAAGTTATTAGTTAGTTTGTCATAATAGTAATTATAAATAAGCATGATGGTATCATAGCTATTCAAATTCATTTGAAATATAATAGTTTTATAGTGATTCAAATATATTAGTTTTCGCGAGCTATATAGTCAACTGAGGGACCCAGTTTTCTAAGACCGAGTCTTCCTATTTTTTACCTTTACTATTATTATATGCTTAATTCTAAATAAATCTTTAATATCCCATGTAAATTTGAGACAGAGTGTTCCAAAACAGCAGTAGTTTTCCTAGCATCAAAATAATCATAAAAGTGCATATTTTGCATAAATCTGTAAATGCCTGCCTATCAGTGGCGGATCCAGGGAGGAGGGGGGCTCATGAAAAATAGCCCCACCTATGAAAAATAGCCTCGAAAATTACCCTTACTAATTTTGCTTTTTCCTACAATACTTGTTGGTAGTTGATTACGTTTATATCAAAGATATGACAATTCGAATTCTAAAAGACATAATACAGCTGTCGTATTCTCTGAAGACTTTTAGCAAAATTGCAAAAAATTTAAATAGATTTCGGCCCCCTATAAGAAATTTCTGGATTCACCACTGCTGCCTATGTATATGAGCGTGTATTTTTGTACAACTAGATCAATACGCTTCCATCGCTAGGCATTTCGCTAAACCAAAATTAGGATTTTCATGAGGTTCAAAGATTGAAGTGGGGAAAAATAAAAAATTCGAAGAATTTTATATACAGTGGAATGGGGTTACTGCGAAGTCGTTTAGAAAGAATACTGGGATACCACAAATTAAATTGCCTGTTCCCAATTCCCATATGTATTTAACCTCTTTTATAACAAAGTTGCTTTTGCAAATCCCCCGATATAATATCCACAAATTGTCGCCCGTACAAAAAAAGCTGTGAAAACACGTGTTTACAAGAAAATATGAATGTCAAGGTCAGCTACGTAGGTGACACATTTTTATTTTAATATTAAGCACATATGTGAATAGTGAATACACTAACAGATCAGCAGCGCACATCCGGGGGGCGATGCCTCCCTTCTCCCTCTCCAATGTGATTTCAAGGGAGTGAAAAGGCAAAAAAAATTGCTCAACCAATAATTTTGTTTTTTTCTTCAATTCTATACCTTTTTTAGATAAAAGGCTTGTTTGGCTTGTGAGTAGACTTGTAGATATTACTTGTTTTATGGTAGAGTTGCGGGCACAAATTCTTTCAAAATAAATGTAAAAAAGATCCCCCCCCCTAATAATTTGAAGGATGTACGCCCCTCTAACCAATATATACACGCCGTGACGTATTCCTGGGAGGGGTGGCATTGGGCCATAGCTCCTATCTAAAAATGAAGTATCGATCTTTCATATTTGTTTGCGTTCGAGTTTATTTGAAATAGTGATTTTTGTAAATAGAAATATATTAGAAATTTAATGAATACGAATTACCTTTTAAAAGTCCCACTTCAATAGCCATCTAGTTATGATGATTATTTTTAACCCCCCCCCCCCCCCCAATTATTTTTGTAATACGACACAGTGCACAGGTTTAATTAACTCTGTCTAGACTAGGGGTGGGCAAAATTTTAAAGTTGGGCCGTATTGAAGTCTTCCTAAGGCTTAGCGTGCCAGGATAAGCAAATGGGGCTATAACGGATATATCGACCGAATCCATCTTTTGAGTTATTCAAATTTCACATAATAGGTATCGAGTAGAATAAGTACCAAATTATCCTTTTAAAATGTATTTAAAATATATTTTACACTATAAAAACAGAAATATAGATGCAAGGTCTTGCCAATAATACTTTAATTACACAGCGGTATGTTATAAGATAACATATGTGGTAATGGAATCAATTTTAAAAATCCATTTTCTTTTTCTCGTTTAGATTTCAACTTTTCTAGGTTAAATTATTATAAAAATAAACAATTTCCATTCTATCTTGTCAATGTGTCTAGCACTAAAATGTATTAAAAAAACATCTGCATTGAATTAAATTCTTTTGTAATATTTACAATATTCATAGAAGTAAGCAAAAAACAAATGGCAATATCAGGGAAGTATCTGTGCTACTAACTCAAATTGACTATATTAGGGTTGTCAGCCAATTTCTGAAATAAAGTTTCCTGGCTTTTCCATGACAGTGTTTGTCAACATTTTCTAACTTAAATTCCCCCACAAATACTGATATTTTAGTTCGATTTTTCATTTACCAAAAAGGTTTTGCATTTAAATATTAGACGTGATGTTTTGTACTCACCTAAGTTTTACAAAAAAGCTTTGAGCGAATGGAAAATACAAACATAAGTGTTCTGATACCTTTATTAATATTATAGTAAATACCTTTATTGATATTACAAAAAGGTAAACCTGTATAAAAAAGACCAAAAGTAACCAAATTTTTTTTTTGAAAAACTGTTAGGGGCATAATAGATTTCACTGTAGAATAAGGTAGCTTAAAAATATGATAATTCTAAAATATTGAAGTCGGGAGTCTTTTCAAAAGTTGAAAGATCAGTATTTTCTTTGACTTTTATGAGATTTAGATATGTGACATAATATTAATAATGTTTATATATAAATCCACACGTTTAAATTCAGCCTTGTTTATTTTTATCCGTCCTTTGAGGACCAAACTTTTTAAAATTAATCAAATGCTTTCTCTTTCAATAAAATTTTATATATTTAAAGCAGCCCATTTTTATTTCTTGGAACACAGGCCCTCAAAAGCCTTTAAGATAACGCATCGTTGTCCTAGCACCAGTCTTAAAAATAAACTAATTCTGAAAAATTCTTAAAATACTTCACACAACTTCCAAAAATTAGTTACCAAGGAAAGAGATTCACTTTTTAGAAGCTGGCGTGAAATTATAATTCGTAAGTCAAACATATTTAAAATTCGTAAAAATTATTGAATACTTAATTTTATACCTGGACGAAACTGACGAACAAAAACCAAAGTATCTGAAGAGGTATTGTAAATGATAACAACAACGCTAAAAATTGAAATGTGCAGGATTTGGAATTTTAAGTATACTTAAATATAATTAGCTATTATGAAGCTTAGATCACGAATGAAACTAAAAGACCGTATTTGGCTATAACAGAGATCAGTGGTTATGGTTTCCTTTACTTTGACTTTCAAAGGTTGGAGCTAAAATCACGGTCTCCGTTATTTAAAAAGCTTTCCTGGAGTTTTTGTGTATTCTTTACATTTTTTAAAATAGAAACTAGACTTAGCATAGCGACTGTTTTTTAAAACATAAATGCGGGACTAAAAATTGTATTTGTCATGAAGGCTAGAAAATAAATAAATTAGACTTTCAGGTGAATCATATACAAAGATAAGCACGCGGTAATGAATATATTTTTAAAATGTGATGAATTAGTTTTCAAAAAATATCTTTATTTTTGATTTCTTCAGTGAAATCATCGTAAGAGTTAACAGAAATTGAATTTAAAATATTTATGGCTGTCGGTGTATCAATTAAGGATAAAAAATTAAATTTTTATTCGTGTAAATGAATTTTTAAAACCCAAACTCGAATGTTAACGACAAGGATAATCAGACGATATCTAAAGTAAAGCAGATTTGTATTAAAAAGCATTAATAAACACAGTCGATTCTCATCGTAAACCGAGTAAAAACTTGATTTTATAGTATTTAAATTTTAACGCCATCTAGCATTTTGGAAACAGGCAATTGGCAATGAAAGTTGCGTTTCGAGTTGTGCTCTTCTCATCAACAGTGGGCGATGTCATAACTTTTAAAATGCTATATTTATAGGTCGTAAAAATCTCAGAATGAGAAACTATCCAGAACTATTTAAAAAAATAATTTTTACATATAGGTCTTAGCTACAGTTTTTTTGTTCCGAGCAGACTACCGCTGTGATACATATTAAAAAGTATAGTATAGGCACAAAAAGGTAAGATTCTCATTTTGATTAATGTCATTAAATTTCAAGTTCAACAGAGCGATAGTCTCCTAGGAATTGAGATAAACTATACTAAGTATATGTATATAATTTTTTCTACAAGTATTCAAAAGTATTTTTCGAAATAAATTATAGATGTACTCAGATAATACGAAAGAAAAGGCAAAAAAAATTAAAAAGAAATAACCATGGCTATACTCGATAACCTACATTGTTCGCATTTATATCATATATTTGGTATGAAGGAAACTTTGACAAGTGGAAAAAAGTTTATTAGATTCTTGCGTAATTTATTTTATTAAAGCCGAAAAATAAATCAATATTTTTTTTATCCAATCAGAGCAAAGAGCTTGCCTGGCTTCAGTAGCGTAACTAGTTTTGAATACCAGAAGGGGCAATTGATTTAAAAAGAGTCCAAAATTTTTTATGCTTACTTATATGAGCGGCAAGTAAAATCTCTGATCTGTGCAAGAATAAATAATAAATAACAGGTCATTTTCGCCCCCTTGAAAACACATTGGGGGAGGGGGCAGTGGTTGCCCCTTCACCCCCGAATGTGCGCCCCTGATCCAAACACACTTTGTAAAAATCCATTGCAAAAAATGAGTCCAGAAATAAAATCAGCATGTTCGATTTGTTATAGAGAATATATTTTATTTAAAATATGGATAAATGTTTTGGAGACACATTCTCAGGTGTAAACCGTAAATTTGATTTACACTTTTGGACATTTCCAAATCATAATCGAGAAATGAAATCATCATGATCGATTTGGTAAAATAATTAATTTTATTCAAAATTTGAAAGAATATTTTCGCAAGTAAGTTTATCATCAATCGACATTTGTTACAAAGTTGCTATATTTATTGGAAAAAATATGTATATATAAAAGTTTTAAGGGGGGAGGGGATGAAAAATGCGCCTCCCCTATATCTCATCACTGATAGGGTTAAAAAAACTAAGGATTGGTGATTGCACAGATTTATTATTATAATGTCTCTCATGAGTTGAGTTGTAAAACTCTAATTAGAGAGGGTGTAAACTGTTATTGTTAGCGGTGTCAAAGTCTGAAGCAGAAATTCACGGAATTCGGATTAATCAAAAGTTTTTAATATAAAATAATGATTTGTTAAAAAAAAATATTACACAAAAACAGAAATTTGATAGAGATCAAATAAGATTGCAGATTCGTTTCAGTTGGTTTTTGTTCTGATATTAATGGGTGTTACATGATTATGACGTACTCTTAAAATTGTATTTACCGATGAGATTGTTGACGAATGTGTACATGATTTGTAAATTATCAAATTAAAATAAAAAATTTTATTAAAATCGCAACGTTGTTTACACGTATGTCTTTTTAAAGGATAAAAAGATAACTTATAAATGGAAGGAAAGAGGAAAGGTAATCGCAAGTATTCTTTGTAATATGGCTGAATGAAAGGAAAGAGGTGGAACATATGGCATGCTAAACTTTGAATTACAGGTGATAAAGAGTATGGATAGAAAAAAATGTGATGTTTGTGAAAAGAATATGGTTTGAAACAGAAGATGAATGTATGTGTAGTGTAATCTTGTAAAAGACATACGTGGCGAAAACGCTTGGATTTTAATAAGAGTTTAGTGTCGTGCAAATGATTACTTCGATGATTTTAAATATATCTATGAGCTGAAATAATGAAAAGAAACAAAACCTGTCATGCGCTTTAATGTAGTCCCATCTACGCTCTCTTTTATTCTACACAAAAGATATTGAAGTTTGATGATGATTTCAAAAAGAGTAATTTAAAAATACTTGTGTAAAGTAAAAGCTAAACGGCTTGACATAATTCGACTGAGGACACTCTTTAACCACAAATTCGGAAAATGCATCATTCTTTAGGCCGCAATTTTTCTGACTTCCATCCATCTTCACAAAAATTTTTTGCAAATTCACCAAAACTTTTTCATTCGCCTTTAAATTTCTAAACTTGCAAATGAAAATTTAGGAGTGGATTCCCATTAAAAAAAGTAATTATGAATTTGACAGCGATTTCTGAACTCGTTGATATCGTCAATAAGTAAGAGATGAATGAGCTTTAGATCTTTTGAATAATAGACGTGCCCAATGCCCCTTTGTTCTAGATTTGCCATTTTGAAGATTTACACACGCCTCTCCTGCAGTCCTAATAATTTCGACTGATACGGATATACTTTTATTGTAAATTATTTTCACTTTTTATGGATGAAATTAAATTGTGCAAAACTGCATATATAACAAATTTCTGTATAAAGTGTTAAAAAGAATACTACGATAAAAATTATTTAGACTGAGATTAAAATTATTAGCCCAATTAGAAATTCGATAGCGGGGCGCCGACTTTACATAGTAAAATTTATCGCTCTTTATATTTCATATAAAAAACACATACAAACCAAAAAAATGGACATTTAATGTTTGATATAAAAAAATTTTTAAGGCAATATCGATACTTTTATTGTTTTGCTTTTAACATTAAGAGAGATAAATTAAGCAATTATATACTGTTTTAGAAAAAGACTCTTCTAGCTTTTTTATTAGCAAAATCTTTCAAAATATTTCCAAAGTCAATAGATTTGGCAATCTTGCTTTTTATAGAAAGCATTGCCAAGCTGTTAAGTCTTTCATCTGAAAGCGTACACCTGAATTATGTTTTAATTAGTTTCAGCTTTGAAAAACCGCTTTCCCCTGATGCAACAGTTATTGGCATCGTTAAATAAATCCTCAAGGCAATGAAAACATTAGGAAATGTTGTAAACTATTGTTTTCTATCAGGTTCCTCTTTAAAAAATCGTCCAAGATCTCAAGTAATAAAAAACTAAATTTAAGAACATTAATTTATAGATTTTGGTTGGATGTCTGTAAATAATATTTTTTTCATGTGATTTTAGGAATATTTTTTTTAATTTTAGAGATAAAATTTCTTTTACGTATTGAAAAGAGTGTGAAATTTTATGTATTTTTGTCTAGCATATATTATTATTAATTCAAATGGCTTCTCCATTTTTCCATAGATTTATTACGGCGCCAGACATTTAAACCGAAATGGCTTAAAGGTAATGAAATCTTTTTGTATTTTTTATAAAAATTATTAATAGAAAAAATACTTTGAAAGTAAAAGATGAATTTTTATTTTAAAAAAGAGAATAATCAATCATATTTGGGGTTAAATTAGCATAAACAAGAAGAAATACTTATTTAATAATAATTTAGTTACAAATTTTAATAACTTTTTCAAACTCCTCTCTCTTCTTTGTACTTTCTTTGGAGTTTTGAGATTGAAAAGGTAAATTTAAGATTAAAGTGGATGAAAATATAAATATGAAGGGAGTATGTAATTGAGTGAGACGAGTCGTAGATAGGCAAGAGAGTTAGCCGCAGTATAGATTCCATGGTGACAAAATATTGAAAAAACATAAGGTTAGAAAAAAAATAGATAATATAAAAAGAGAAAAAAATGTTAGTTATAACACAAGTAACACTTTCCACTATCACAGGTTTGATCATCCTTATTTAGTAAATTGGTATATATTGGTTTTTTAAAAGTTTTCAAAGGAAGATTGTTAATAGAATAAGAGAAAAGATATCTATTCCAAAGTTGAATAACCCTGTACCTACTAGTTTTTTTTTAAACTATTAAGTTTATAATAAATAGTAGTTAATTTATTGGGATATCTTAAGTCATAGCTTTCTAAGTCTCTATTGAAATGAAGCCACTCCTGAAAAATGTTTGGCAAAAACGTAGAATAATTTTGTATGCAAATATAGACAACTGTAAAGTATATATGTCTTTAATTCTGATTAAATTCTATTTATCAAAGAATAGTGAGGTATGCTGCTTAAAACCTAAGTTGAACACACTTCTAAGTGCCTTCTTTTGGATACAATACAATCTTTTAACATCCGAGTAGCCTGTTTACAACACTATAAAAGCAATGTGGTAAGAATAAATATTTGTAAATCAAGAGTTTAACTTGGTAGACAGTTCATTTTTATATCTATTAATTATACCAGAAACACAATTCAATTTAGACGAGATATACTTCTTAGATTATTGTTAATTACTACTCCTAAAAGACTAAAAGTTGATACACGTTCAATTAGAAGTTTCATAGCATAAAAGACGAGACACTTTGTTCGTAAATATCATATATTTGGTTTTATGAAAATTTACTTTCATATTATTTAAATCACACCAACGACAAATTGGATTTAAAACTTGTCCAATGTTATCTAAAGATTTTCTAAGAAATGAAATAGGTACTATTATTGTTACATCATGAGCAAATAATAAATATTTGGAAGATAGATTGGATTTGTATAAATCGTTGATGTAGAGAGAGAATAGAAGTGGTCCAAGTATGGATCCTTGGTGTACTCCTTTTTCAATTTTAGTTACTTTTGATCTAAATAAAACCATCAATTTCAACTATCTGAAACCGATTAGTGAAGTTTGAATCCAAAAAATTGATAGCGTCCAAAGAATGTTAACTTAGTTTTAATTTCGAAATGTTAATTTTAAAGAATAAAAAGTTTTAAATTTTGTAAACTAAAGAAAAAATATACCATTAAAAAATATTATAGAAAAAAAAAAGAAAAAACAATTTTTGAAATCGTGATATGGGTTATCAGAAATTCTTATTCTTTGCTGCATACTATATTAGCAGAAAATTTTATCATCTCACTTTTATCTATCAATCGTTTAGGTACAATTCGGCCTTAAGACTATTCGACCTTTAGAAAATTCGTCTTCAAGGCAATATTTTATATTTATTTATAAATATATTTGGAGGCCGAATTTTCCAGAGGCAGAATTGAACTTTGTCCATATCAACAAACATAAGAGTACCAAAAGAATGAGATCATGTTTGTTTAGATTGCTCTACGATACAAACAGATATTAAAATTTTTCTTTTATATTTAAAATTTTGTTGATTTTTATCCAAAACTAGGTCTGGTTTATCTGCCTTACTATATGAGACAAAACAATTCATTATAGATATATAACAGTTATTTAAGCTTTTATAGTTTTTAGTTTGTAGATTGTTTGCTGCGCCATCCATACATTAGCTACCTATGCTGGTTTATAGGCAACGGCACATTGCCCGGCTATATTTTTACTATATGAAAAAAAACAATTCACTATAGATATATAAAAATAATTTAAGGTTTTATAGTTTTTAGTTTTAAGATTGTTTAATGCGCCCTCCATACATTAGCCACATATGCTGGTTTACAGGTAACTGCACATTGTCCGGGTATTGGGGTTAGGGTTAAGTAAATTTTGTGAATAATTCGTTTAATATCTTGTATATTATATTTTCTTTCACATCAAGAGAACTCTAATGTTATATTTAAAAAAAATTTACCGTAAAACTTATAGTAACTCTTATTTGCTTTTCCTCCAACTACTAAATATTTCATATAGTTGCAGATGGGGCCTAAAAAATAGAGATATGTTGTGCCCTAGTTTTCTATAAAGGACCCTCAAGTCATCAATCATCAAAACTTATTTTATTTATTTAAATCTTCAACAAAATATAATTTACTTTGTTTCAAATTTTATATATCAGATTTTTATTGATTTATTATGTTTATTCAGATGTTTATAATACATTTAAAAGGTATATTAATAATTTATTGGTTAAAAAATTACACTAAATGCCGCTTTTGTTAGCTGTATGTGTGTTTTTGTATATTTTATGAAACTTGATTTTCAATAATTTTCTTCTTCTTCAAGGTCTCAAATTTATCAGTGAATCAAAAATTTCTTTTTGAATATTCCTCAATTATACTAGTATTAAAATATAGGGAACGCTTAGAAGAAAATCGACTTCTCTTTGCATTTTAAGTTAATGTATAAATGTATGAAAACATCAAAGACTGATTTCCTTTATCATGTCAGCTTATATCATGTTAGCTTTCATACATATACACAAAAATTTAATTTTAATCAAACGCATTTTCTTTGTATTTAGATGATGAAAATCGATATTGAAGAGTTATCGTTTTAATAAAGTTTTAATTGTAGTTTTGAAAGTTTCAGCTGAAATATTTTCTTACATTAAAAAAATGATTTTTCATTTTTCTTTATGATGCAAGTATTGAAATGCAGACTTTTTTTTCGCATATTCAATGTGGCAACTGCCTTTTCTTTGGACATACTTCTTCTAAATGTGAAAAGAAATGCGTCTGAAAGTTTTGTTCATTAGAACACAAATCTCTAGTATGTCCTAATAAAAATGATACGTCAAGATATAAATGCGCTACGTGTGATAAAAATGGCAAAGACTCTTTGAACCATTCCGCAATGAGTTACTCCTGTCCTTATGTTATGAAGGAATTGGATTATGTTAAAAGAATCACAGAATGTAATGACTGACGACGGTAAAAATTTTAGTATCTATAATGACTTTTTTTTTTATTCTGTTAGTAAACTAAAAAGTTCACAGAGGGTGTATTTAAACTCAAAACTAGATTGCTTATACGATTTGAATATTCTGTCTTTAAACACACAGTCTTTAACTAGCAAATTTAATGACCTCGAAATTTTTTTAAATAATTTATACTTATGTATGCTTAAACCTTTGACTGTCATATGTCTACAAGAAACATGGCTAGATGATACTGAAACTTGCTTTCATTTACCCAACTATATTACACTTAGTTTTCCAAAACAGAGTTCTAAGCATGGTGGTCTCTTGTTTTTTGTGAAAGAGAATGTAAATTATAAAGTTGAAAACAGTCAATATTTCAAAAATTCATTTGAGTATCAGGGTTTAACTCTTGAGTTACCTGGTTTCAAGAAAGTCACCATTCATAACATTTACAGACTACCGTCTACAAATAAGGAACTGTTGCATGTATTTTTCTCTTTTTTTGAAAATTTAATTTTTGGTGTAAATAGGAATAACTTTAATATTTTTTGTGGAGACTTTAACTTTGATCTATTAAAGCTTGATAATTTTTTAACCCATAAGTTTTATAGTTTAATTGTTGCTAGCTCACTTGTCCCTACAATTAAATTCCCCACGCGCTGTCAATATAATACTTTGATTGATAATTTTTTCTTGAATAATGACGTTGTGAGCTATGAGGCCTATAATTGTATGACGTTTTTCTCCGATCATATTCCTATTCTCCTATCTCTCGATTTTACTATGGAAAAAGCAAAAAAGAAGTATTTTTTTGAAAAGTTCGATAATAAGATGTTTACTACATTATTCGCACAAGTAAACCGGGTTTCACTTATTGAGCTATCTGAAAATGATTCAAGCAAGCTTTTTGATCAGTTAACTCTCAAAATATCGAATATGATTAAAAGATGCACTTCCTCTGTTGAAATTAGAAAAAATAAATACAAATATAAGTTCAATTCTTGGATAACATCTGAGGTTATGGACATGATTAAACTGCGTGACAAACTTTTTCAGAAATGGAAAAAAAGCGGTAATTTATGCATTAAAAATGAATATATTTTCTTAAGAAACCGCATCAAGTATAAGATAAGACGTTTAAAATATAAATTTTATCTAGATAAGTTTTCAAACTACAGTTCAACACAAAAAACTTGGGCTAACATCAATAGGGTTTTGAAAGGTGATGATAAGAAATATATACATATAAAAGAAGGTGACAAATATATTGATGATGATATTTTAGCTGAGAAGTTCAATAAAAACTTTGCTTCAGCACATAATAGTTTTCCTTCAGAACCATATTTGCCTTCTTTTGACAATAGAACAGAAGCCATTGAGTTCGAGCTTTGTACAAATGAATCATTATTATCTATTATTGATAAAATGAAAAAAAAATGAGACTAAAGATATATATGGCATTTCAATTATTCATATAAAAAAAATAAAGTATAACATTTGCACAGCTTTATGCTATGCCATAAATTTTTCTTTGAAAACTTCTATTTTTCCTAGTGTTCTAAAGCTCCAAAAGGTTGTGCCAATTTATAAAAAAAATGATAAAAACTCAGTTGATAACTATAGACCAGTTTCTATAATTCCTACACTCTCAAAAATATTTGAACAGTTTCTTCACTGCCAATTCAAAACTTACTTGAATTCATTAAACTACTTTCATGATAATCAATTTGGATTCAGAGAACACTATTCAACTGAAGCTTTCCACTCTTACCTAATCCAAAGGATGGTAGAAATTGTTAAAAATAAAGATGATGCAGTACTTTTCTTTTTTGATCTTTCCAAAGCCTTCAACAGAGTAAGCCACTCATCCATTATCAAAAATCTATACGACTGTAATTTGAGTAATAATTCTCTTCTCCTCTTTACTTCATATCTGAAAAATAGATCCCAAAAAGTTATGGTAAATCATGTTTTGTCAACAAAATTATCTCTCCAAAATGGTGTCCCCATTTTTGGACCCATTCTTTTCAACATAGCAATGAACAGTATTTTTTATGTTTCAAATTTTTTCAATTTTCTTCTTTTCGCGGATGACATATGCGCATACTTTCCTTTGTCAAGAATCAAAAATGGTCAAAAGTTCGATTTAGATACTTTAAACGAAGAATTAAACATGATCTATGAATGGTGTAATCTTAACAACTTCCTACTAAACAAGCAGAAATCACAATGTATGATCATTTCGAAAAAAAACAAAAACTATAGTTTTCTAAAACATACTGGAATAAATGAAGTAAGATGTATTAATGTGCTTGGGTTAATGTTAAACAATAGGTTAAAGTTTAATGAGCATATTGACCGACTTGCTCTCAATTTGAATCGAGTCATTGGTATTTTATTTAGTACTAAAAATATTTTTCCTTTGAATGTTAAACTTCTAATATACAAACAATTGTTTATCTCCTACATCAATTATAGTATTGTCAATTGGTTTCCTAATGGGAAAAAACGTATTGAAATTCTTCCAAAACGCGCTTTGAGAGTAATATTCAATCTGAACAGAACAGATCATACTAAAACAATATTTTATCAGAATAGTTTGTTGAATTTAGAGGACATTTTTAAACAAAGAATTGCAGTTTTTCTCTTCAAAAACTTTAAAGGTATTTTGAACAATGTTTTTGGGTCATTAATAAACTACAATGCAACACCTGCATATTTTACAAGACATTCAATGGAACCCAAAAGGATAGATTACAGGCTAAAAGGTTCTAAAGTTTCAATTTTAAAAAAATCAAATGAATTTTTTGTCGATAATAAACTTCTTTTTGAAAACCTAGACTTATCTTTACCTTCATTCAAAAAAAGGATTAAAAACCATTTCCTAAACCTTTATGATGTATAAATTAAGCTTTTCCCTCAAATGTGAACTTTTATGTTTTTACTAACACTATCAGAAAATACACATATTTAATTGAAAAAAATCTAATAACGGCCATTTTTGGCTTTGATTTTTTTTACTATTATGCTTATATACAATTATAAAGAATGTTGAAAAAAATATATAAAACTTTTGTTTTTTTTGTGTAACAAACTTATTTTTTACAATAAATTTTCTCTCTCTCTCTTTATTTTAATGTCTAAGTAGTAATCAAGGGAGTACATGAAACGAGAGCACACAGATTATAACTTTTTCAAAAAGTTTTTTCCCATTCAACATCCATTCATTCCACAACTCTTGTAATTGACTTTTAAATATCTTGTTCACACATACAACTAACGGTTGTACCGGTAGGACTTTTTACCCAAATACATCCAAATACACCCAAATATGTTCTTTATTTATAAATAAGAACTAGAAATTAGAAATAATATTAAATAAATGCTTAAAATAAAAAGATAAACAGATATTTAAGTTTGAACGAGCGCTGGTAATAGAGTATTGTTATATATTTTTATGTCACCCATTTTCTTGCAATTATTTAAATTAAAAAATTATTTTGTATTTTCTAACTTACTATTATAAATTAATTATATTATTATTTATAAATAATTATTATATTTTAAGTTATTATTATAATATAAACAATTTTAATTTTAAAAAAAATAGCTTAATTTTATTTATATTAGTTTAAATAGTATAATTTTATTTATATAGATTTATAATTTATATTAGTTTTATCTTAAGAATAATTCTTCTATGCATATTTAACTTATTCTTTGAATATTTAAATTTATTTTCATCTGTTTGGGTGTATTTGGGTATATTTGGGTGTATTTGGGTAAAAAGTCTCACCCCGGTTGTACTAACAAAGTTTATCTTCCACAAATGACTGCCATATCTGTGTTCAAAGTCTTTAATTTTTTTGTGTTTCTTGTAAGATGTGTTCTAGGCATATCTCAAAAAAGAGAACTGTACTCAATAATTATGTACTCAAGCTCAGCATTATAAAACTTTTAAAATAGATACATACCTTCATTTTTTTGTTTATATTATTCAAGCTAACAGAAAAAAACATATTTAGATATTTTTTATATTATATATTACTGTATTATCAACATATAAGTATTATTCATTGCATCTGGTACGGTAAAAGCAAAATAATTATTATTGCAACTAAACTTATATACATAGTAGGGGTATAAGACAATTTAAAATATATTTGATGGTTGTCTTGTCTTATATGCAAGCAAATATAGTATGTAGGTAGGTAGATAGGAGATAACTAAGCACTTTCCAACGTTTGTTGATATGCTTACGAGAATTGCTGGATAAAGGCGAAATAGAAAGTAGTATTAATAGAGCAACGTCTGAAATAGGTAAGTTAAATTAAGGTAAATTGGGAGTTCAAATTAAAGTTTATTCATATGACGCTGTATTGAGAAAGCGTGTTTCTCTAAATATTAAATGAGATTTGATTAGATTTTTGGAAGTGTTGAGGATTGGTTCTATTGTTTTAATTAAAATGTGGAGATGAGATGAATGATTTTGGGGTGGGATAGAAGTGGAATATAGGGAGAAAGGGTGATCTGAGAAATGTAGTAATATATTATCAATGATTTTAATGCGTTGAGGTGAGAATATTGGGCATTGAAGGATGATGTGGATAGGAGTTTCAATATCTGCAAAAAGGTTTGGAGTGTAGTTTTATGTTGAAAAGGTATGCATAGCATGTGCAATGTGCGCGGAACCATCTTATTATGTTACGTGGAAGTGTAAAAGTTTTATTCAGATTGAATTGGACTAAACTGGAAGGTATGTTGTTAAGCTATTCACCTGTGATTGAGTTATTTAAGAATGTTTCGAAAGTTGATAAAGGGAAAGATGGGTTTTATTGTGAAGATGAGAGGGTGGACTTTGATAGGTAGCCGAATAAGAAGTTTTCAAAAGAGGATGAATGAGAGGGACACCAAAAGTTTTTGATTGTGAAGTGTTTACTAAGGTTGATTAGTTTTTCAGCTAGGCTTAGTGTGGATCGAGAGATTTTCCTGTCAAGTTGAAGATCTTTTATTGTGTTCTGTGGATCTGTGTAGAAAGTGATATAATTATAATTGGATTTGAAGAAAATAAGGTTGGCTGTGATGTAAATACATGCTTTTAAGAATGCTAAGATTTCGGTTTCTTACGATGAGATGATATTGTCTGTAAGTATGTGCTGTATGTGAAAAGTTTGGCGTGTATTGTAATTGAAGAGGGCATATGCGGCAGCTGCATGATTATTAGGTTTTGATCCGGGGGTATAAACTGAAAGATGGTGTTATGCGTTGGAAATGCGCTGATGAGCGATTGAATTTAGTGCGATAATTTTGTGATGGCAAATGTTATTCGTATATGGAGTCATTTGCGAGGGATTAATTAGATAGCAGGGGTAGGATTGTGGGAGAACTAGGTTATGAGCCATTTGGGTATGTGTTCTTCGATGAAGGAGTTGAAAAAAGCAAGCGATGTTGGAATGTGGATTGAGTAGAAGTTTGCAAAGTTTTAAATCAAGTTTTGATGTAGAGGTTATGTGGAATGCATTGGTGATGGTGAGGAGGCAGAGGCGATTTATTTTTTTTAGATAAAATAGGAAACTCTAAAATTTAAGGGAACTTCCAAAAACTAAAGTGCCATATTGAATGACGGGAAGTATGATTGAGGTATATATGAATTTGCTAATTTTTAGATGGAGATCCCATTTATATGAGATTGAATTTTGAAAAAAGTGTTGTTGAAAGTTTAGTTCAGATTTGATTGGAGTGTTATGCTAAAGTATTTTATATATGGTTCGGGGTAAGTTGTAACAATGCGTTCAGTTTTAGTGGTAGTGTAATAGTTCTTTTTCGTTTTAAGTGTATGAGTTTGTGTTTATCCATGTTAAAAGAGATTTTATATTGATTAATTTGTGTAGGAAGAGTTAGAGTTTATGAAGTGAAAGATTGGGTTTATGAGAACTACTCAAAGAACGTCTGATGGATAGTCACGTTGTGGAGTAAAGAGGGTTAATGTTTGGAATTTGAAATAATTATGTGATAGAACAAGAATACGATTCAAGAGGTAATTGGAAATAAATTTGATGATATAAGTAGTATAGTTGTTATCAATAAGTTTGTTGATGATAGCAGGGTGCCATGCTGATTTGAAGGCTTTTTGAATGTCTAGGAAGATCGCTGTCGCTGTGTGCTGATTTTTTAGTTTTTGTTCTAGATAGAGAGTAAGGCAGATCAGAGCCAATTCCGTGCCCCTATTTGATAGATATGCAAATTGGTAAGGGTGTATTAAGTTATGCTTGAGGATGTAGTGAATCATTCGCTTTTTTAGAATTTTTTCGATAATTTAACCTAGTGTTGGTAATAAAAAGATAGGTCTCCAAATTTTAATCTGACTATGATCTCGGTTTGGTTTAGGATTGAGTATTAGTTTGCATATTTTCCAAATAGAAGGCAAGTAGCTTAATTTTGGACAAGCATTATAGATATTTAGATCATAGGCTTAGTTAATATTTTTAATGGATATATGGTCAAGGCTGCTGGAAGAAGTGGTTCGCATGGAGTATAGTTTTGTTCAGTTCTCTGCTTGTAATTTTGGGAAAGGAGTATATAATATTATTTGAAATGTAAGAATGTGATTTCATTCTTAAGCGCATTATCAATGTTTTCAGTGTTGATGTTGTCTGCAGGTGATTGATATGAGTGCAAGTGATGAACAAATTTGAGAGTGATGCAGGGTATTTTTTGTCTGTAAGTTTGTTGATAATAGTACCATGGATTTGATTGCTGAATTTTTTCCATGATTGTTTTTTTGGCGTGTTTGATTTCTAGTTCATATTTCTTTTTGAGGGATAGGTATTGATGGATGTTTTGATGGGAGTTATTTTTACTCAAGTTTTTTAATGCTTTACGCAGGAGTTTTTTGATGTTAATTAATGTTTTGTTCCAGAATGGCTCATACTGTCTCTCAGAAGTTTGGTTTGTAGGAGTTCCTGCATGAATACTAGCTGTAATAGATTTGTTAAGGTGGAGTGAAAATTCTTCAAGTTTTTCAGATAAGTCTATAGTGAGTGTGGTATTGCCTAGTCTGAATTCAAGATTGTGGAAGAAAGAGGTCCAACAAATTTTTATACCATGTTTGGCACTGGGATTATTATTAGAATATTTACTTATAATGTCAATTTGGTATGTAATTTATGTGTGGTCGGATGCTGATTGAGTATCTGATATTTGCCAGTTGAGGATGATATACAATGTTTTATTAGAGTTGACGTTTAGGCCGATGTGTGATTGGTAGATATTGTTTAAATGGTGTCTTCAGAAAGTAGGTGTTTTATCGTTGTGGAACATTGTGAGTTTGTTGGGGGTTTAGAATTCAAGTCTACGAAAGCCACGTGTATTTTGTTTTGTTACTCAAAATTAGGATCTGGAATACTGAAAGATAGTGCAAAGTTGTTTGTTATGGGATGTGTAAGAGAAGGTTAATAGTAGTGAGCAAAAAAGTAGGGGTTTAGAACATGATGGTACTAAAGTAAATAAGAAATTTGAGTATTGGAATTGTGGTAAATTTTGAATTGAATTTTTTATTAGTGTGCAGGCAGAGTAATCTGTTAATGGAGGTATGTGAATTAATTTGAAGTTTATAATTTGGTGTGTAATGTAGATGTAGGGTTCATTGATAGATATTATATCATACGTATGTGAGTAGAGGATATTATGAAGGTTATCCAATGCGTTTCTTGAATGATTTAGGTTAATATGAAGTATGATTAGCATAATTGGATAATGTGTGATTATGTTTAGTAGTAATGGATTATTTGTGGTTTATGTAGATGGAACAGAATTTTGATGCAGCTAAAAAGGGTTGTTTGCAGTTGATGCAACAAATCTTGGGTGTATCCTTCAGTAAGGTGCAAGGAAGTGTTGTGTGTCCTCAGTGACCAAATTTAGGGTTAGGAAGTTTGAAAAATAGGTAGCAAAAATGTTCACCCAAACATTTTTTTTTGCTACCTATATTTCAAACTTGAATTACTTTAAGATTAAAAAAGATTTTTATATACAATAAAATGTTAATCTACCTCATTTGGTTAGTACTTTAACATAGTGTAGGTGACATTACCTCAAGTTGAGTTCAGTGACCCGCAGATGAACTCAAAATTTGACCATAATATTTTTTCCACGAGATGTTACAATATTTTTTTTTAATTTCTCAATAGCATTAAGTACACTTATAACCAGGGCGAGTAAAAGTCAATAAAGTCAACTTTTATTTCCGTTTAGCAAAAACTCTTTGAAGAAGATCTTTACTTGTTTAGTCTAAAAAATTTTGAACTAATTTAAAATTTTTAAATCAATCAAAGTCAATTTTTTGAGTTTAGGTCAATAAAGTCAATTTTTATATTTAACACTCTTTGTTCCAATGTGCCTAAAATGGTTATAAGCGATACATACAAGATTTCTTCTTTATGTCAACACTTCCACAACAGTCAGGCTTTTTTCATTTAATAAAAGGTTTTATTGTAAAGTTTGCCTGACTGAGGTTAAACATGAAGAAGTTTTTTGTAAGAAAATTTTTTTTGTTGACAAACGGGGTTACATACGATATATCCGCTGCAGAAGTTATGGAATTTTATTTCCAAACTTTTTTATCATTGCATGTTTTTCACATCTTACCGGCATTAAATCATTCAAAATTAGTAATAGAAAAAGACGTTCTCTTTTTAAACCTATCGGCAACATTCCATTTCCAATTGTAACGAAATTGACATATTGGTTGCAAGCAGCAAAATATTTTCATTAAAATCTTCCAGCAGTGAAGAAATTAATGATGAAGATGATGGAATTTTATTGCCAAATATCAAGAAATTGTTAAAAAAAAAAAAAAAATCTGTGTCAAAACTTGCTAACAATAATAATTATGGAATATTCACGATTGATTGATTTAGTAGGAAAAAGTGAACATAGAGACTTTTTCAGTTGAAGATGCCTTTACTTGTTTCAACATTATTTAATTTAAGACGAATGTGGCATTAAAAGTTATCTTGAAAATAGGTTCAAATAAAATGAAATCAATAAAATTATGAATATGGAAAACTCTCAAATCTCTCGTAGTACTTATCCCAAATTACAAAATTGTCAAGTTTTAACTTTAGAAGTAGAAAGATCTTTTTTGATCGAATTTTAAATCAGAAAATGTCATAAATTATATTTTGTTTTATTACAAAATCATGGATTCTTTGAAATAATTTTCAATACTTTCTCTAAAGTGTTCATAGTTGTTCAATTCAATGAAATTTTAAAAAGTCAATAGTCAATTTTTTCTCTGCGTAAAAGTCATTCACAAATTTTTCCTCGCCCTGTATAATTAATGTATTTTCTGAAAAATTCAATTTTTTTATTTACGTTTTTGTCCAAAAAAAATTGACATTTTTGACGAATTCTGTGGTAAAGCATATATGGATATGTAGTGACGAGCGTATAAATGCACGTCGCTTTAGGAAATGCAGAGCGGTGTAAAGTCCTTATCTAGCTGCCTTCGCTATTGCTGAATTGGCTGAGTGGTTTCATTATAATCACTCTCCGTAATGTTACTACTTCTGTTGTAGATGGTGCTTTCAGCAAGATTATTTCTTGTCATATTTTTTTATCCTTCGATAGCTGTGTTGATATTTGCGTAACCTCTTGTTATTATAATTGTTTCAATTAGTGTCCACTATTTGTTAAATCAGTATCATAAAAAAAATTACGGTCATACGATTAACAAATTATACATGCAGGCGTGAGAGCATTTGCCGGAGTGTGAATGTCACAATAATGGGAAAGAAAAAAATTAGTTACAGTCAAAATTGTGTAAGTTAGTGCGGTTGTCGGATAAACGAGGTCTAACATATTAGATGTAATACTTATAGATTTCCTTTCTTCATTAATCTACCAATATATGTTTGCCCAAAAGTAGGTGATTGGTCCGGTGTTGAGAAACCCTGTTCTAGAGCAGTATTATCTAATGTTCTGCAAAAGCTCTCTAAAGATTCAGCAAGAAGATAGATTAGATTGGAAATTTTTTAAAGGAAGTAACCTTCAATTTACACCATTAATTATATGGTAAATTTTTTAAAAAGTAAAAATTAGAATTAAAATTTTAGATCATTTTCATAGGTGAATAATTGACTTGTAGTATACGTAAAATGACCAAAATGAAAATATATAAGATAGAATGAAAAAGGTTGAAAAAATATAAATCTAGGGTGGAATTGAATGGGACGAAGCATAGCAGCACAAAATGATAATACAAAAAATGGCAGTAGTAAAAAGAAATGAAGCACTAATTGTGCTATATTATTTGCAGGCAATAAAAACATTCAAATTTTATTAAATAAAAATTGACCTGAAGTTATTAATGCAAAATAAGCAATGAATGTGTTTATGAGTTGTAAAAATCGAAAATTTTCAAAGAGTATGTTCACAATTAATATTATTTGATTGTCAAGAGGTAGAATAGAATGTATCTTTGGGGTGAAGAACTGCAGTAACTATGAAAGCAAAAATTCTACTACCATCTATTTGCACAAAGAGTTTTATCACAAGTAGAAGAGATAGGTTGAAATTCGTGAAAAAAGGTGTCTTTGGCATCGTGAATGTCCATTCCGTGGTTTGTTAGCGATAAGCGTGGATCCTCTTAGAGTAATGGATGTTTGGAAAACATTGTGAGTATTTGCTTTCTTCGGGAGGTAACCAAAATGAGTAAAAGCAAAAAATTACACATTAAAATAGATTGAAGCACTAAATTAAGAGATAAACACATACAGTTTTTCCCAACTGCTGGGAGAATTCCGAAAAATATAACATAAGCTAATGTTCTATTAAGTTTTATTCCACTTCATAGTCGTAATACTCATGTAAATTGAGGGCATAACGGTCAGGTTATATATTTATAAGTACTTTTATGCATTCAAAACAAATTAATTTATACAATATAAACATTTAATTTAATTTAATTTAATTTAAGATATAATTAAATGTGAAATTAAATGAAAAAAGTAAATTATTATTTACAAATTTTTTAAATTTTATAACAAAAGACATAGCATTCATTATTAAATATTTATCGTAGTTTACGTCTTAATTATCATATATTTTTAAAATTATATTTTAAGAAATTTTTTATCGCACTTTTTAATTCTTTAATTGAAAATCATTTTATTTTAGGTAAAAATTGTATGGGCCAATTATGACACAATTAATAAGACAGTTACAAACTAGTGGGCTCTACATAAATGGCGAACATCAAGTTGATAGGATCAGCTCACGTTTAGAAGAATAAAATCTTAATTATAATCTACTAAAATCTGTTATATCTATAGCCACTTCTTGTTAAGATTTAATTTCGACAACCAGAATCACATTGACCTTGATATTGAGAACATAAAATATTAATTTTGTAATTCCGAACTCAAACGAAATTTTAGTTGAATTGTTAGGTTTGTGAAAAAATCAAAAAACTAATTGAAATAAAAAATCATTTAATGAAAATTCTTGAAATTAAATAAATATTAGTTTTAGAGTATTATTGAAATTATAAAATAAAAATCATGTTTTTATTAAGAAGTTTTCTTGAGGTTTTTAATGAAACACTAAGATTGAGATAAGAAGCACTAAAGATTGAGATTGGCACAAATTAATCACGCCCGCTAAATGGAGTTGTTTGTAGTTGATGCAACACATCCTACTTGTGTCGTTCAGTAAGTTGTAAGGAAGTGTTGTTTGTCCTCAGTAACCGAATTGTGCGCAGTTTAGTTGAGTGCGTGGCATTTTGAGGATGTGTGGCCGTTAGGCAATTCTCACAATGTTTTTCTTTAGGTTTCATTACATTGAGTTTTAATAAAAGGTGATTCAAAAATATTTTGGATTGGCTGATTAAATATTGATAAGTGGTCTTGTAGCTTGTTTCTAGTGTGATGGTGTAAGAGTACAGTCTTGTTTTCCCAATTTAAGTAGGATTTTCGAGTTTGTCCCAGTTGTTTATTTGTGTGTTTTTCTTATCAATTATTTTGGTGATTTCGCTTAATGGTATGTTAATGGATACACCGCATAGAATAAATTTAGACTTGAAAGGGTGTATGTCTATTGCGTTAAGACCTTTGTTCAACAGAGTAGTTTTGGCAGTTTTTTTCTGTTTTAAGTTTTTGAATTGAAAATAAACTGTGCCAGAATGAGAGGATCTAGTTTTTGTAATGGCTAGAGGATTGTTTTTGATGTCAAGGTTTTTATTATTTCCAGTCGGTAAAGAGCTTTGTCTTTTCTAGATGATAATTGGTTAGATGGTGGTTAATTTCAGTGTTAGATCCGGTTTAAGTGTTTTTTAAAGGGTGGATCATTCTTTATGTTGGAAATGGATGATGAAATAATGATTGAATTTTGGTTGGAGTGAGGTAAGCATGTACTGGCTACGCTTACATATGATTTTGTTGAGCTGGTTTCGCAATTTTGGGTTTGGAAGGTTTTAATATAATGTAATGTGATGTTATATATTAAGTCATTGAAAAGAATTAAGTCATTTGGGTTTAAAGAAATGTTTGGCTATGAAGTCATCAAAAATTTGGCTCAAAATTTCAGAACTGTAGTTTGTATGTTTAGTGTCAAAACGGGCCATTTTGGTTGTCATAGTCTTGAGTAAAAAGTATGTAAGTTTGTGGTGTTGGAATTTAGTTGGGAGTGAAGTAGTCTTAAGTGAAAAATTATGTAAGTTTGGTGTTGGGAATCTAGTGGGGAATGAATGTTATTAAAATAAAAGTAAACTTAACAATTAATCTTAAAATATTGAATCTATATCGAAATAATTCAAAACTACAAAATTTTTTCCTTGTCTTACAAATTTGCTATCCCAGGACTTTTTATCTTTTTTGTATTGTATTCTTCTACATTTAAAATGGAGTTATCTTCTTTCATAGACAAATACGATGAACCACAAAACATCTCCTTCCTTATAAATAAAGTAATCTTTGAAAAAAATATTAATTTTTTTCCTAAATTTAAAAAACAATTGGAAATAAATAAATTCTTCATAAAATCATACTTTAATTTTTCAAGTAGAAAACAGTCCGAATATTCTAAATTAGAAACTTCAGTAAACAAAGAATTTGAAATGAATGATATTAAAATTAAACATTTTACAAATGAAAATTTCAAACAAACTATTAGTGTAGCTGAAATTTGTGAACTTAGTGAGCTTGAAAGTTTAAAATTTATACTTTTTGCTAAATCAAAAGCTACTATATACCCTATGCTTGATGTAACAGAAAAGGCTATTCTCTTTTACTATTTTTATAAACAAAATTGTTTTCAATTCTTAAAAGTCCTCTGTCAAAGTCTGGAAACACAAATTTATTCCCCTAATACCATTAAAATTGTTGTGGATTACCTTGAATCTTTTTTAACTACATTATTTGATGAAATTGGCTTTAAGAAATTCCTCGATCTCTATGGTAGTGATATGTATTGCTTTTCAAAACTATCTCACGCTCTAACAAAGTTTAATCTAGGAAAATCTCTTAAATTTAAAAAATTATTGGAGGAAGTATATTTAGATATTAATCAATCATTAAGTGTTATTTTGTTTAGTATTTCTTCGATTAAAAACTTTAACTTCCTATTTTCTTATCATATCTTATATTCACTGAAGAATATTCCTATAACTGATAATGTAATAAGTTGTGATCTTAGGTCTTTATATCTTTTCTTTTCCTTTTTATATTCGTATAATTTTGAAAATGCAACTTCTCAATTTTTGAAAAGCACTTTTTCTAAAAATTCTGAGAAAGAACAGGCTTTTGTTTATTTTGTAAATATTAATTCATTAATTTGTAACCTAAATGAAAAATGGTCTGCTGAAAAACTACAGGTAATAATTATGTTTGCTTGGGCATTAGATTTACATATTTTATCTAGAAAGATAACATATACTGATGAGATTTCAGAGAAAATCACAAACATTATATACCAAGAACAAGACATTATAGATTATTGTTTATCGAACAATGTGTTTGCTTGCATTAATGAAGTTATCTTGTCTTCTTCGTATTTTTTTACAAATGAATTTCTCATTAAAAAATTACACTTTTTGATAACGAATTTTATTTCGAATTATTTTTTAAAGTTAAAGCAAATTAAAGACGATTGTGACAATATCTTTTTCTTTTCAAACATAAATGATGATCCTAAAAATTTGTCTAAGTACAAAATTTATCAAAACTTGCTCACAGTTCTTTCCACTTTGTATAAAAAAAATATTTTTGATGCTAGTTTACCTCTTGATTTTTTCAAATCTGAAAGCAATGAAAAATCTTTATTTACCCTGTCTCCTAAGAAACAGAAGTATTGTAATTTGAATAAATTTATAGAATTAGGTTGTGAAAAAGATAACTTCAATCCAGTACATTTTTGTTCTTATATTAATATGTTATCGACTTTTGCGGCATGTTCGTCTAAAATGGCTCATTTAGTTTTTACTTTGCTGGAATCATCTGAAAGTGTTGTTTCTTGGAATCATTTTAATACTGTGTTGCATAACTACTTCACTAATTTAAAGTCTGCTAATAAAGATGAAATATGTGTAATTTCTGAAACGGAACAAAATGGTTTACTTTCTATCCTAGTTCTTATGAAAAAAGTAGCTAAAAATGATTATCTTGCTAGAAGATTTTTTACGAAAAATCAATCAACTCCCTTTCTTAGTGTTCTAATTGGTTTAATGACTTGCTATTTATCTCTGGATTTAAAAAGTGCTATTTTAAAGTTAGTGGCTGTTTTAGTCGATAATTTTCAAATTTCTATGTTTGTTTGGAAATGTCTAGAACAACTTGAACTTGTGAAATATGATGAAAAAAGTCGCTTAATTACAGGTAAAATTAAAAAAGAATTAATTGAAGTTGAGTCTATTTGTCAAAATTATACGCTATCAATTGCACTTTTGAAATTGATGCGTAAGCTTTTCACTTTTTTTGAAGATGAGACGCTGAGTGGAAGTATTTCATCTTTTTACACTGTTCAGCACTTTTTCTTGATATACCTTTATAAGGAGCTTTTTTCTAATTTCAATCACCGAAATTATGACGAAGTCAATCAAAAATGGAAAATAGCTGCACTATGCCTTGAAATATTTTATCATATTTTGTGCGATTTTGATGTTTATTTTTGCATAAACTTTAATGATGATCAATTCAAAAAGATAAAAATTTCACGCTCCCATTCCTTTCTCTTTCAAGTAATTTTTGAGAATGAGCAGTTCTTATCCCTTATTTTGTACATCATTTCTCTAAATTTGGAGAGTTTGGATTCTTACAGTGTTTTTCCGGGCCAAGCCAACTTATCAAAGGCATCCTTGTGGGCACTAAAGATATTGGATTTAATCGTGAATAAAAATAAAGAATGGGTACGTTGTTTGCACCAGCAAGATTTCAATTACACTGTTTTGCCATCTTTCATAAACCTCTACTCATCTCTCATTTCCATCAATGCTACCTCCCAAAAACTTCGTTTTCCAACAAATATTTGCAAGTACGCTGTACACGGCATCGATTACCCCCATCATGCGAATTACGCAATGCAACTTTTGCTATCTTCTGCGAGTTTGGGAAGTTCCCGTGATCTCTTGCATTCACTAAATGCGTCGAAGCAGGTGACCTTGCAGCTTGAGATTTATTTCTCTTTTATCGAAATCCTAAATTACTTCAATTCACTCAATGTCTTCAGTGCACCCGAACACATAGAAACGTTGTGCATTTCTATCTTCAAGTATGTTAGTTTTTGTTGCAGGAATTTGGAATGTCCCACCTTTTCAGATTACTTACTCGGCTTGCAATCTCTAGATGGCTTTATAAATGTTAGCGGGGGACTACATTTTGTAACCGATAAGCCAATTTTGTTATCGATTGTGGTGGAATTCATCACGACCAAATTTCAGGACCAAGATAATTTACACACCTTTCTAACTGATAAGTTCAACTTGGCAATTCACATTTTCAATTTTTTTTCCTCACTTTGTTCTGTTTATAAGTATAAAAAATTTGTGCTCAGTTATTTGAGAAAAGAAGGAAATTTTTTTGAAGTTCAACTGAGCTCTTGGATGAGTCTCTTGACGAATGAAGGTCAATTTTCGGATTTATACATTTTTGTATTTCAATTCTTTTTACAAGCCTTCATTCAAGATGTTTGGCACTGCCATTTCCTTTTCGATAAACCACAACTCTACAAGTACATCGACTTGATCATCGATGATGGACTTGATTCTCTACTCGTGAACTTTTTCCAAAATATCTCTTTTACGATTGATGAAAAATCATCCCCTCCGACTGCAGCGTTTAGCGAATCTTTTGCGAGTGTAAGCAGTGCTTTCTTAAAACCAAATTTCTTCGGCTGCCGTTTATATGACCTAGATCTCATCGAGAGTTACTTTGATAAAGTTTACAACAGGCATGCCAACACGACTCAAAGTAAATCCTTGAATTTTAGCCAAATTAAGGATCACTTCTCTTCGTTAAATTTTATTCAAGAAAGTATATACTATAAAAAAAAGTTTATTGCTTTATTTGACAAGCTTATTCAACTCCTTTTACTCATTCCTCTTCCTGATAAGTACTCGGTACAGAGTATGAATTTTTCTTTCAAAGTTTTACAAATCCTATTTACTAAATGCTCAGATGAAATGTACACTGAATTTTCTGCTCCAATCAGCGATGTAATATTTTCTCTTATCACCTTCCTCTCAAATAGTTTGTTTCAATGCGATGGCTCACTGCCTCCTACAATCACGCCAAACACTTTTCTTAGCATAACGAATGGACTGTTGCATTTATTGAGTATCAAAGTTTTTATTATTTCTAGTCGTGCCAAAAGTAATATTTACGCTTCCTTATTGACTCTGTTCTCCTTACTTATCAAAATGGAGACTTGTGTGTTTATCAAAAAGCTTTCATTAACCCAAACAGATGTTTTAAAATGGAAGCATCAAGCCACAAAAAGCCTTTTAGAAATTTCAAATCCATTCTGGAAGGAAATTTATTGTGATGTATTTAACTCATGTTCATCGATTGTTAAGATCACTGCCATTACAACACTGACATCATTTTTGCGCCTGAAATTACTGAAAATGGAAGATGTCATTTTGGATATGAATCACAAAGGCTTGATACAGTGCTTAATCAAGAGAGTTATTGAAAGTGATTTTTCAGTTTGCCAAGCGTTAGGTCCGAATCCTTCCGACATCAGCGCGCTCTTAATTTTCGAAAGTATTCTCGTGTTCCTTCAGAATGCAGTTTACCATTTCACCGCTGCAAAAGTGATTGTGGAGGCTAAACTACTTCGTCACCTCCTTCAAATGAAATGCCTCTCTTCACTACACATTGCATCGTCCTCTTTTTCGCAATCCCAAGATTTACCCTTGACTCTCCAATTCTCGCAGACAACAAATCCAAGTTACACGACTCATGTTTTGATGCCGCTATTCTCCTTTCTCTCTGCCCTCCATTTGACGTATCGATGCAAGAATCTCTACCTCTCTAATGAAACTTTTTCATTCCTAGCTTCCAACGCTGCTGATTTTCTTAATTTTTCTCTCTTTGCCAATTATGATAGAATGTCTATTTCTCACTTGGCATTTTTTAATTCTATTTCATTTTTGATCAATTCATCTTCTCTACCATTTAAGAGCAGTCAAAGTTTTAAAACTCTTGATGCTATTAACAATTCCTTCCCTTCCGTTCGGACTGGTATGGTGAAAGTTTTGATCTCCATTTTAATGAAGCCTTCATGGAAACTTTCTAATTCTATCGTAATGAATTCTGATACAATCGTGGATTTAATTCAATTTGAAATGTTCAATTCTTGTATGAATTCTTCTTTGCAAAATTGTTTAGATTTTTACTTTAAAGTTGTTGTCGATGAAAAGAATGAAAGTGTGTTTTTTGAAACGTGCTCAAATTCGTGTGATAACCTGAATTTTTCTCTGCTTTTTAGTTTCTTGTCCAAGTGTGAAATGTATTTAAGGTTTCTGGTCTTAATGCAAAATGCGCTTAACGAATACTCCAAAAAAATTTCAGGAAATGATCTCTCACAGTCTTCGTATATAAAGTGCGAAGAACTAGTTTCTTCTAACTTCTGTATAACGTCTATAATCTTGGAACGTCTTATTTTGTACATTTTTACTCGATTCAATAAATTTTTCCATCCAAAATTTCTCACTTCACTTCCACAAAGCGATGATGAATCCAAAAAGCTCCTTCTTAAAAGATTTGTAACGGAGGCAAATTCTATGCCCGTTGTAGAGATTCGGAAACACCTTTTAACCTATTGCAAAGACGGCAGAGAATCAGATAAAAGACTTTTAATGGATTTAATATCTAATGTACAAAAACTTGGTCAGATTAAACTCTAATTTTTATTTTCCCCCTTTTTAAATAAATTTCCCTTTTTATATTTCTACATTTTAAATTGATGAAACAAAATTATAGTTCTTTAAAACCATCCTCTAATATTTTAATTTTATACAGTTTTAACTTATCTTTTCTTTCATTTTTATTTTCCTACTCTTTGATATTTGATATTCATCATTTTAACAGTAATTTAAATATTAGGATCTACCGATTCCAGAATATTAGCCGATATATTTTTATTGTCGTTTACCGATTCCGATACCTCCATTTTTTCGATGCCGATATTCTTCTAACTTCGCTTGATGTTGAGTTTTCAAATTAGTAGTAGTAAAAGTTTTTTCATTTTTTTCTCCACGTGAAATTTCTTTTTCACAAACATTACAAATTTAATTAAAATTTTTAATTTTAAACAAATATAAGGAATCGGTAAAAAATCGGCATTTTTAAAAATTTTTTTAATTGACACCGATTCTTAAAAAAATATCCGATACTACGGATTCCGATAACTATGCACATCCCTAATATTTATGTTATCAATGCTAGATTTACGATGCATTTTTGTTAATAATTATTTTAAAATTTGTCAAACTAGACTGCTTTTATAAGTTTTTGGAGGAACTCATCTAACTTAAAAACTCACTACAATCAAAAATTAGTTTCGCAAATACAAATACGCAACTGTCGGCTTTATAGAGTGAATTTATATAGTAGCTGTCATTTTTTAAATCTTAGGACGGCAACATTCTGATGATTCAGTATCTCTTTTTGAGTTTCTGTACAGTCAAAAATTCCACTGTACAATATGAGATATTTTGAATAGCTAAGATACATTGAAACCTTTCTGTATTAAACATCCTAAGGCAGCAGTTCCCCAAATGTACTCCCCAGGGCGTAAGATTAGCTCAAAGAGGGAGTAGGTGGCTGAAAAAGACCTAAAATGATTAAACAGGCCGCTTTTTCAAAGTATTAAAGATAAAAAATGTATTTTTTTATATTAATTTTCAATAATATTAGTTGAAAAATATTTAAATATATCTTTGTACTGAAAAAAGAGTTTGTTCAACTATTTAAAATATGATTCCAATTTCAATGAAATATCTTTGTGAAGCAGAATTATTGCGATACAAATCGAGTAAGCAAATGGATGGGAAGTTCAAAGTGATTTGCTCTATGCCTTATCTTAATAAATTTATGGTGGCTAAATCTTGGTATACAAATGGTTAAAAATTATTCAAGGAATTATGGGGCCTGCATGTTTTATTATTATCCAATAAGCCGGGCGTGATCTTTTTTTTTTAGCTAAAGAGGGAGCATTGCGCGAAAAGGTTTGGGAACCACTGAGTCTAAAGACTGAATAAAAGTGTTTATTACCAATAGGTCTTGAATATAAAGAGATTATTAGTATATAATGATTTCATTTAAAAGCGAGATAAGCGAAAATTACGCTAAATCTGCCTTAATTTCTGCAGACTTGATATGCATGGGAGCGTGAGGTAGGTTGTCTTGACCAGGACTTCTCAAATTACTTTTACATGTGACCTCTACTTTTTGTGCAGGTTCTGACAGAGGCGCCTCCATGTGGTGGGACAGAAGCGCCTCCATGTGGTGGGACAGAAGCTCTTTCAAGAGATCAAACTCCCACAAATAACTTTACTGGAAAGCAGAAGAATCCGCTGTTTCTTCAACTAAAGTTTTTTAACTGCTTTTTGCTGTATAGCGTCCAGAATGGCGTCACGCTTCTATTTCTCTATATTCTTTTTATGAAATCCAAGAAACCATCAGCTGAATCCGTAAGTCTATTCTTAGCCGGTGACATAGAAGCTAATCCAGTTCCTTGCACATGTACTATATATAATTTGCACATCACATCTTCACGCACTGGAGATGGATCAGTCATCTGCATGTAGCAAGTGGTTCTACCGTCGCTGCACTTTACTCAGAACACTCAACTACAAACGGGATTTTCCTTCAATGCCAACTATCATCATACCACTCTACAATTCCCACAGAAGCAATGCCTTTCAATGAAGCCTGCGCAACCTCTCGAAATTGTTCCCACTATCCGTCTCTAAATTCCACTGCTTCGCAATCAACAAACCTAAAAACATTTATCAAGGACCACACCCAAAAATCCAGTAAAAAACACAAAACAAAGTTAGACGCGTGCCTAAAAGCGATCGCAGAAGCATCAACATACTGCACTTAAATATTGATGGCATCCGTGACAAACACATGGAACTCAAACACTTTATAGATGTACATAAGATCTACATAGCCATGATAAAAGAAACCAAACTGAAACACACACAAAACACCAAATATCCCCAAGTATACAAGCAATTAGACAAGATAGACAACATGGCGAAGAAGGCGGGGACCTAATCACATACATACACCATAACATTCCATACATAGAAAGAACTCAACAGTTAAGAATTCTTACTCAAGCACACACGTTCACAGAACTTCAAGCTCTCAGGATTAAAACGGACACAACAAAGACATCATACTAAGCGGCACATATATACCTCCAGAACACCCATCAGGTTTACCAACAAACTACAAAATCAGATTGCAGGCATTGAACACTCTTCCAAATATTGTCTTGGGAGGTGATTTTAATTCCTAACACACAGAGGAGAAGAAATATGCACTCAACTAGATCAACTCTTCACTCTCAATAATATAAACATGCCCGCATACCACATCAAGCTAACTTGAACTGTACATCTCCAGACATTACATTATTCTCACCACATAAATTATTCATTCCATCAGAAGGAAAACAGTGACAGATCTCTCTTCAGATCATTTGTCTCACACTACGTACTACAGCAGACATATTCTCACACAAGCGCAACATTCTTTACAAATGCGTTGCTGGGAAGAAGTTCCGTTAAACTTCCGAGCCTCTACTTCAAGAACTAAACAACACACCATAACATCTGAAAGAATAGTGAACAACACAGTCCCACACTTAAACGGCATAATTAGTAAAGCGAGCAAAGCACATATTCCCAAAGGCAACAAGAAGCATTTTACTCCCAATTACACTTCAGAGATAAACGAGCTGATAAGAAAATGAAACAATCTACGTGACAGGCCAAATCCACATTCTCACATCACTACACAGCACATACACACCCAAACACACATATTAAGAGAATGATTCTAAAAAAACAAAGTCAAAATTTCGAAGCCTTTAATTAAACTCTAAACTTGAGAATAAATCCAACAAAATTTCACAGAACCATACGTAGCATCTCAAACTCAAACAACGAAATTACTCCAAGTAATGCTTCTATTACCACATCAAATAAAATTCCAACTCGAAAACAACTCTCATAAAACATTATTCTAAAAAATAATCTATACAATAGTGAAGACAGCTACATCTACAGACGCAAGCACGATTTCATTATAGGCACTTCTGCAACATTTGACACAACAGAAGACATTGCAGTGTAATAAAACAACTCTTCAGCCACGGGTGTTGACAAGATATCTAACATTTGAAACACATTGGCCCTCATGACACATACAAACACTTTCAAACACTGTGAACTTATACCCATACTGCATAATACCTCACATTCGAAAGGTAAGGAAAATCAAACAAAGGATCAAAATGCGGTATCGTACATACCAATATCACTACTCTGCACACCTGTCAAAGTTATAGAATGGCTACTTTTCAAGAAAATGTCACCTTACATATTACTATCAACTTCCCAACACGGTTTCAGATCAAATTATTCGACCACCACATTACACAAAAAGTAAACGACGACATTAACTTCATGCGCCCACAACATAGAACATTACTGGTCACAATAGACATTAGTATAGTCTTTAACATTATTCCACGTTACCTCCTTATCAACAAAATCTAAAACACACTATTACCCAACAATACGAAATGATGTCTTACTACTACTTATCAGGTAGGCAATCCTTCGTACACTCTAATGGTATATCATAAATCACAAAAACTTCCCTAATGCTATTCCACAAGGTTCAGTCTTGAGTCCAACATTATTTAACCAATGCATGCACGATATATCCACTCCCAGACAATATCAACCCAATTATATCTACTCAGGCACAAACTGATATAAGAACTCGAAAACAGGCTAACGCAAAACAGAACCAAAATGACACAAACCAATTCCTCCCTCTAGAACGCTTCTTACAAACCACAACAAAGGACATTAACCCAAACCAACTGCCACGCTAAACAACATT
Organism: Nectonema munidae; assembly: GCA_030549495.1. NCBI lineage: Eukaryota > Metazoa > Nematomorpha > Nectonematoida > Nectonematidae > Nectonema > Nectonema munidae. The sequence continues at coordinate 490,644 of JAUIRK010000971.1, read as the reverse complement.
ATGATACCATGCAAGCATGAAACAAAAATGCTAGGAGTGTCATAGACACTTCCATGACTTTTACAACACACATAAGCAAGATAATCACAAAATGCAGACCCAGACTCAACGCACACAAAACACTAACAGCCAAAAGATTCGGTCAAAACAACCAAACTCATGTTTGTTTAAAAACAATACATGCGTTGAGTAATGGACCAGGCTAGCCCAGCTTGGGCTTCTGTCATATTCAACACACAGTAAATAAATTGTAAAAAGAACGCAACACCGCACTCAGAATCATATTGGGCAGCACCCAATCAACACCTACACAACACTTGCATGCAGAAACAAAGATTATTTCAATCAAACAGCACCTTGACATGAGAGGCTCACAATTGCTTGCTTTAGTAACAGACATTAAAGATAGTCCATGCTAAAACTCCTCATCAATTCTAAACAAGAATTTTAAAGTCAATACCCCAGACAGCAAATACGGCACAATACAAGAAAAACATTCACACACACTCACACCTCACCAGACAAGCTCTCACTAATTTTGCTGACAACAAAATACTGGACACTCCCTTACGTTAAGCAATACAGAAACCTCTCCAGGACAGAAAGAGTACGCCTCGCAAGGTTCCACTGCGGCCACCACCCAGCATTAAACACCTTCAAACATCGACTAAGCAGCACCCACACAGGCATTTGTCCTCTTTGTCAAGCCAGTCCACATACATTCAGACATATTTTAGAAGCACTCAGACAATTTCATATCAACAATGTCAAAGAGGTTTGGATGTTTGCATACAAGCGTGGTTGCCTATCTTGGTGGTAACGTTCAATAATTTTAAAGTATTTAAATAATAACTAGAATCGCTTAAAAGTGTAGAGAGTAGAAAGAAAATTGTTTTTTCTAGATGTTTTAATACGGGAGCTTAGAATATGAAGCTTGAGCCCTAAAATTCAAGACCGAGACTTTCGAAGTCGAATCCACCTCTAAAGTCCAATGGCTTCTTAACCTGGAGTCCTCGGATATCCACAATTTTTTAGCATAATGACGCAACAGCGTATTAACCAAAAGTAGTTTGAGCGTTGCTATGTAAAAAGCTTTAAAAAGTATAACAAAATATTAATTAATTTAAAAGCTTTTTTTTAATTATGTATACTTTAATAAAAAATTCTGTTTAATTAAAAATATAGAATTTTTTGATTTTAATTAATTTTTTGACTCTTAAAAAGAATCTGACTTTATTGACCTAACAATATTGTTTATAATGGAAAATATGGTAAAAAAACGAACAAATGGCTGTTTTTTGGTATTAAACAGATTTTAAAACTGGTTGGTTTTTAATGTCGCTACTTAAGGGTGATTAATAATATAGTATATCGCAGTCCGTAGACTATTTTTTTCGGAGATGTAGAAAAAGTTACAATATTTAGTTTACAAAACATACCCAACTTCAGCGATCAAGATTTTGCAGTGTGTTTTGCATAAATAAGAACGACGTGGGAAACTCAACTCAAATACTTTTTGTGGACTGTAGACTATAGTAGTGCCTTTTACCTGTAAACTGGTGTTGTGAGAAGTCGAGCAAAAGGTGAATGAGTCTGATTATGTCACTACCTATTAAAAGTACGAAAAACTCAGATTTTATACTCTATTACCAAAATAATAAGCATTAAACTTGCTTTAACGACCACATTCTATTTTCAGCAATTAATCTCTTGGTTTACCACGTGTACACAAAGACCACATTTCATGCTTCCCTTAACCCATTTAAGGCCAAGCAAAGCAGACGATATATCTAAAAAAACGCAGACGATTTATATTTAAAGTCATTGAAAAAAGCAGACGAAGATGAAATTACTTATGTTCCAAAATAGGAACATTGGCCGTAAATGGGTTAAGTGGTCCCTTAATAATGCAGGTTTAACTGTAGCAGAAAAAAACTGTAGACAAATATAATAAATTTCAATCAAAAATAGAATCCCTTAACTTTTTCTCAAATCAGATAAATGAGTAACCGCGCCTTTGCTAGATTCCAGCATAAATAGAGTTTTTTCTTTTATCTATCCTTTGTCTAAACGATTTACAACTTTAGTAATAGTAGAGATCTCCGAAATTAAACCATATAATTTCATTTGAAATATATCCAGAGAGCAAATTGAAAGAATCACCTTGACCGATACGAATTTTGATCTGTTAAATACTTTTAAAAACTTGCTAATCTCTTTGTGAGTTAGATCTACCCGGTAAAACTTCAAACATAGTGGGTCGAAATAAGTTTGCTTTAGACATTGTACTAGAAAGAATGTGCAGGCTCATTGTTGGACTCACTGTACGCTGTTATGATAGAAAGTGGAAATGAAATAACTAACATCAGGCGCGATAAAAAAAATGTAGAGTACTTCCAAACAAGGCTTATATATGAACCAAACAGAAAACGTGTACAAACATATAAACAAGGTTTGTATAAAGTTTTGTACATCAGGGATTTAAATAATGAAAAAAAGTTTTATATTTATAAGCTTATGGAGTGGCCCTTCTTTATAGTCCAAGTCGGAAGGGAAGAGTTGGCGTTAAAGGCGTTTTTAAATATTTGGAGTCGGAAAGTGCTATGAGTTGGATAAAATTCCCTTCTGATTCCACAACCCTAATTCATGAAGTAGTAAAAGAAATGAGAAAGATGCAAAAATGAAAGACTACAGATACACTTTTTTGGAAACGCGCTCCTATTTTATGATATTTGAAAAGAAAATTCTTTCCAATTAAAAACATCTTTTTGAAAAAAGAAAATTTAAAGTATATCCTTTTTCAATATATTGTCTGTTTCATCTTTTCTGATATTTTATATACCTATCTTTTATTTGTTTAGATAATATTCAATTTGTGAATCAAAGTAAAATGAGTGGAAATATAGAAAAGACAAAGATAAACTTCTGCCAATTAGCAGTCAATACAAACTTAAACGACTCTGTCTCATTGAATCAATCCGTACAAGATGAGAAAAAGAGTTTTGCCTTCTTTGAAAGTGGAAAGCATGAAAGGCGCCTCAGTTTCGACACGGCCAACGTGTACTGCAGTGAATTAAACGACATTGACGTGATAGCTAGCGCCGAAAACATCAAAAAACTTTTAAAAATGGCGTATAGCTCGCAAGACATCAGCATCATGATACACCGCGTCAACAACACCCTATTACTAGATAACAGCAACATCCACGCATATCTCAGCAAAAATGCGAAAAAGGAGTGGGCATGGTTCAAGGAATTTCAGGTGAAAGAGTTGATGAGTAGCGAGAGAGTTCGCGATGGTTTAGCGCCATGTGTAGAGGAAGCGAATGCCGCACTGGTAAGTACCCAAATTCAGTTAAATTTCTTATCTCAATCACTCATCCTTAAAGGGGATGAGGACAAAGGCAAAGAAGTCGTCAAAGACATACCTCTGCCCCATGTGAAAAATGTTAAGGATATTTTTACCAAAAACTACATCTGGAACTTTGAAAACCTCAAAATGTTGATTTCTTCAGACTTGCCTATATTCGGCAATAACAAGTCACCGGCTATCAGCTTGCAGTTGAAAGATATGCGCGAACCCATCAACGTGCTAACAGGCATCGATTATTGGCTAGATAATTTGATGTGTAATGTTCCTGATCTTGCCATGTGCTACCATCTTGACGGATTCGTAAAAAAATACGAATTCTACAAAACGGAAGATCTACCCAACATGGACAATTGCAAGTTTTCTTCAAATGTGATAAAAAATTTAGCCAAAAATTTGATTACCTTCGTCAAGTCAAATTGCATCAAGAGTGGACACACTTATTGGTTGTTTAAGGCGGGCAATGACGACTTTGTGAAGTTGTATGACCTATCAAGTATATCAAGCGAAAGTTGTAAGCACCCAGGCAAAACCCCCTTCGTTCTGCCTGTCACATATCTCTTGTATAAAATGTTTGTAAACATCAGAAAGAAGAAAAAGGGCATCGATGACGGTGTTTACCCCATTTTAAAGGTGCTGGGGGAAAAGTGTATGGAAACTTTAAACATCTACATCCAGCAGTGTGGCCAGCTGTTTGAAGAGATCATTCAAATGTATGCCTCTATCGCTTTTTACATTTGTGATATTTACTTGCCCGATAGTACGGATCCATTTTTGTGCACTGATTCCTTGGAATACCAGTGTTTTGAGAGTGGTGCATACAATCAAAGCAGTGGGCTAGATTTTGAAGAAAATTCCGCGCCATCTGACAACACCTTTTGGTTCACCAGTATTCAAAAGCTAAAGACGAAATATGAGAAAAAAACGAAGACGAAAAACAACAAGGAAATCGCAAAAACTTCCCTCTGCTTCACTGAAAGGTGCTACAAGAGTATCAAGATTGCTTGTAACGCTTTGCACCTGATCAATAAATTTTATGAAGAAGCAGCTTCAAACGACGACATCCGCTCCACAAATCTGCAATGCGAAAAATGGATTTTGTCGGCAAAAGCTTTATTTCTGCACAAAATTTCTTTCTCTTACGCCGTACTCACAAACATCGCTCTCAGAAAGGGCAAGTTAGGACGAGCGCTTAAATTTTTAGCAGTAGCTCAAAGGTGCTATACAACCTTTTGTGTGGGATACTTTGATGACGTTAAAGACATTTTTCCCTTTGAGTTGGAGTATATTTTGTTGAATTTGATGGAACTGGCAGGCGATGCTCAAACACTATTGGCTAAAAGTGAAAGTTTCGATGTAAATTTTGAACAATTTGGATACACGTTACCACTGACTGAAAGAGTATTAGCAATTGTAGAAAGCATTACCCATGAAGTGGAGCATAAATGGAGTTACGAACTGAGTGCATCCCAAGTGAAGTCGTTGACGATTGCCTCCATCTGTTACAATAAAGCAATTGATGCTGCCACTTCTCTGGATAACACGCTCGTCTTGCAGAGATTGTGCAGTAAAAAGGCTAATCTCAAAAACGAAACAGGCCTGTACTATTTGTATAGAGCTGCCGCACATGCTAGCGAAAGTAACATGAAGATTGATGACATTTGCAACACATTCATCAAAAAGAGTAATGAAGCTTTCGAGGATAGCAAAACTTACTTTTCTCAGTACAAGGATTCACTCAACTCAGCATTTGTTCTTTGCAACCAATCAAAATTGCTTGAATTGAAATGCCAGTGCTGTCAATCAAAGGATATAGAAGATTTATTGATTTCCCAACTAGAAATAAATAAGAAAGCCCTATTATGTGCGCTTTTGGCGAAAAAATCTACACTTGTTGCGAATATCAAAGAACACATGTCTACACTTCATGGAAGAATAAGTGAAAGTTTGAAAGTAAAGAGTGATGACGACACTTCTACCGAAACTGAGGATAAACGTATACAGCATTTGAAGTCTGCAATAACTTTAATAGCGAATAATGATGATTCTTCAGAAAGGAAAGCCTATTTAAGTTTGGATATAGCTACTATTCTTCTAGAAAAATTCAGAAAAAGTGTTGATGGGGAGCAACTTTTTCAAGAAGCAAATTTATATTTCACAATTTCGTATGATTTTTTTTCTCAGAATCACTTTGAAATTCCTGCTTTCATAACAAGTGTACGCAAACTAAATTGTTTGTTTATTTACTGTGAAAAGAAGGCTGAAACAAAACTTAAAAAAGACGAATTAAAGATGAAGTTTTTATATAAAAAAGTGCGCGAAATTTTTCTGAAAGTAAATGAAAATGACGTTATTAAACTCTCAGAACAAAATCGGGAAAATTTTTTAAAAGCAATAATTGAGTTGTTAGATCTAACAAAAATAAATCTTCAAACTTCTAATCAACAAATACAGAACTTTGCTGAAGAAATAAAGTTAATCCTTGAGGAATGTGAAACAACGAACATTCATTCCACAGTAGAAAAAATTCAAAACTTTATAAGTGAAATTAGATAAATTCTTATCTTTCAAAGATAAGATTTTTGTGAGTATTTTTATGCACAATATACATCAAACACTATTTAATTGTTTTTAAAATTATCAAAATTTTATCCCTCTGAAAGCTTCGATTTGTCAAACAAGATGTTTTCCAAATTTTATCATAATAAATTCGTTTCAAATTTTTTAATTTTTAGACTTAATTTCCGAAAAATGATACCAACTTGGTGTCTAGTATTCCATCATAGACTTCTGCTTAAAATTTTGAAAAAATAGCGTCCGTTAAACTAAAGACCGCCAGAAAACAATTGAATGCTATATTTATAATTTAACAAATATGTGCATTAGTTCTATAATCATTGTTAAAAAATTCTCTAAAGTTTTCCATTTTACAATTCGATTTTACCACACTGCTACTTTTTTTGCCTTAATTCTACATTATTTAGATACTCGAGGAAGGATTGTTCGATATATGTAAAATAATCATACTCTGGCAAAAACAAATTTAATTGTGAGCGCATGTTCATAATTTAGAGGGAATATCATCTAAATCACAGCCTTACAGATCATAGAAAGAAAGAATCATAAATCAGAGAAAGAATTTGAGCGGATCGTCAAATTTATGGGTGTGACTTTTTATCTAAATCTAGTACCTTTTCAAATTTTCACTAAATTGGCAAAAACTTGTTTTCATTATTAACATATGAAAAATAAAATGTTATCATATTTTTTCTCAAGAAATCCTCAGAAAACTTCTAGTAAAATTCAAAATAGATTTATTATATTTTTAATATATAAAAATAGGTTTTTTAAACTAGCAAAAATTTTGAAGGAAAATTTAGGGGATTAGGAAAAAAATTGGTAGAATTTTAAAAATTCAACGATTTCAAGATAAAATAGTATTTTTTAAACTTTTAATATGTAAAACTTTTTTAACTGAATATTTTAATATGTAAATTTTTTATATAGTTAATTCGATATTTGTTTACATAGGCAAAAGAGTCGGATTTGAAGTCAGACTTTTTACCTTAGGACACAGCATAATCATTATTTTCTAAAAATTAAATATAACGGTAAAATGGAGATGTGAGTAGGATTGCGTGCCTAGAATCTAGCGTTGATTTTCAATGGTCTCGGTGTCAAATCCCAGCATTTCGATTTCACCAATCATTGTTCGTTCGCCTTAGAAATATGTTATGAAAAAGTGTTATCAATCACGAAGTGAGATCACACATTGATTTTTGGCACTTGAGATTTCGCGCGCACACAACAATGTATATTGACAGCAGGAATTTTTTGCGTGGTAAAAAGTTTAGCTGCAATTCTGAAAGAATGGCTAGTCAAAATTAATGCGTAGTGGCAAGGCTATCTTTTACTACCATAGGGAAAAGGTTGCGTAAAATATGAAGGGTCTCTCCTACTTAATATCGATATATAAAAGATATCACATGTCTTTGTTAATTTCCTTCAAATTGAAAAGCAATACTTTCCCAAATGATTTGTAATTGTATCATGTGGCATGCTATTGCATATACATTAGCAATACTCTTTTTAGTGTTTCTTAGTAGCTTGGGCTTTTTTTTTTAGAATATTGGCTTTCATTATAAGTTGGCATTTATTTATGCAGCCAACTATATAAGGAAACCGTAACTAGAGCTTCAAGTAGTACATGATTTGGGTTTAAATCAGAAATTAACCATAAAGTTATTGCAGCTCTTAGCTCAAAACTATTTAAAAAAGGAGAATGTAATTAAAATGATAGGAAAGAAATTTTATTTGAAAAAACTGAATCAATTTGTAATTGAATGAAAAAAGGAATTAATTGGAGACATGCGCACAGATAAGTTATGAAGTATTGATATATTATCTGATATAAAAGGAATACAAAAGTTCTTTTCTAAAGAAGGATCAAAATGAATCATAAAATATCTTTTGGACATTTGAATGTGGAGGAGTGCCAAAGTATAGCAGAGGAAGTTTGAATTGAAGTGTTGAATTAAACTACATGAAAAAAATACATCTAAAATAAGAAAATGAGGGAATTAATAAACGCTTAGGCAAATAAATAAGCATGAAGGAAGGCCACACTGAAATTTTAACTCCAAACATCAAGAGCTGCATTTCCAATATTTTCAGCTCTTGCGAGCCGGATAAAAACAGTAGGACTCAAAAGACACGCATAAACTTATTTTGAAACCAACAATAACAGAATAAATTATTTAAAAAACATTAAAAATGTTTGAATGAAGTTTTTATTCTGATTTTCCCGGAAAATTTACATCCATTCTTTTTTAACAATTTTGTCAAAATCAGAAGTTAAATTCATAGCAGCAGAACGGTATCTATTTTATCATTTGCTAGTCTTGTTCTATCGTTTGACTTATTAATATTCATTTCTTAAAAAATTGCTTGCAAAGATAAGTCGTGGCAAATAAGAAAAAGGAAAAAAAAAGAAATAAGATAGCGTGGTTTGTAGGTACCGTGGGGTGTTTTCATCGAGAAGGCACAATTGCGCTGCTTGTATCGAACTATGAGGAAAGTAAGCTTGGTGCGGGATCGAACCCAACACCTTGAGTTATCAAAACCCAGTATCTAACCAGCTAAACTCACGCCAATAAGATCAATCAATTACGTTATAGAAAAGTTGTTTTTCATTAGTGAATTACTTTTTAAGTCAATGATTTCCAGCTGAAAAACTGATCGTAATTCTGATCCATCGACTGTAAATGGGGATGTAAAAATTGAAAACTCAAGTTTTAAATCACTGAGTGCGGGCCTTATGTTTGACACACCTGTTAAAAATCATTGATTGAGTTCTACGTAAAATACTTGAACCTGGAGGGATATAAATATGTATATATGGGCGGGCATACAAATAGCATGGATTTTCACTTAAAAAATATTATCCATAGACAACAAATAAGATGAATCTTAATCACCGCAGAAGACGATATGTGACAGTTAGTATGTTATTCTTGTGTCACATGAACTTGAATCGAATTGACGATTCGCTTATATTTTAAAGATTAATACCCTAAACCTCTACAACAATGAAGAGAGCAGAAAAGTGCTCTTGATGCTATCCCTCAAGGACAAAACATAAAATAAGAAAAGCTAAAAGCAAACTTTTTCGCATCATTCCATATCAAAATGATTACGTTTTCATCTTACATGTGAAATAATACATGAAAGTGCCCTTTCTAAATACTATCATTATACTTGAAGGTTGTGATTCTTTTAAATATATTTATTGTCTTAGTAGAGAAACGCATAGTAAAAATGGGTTAGGGTTAAACGTTTGCATCCCTCACACCTACTTTGGCTATGCGCCTGAGTTGAGGAATTGCTTCAGTTCTTTAGGACATTTACTGCATACCTATTCTCACAAATATAGATATGCGTATGCTAAAAGTTCCATTAAACGTTGTGCCTAACTTCTTTTTTGATAATAATCAGGATATTTATTTCTTTCGAGAAAATTTATATGATCAAGAATATATTTTTTTAGGGTTCAAGAATTTTTAGAATGAACCAACACTACCCTAGTTAGCGCAGAAAGAAATAAGAATAGAGAAATGAGACCTGGTGAAAAGCTTACGAACAAAAATACATAGCAACACATAATAATAATAATAATAATCAAAAGCCAATTGAAAATGACAAAATAGATTGGAACAAATGATAATAGAAAAAGGAAGAAAAGTAACAAAATGTTAGATGCAAAAATAAATGTAAAACTGAACCGCTTCGTTAAGACAGCTTTTTGAAAACTATTAGTCTGCTTTTCTTTTTAAAAGAATTTATATATAGCATACGGCAGATCAATTTTATTTTATGGAACACTGGTGTTCCATTCGGTCCCTAAGGTTCGTTTGAGCTCTCTTTGGGTATGAAGTTTCATATATTCATAAATTCTTAAGATTTTTGTTTTGTGGGTCACTGGTGACCAATGTGCGTGAAAAGGTTTTAAAAGGCTCACAAAATGGCCAGGCAAATCGTGATTGCATTCCCTAACCCTTTGAGGATTAGTGTGACACCGGTGTACCAAGAAATAATAATCGTCTGCTTAAAACATACAAAAATGAATGGAAAAAGAAAGCAGACGATTATTCTTCAAGATTCTGGTCCTCAAAGGGTTAACCCTTTCATTACCAGAAAAATCAGACGATATTTATTAAAAAGCAGAAGATTCATATACAAAACTATTTGAAAAAGCAGACGCAGGTAAAATTGTTTATGTATCATATATGATACATTGGTCACAAAGGGGTTAAAAATTAAGTAAGATGCATTGGGATTGTGAAACAAATCTTGAGTCAAATGAAAATAAAATGAGGACGCCCATCACAGTAGTAATCGTGGAAAGTTTGAACAGTGTAACGGCAGGTGTTAGTAAAATCGCAAAAATATCTCTTATACAACAGCATGTTCTAAAAAGGATTCAAAATCTAATCACATATGCGCGCATATAAAATTTTTAATTGGCAAAAATTTGCGACTTTGAGTAAATTTTTTGCCATATTTTTAGAATTATTCAAAAGCGATAATAAAGAGAATGTATTTTTTCAACGAAAATTATTTTTAATAAGAGATTGTAGTTAAACTCGTTAAAAAGGCCAAGTTAAAATCTCATTAAAATATTCTCTCCTTCAAATGATCAATAACATGAAGTTAAATTACCACCATACTGAAATTTTAAACAATAAATGAATGAAAATATCATTGAATTTCATGAATTCTCGAATTTCACGTTTATACTTTAGCACAATTTGACTTCTCATAGTAAAAGATTAATTATCATCATTTCAATTTTTATTTGCATTCTACCTATTTAACAGAAACATCAATGGAAGATGTTGAATTTAGTCGATTTTGTGTAGCTTAAACCAGAGGTAAAAAACTCCATAATTAAAAAATGCCTATGTATTTTTATATATTAAAATCACCCATTATGAAATTTAGTAGTCTGAAGCAAATCCGGCATAAAAAGAATTAAATACTTTAAAATCAAGGCAAAAACAACCACCTGTATTATAAAAATTTATAATTTATAATACAATGTTAAAAAGGCAAGATTTATTGTTCTTTATAAAAGCATTAAAAAAACTTCTTGGAATCAGGATTCAAAATGTAAACTTTGGCTAGAAAGTGGTTATATTCAAATCATGATAAACGAGTAATCGAGGCAAGTCAAGTCAGGTAAATTATATAAACTAAAATGTTTAAATTAATAATTTGTTCACTAGCCCACTGTTTCATAATGTGGTTCAGAGAAAATATTGAGTGAAACACAAATAAAAAATATCTGATAGTCTTTTCATAGGCCTCGATCGAATATGAATCTACCAGTAAGTGAAAATTTGAAGTGAAGATGCCACATAAAGTTTAGAAGCGGAGGTTCAAATTTAATGTCCATATAAATTATATAAGATAACTTAAATATTTTGATGCGTAAGAATTACACTGTAATTCGTTTTTGTTTTCGTGGCAAATCCGTGTCATTTCATAACTTTTTATATTTCAAAACAATAGAAAATGCAAAGGATTCACTTTTAACTTTGTTTTTGTGACTTACCCAGTGATTTTTTGATGAAAATGACTAAATTTCATTATTTTTGAAGAAAACCAAAAAAATAGACAGAAGGTTTTATATTTTGAACCATCTGATACAAATTTAGCAAGTAAAAAGTGCAGTTTTGGCATATTCACGCGCATGCAACAAATCAATTTCGGGAAAAAGTCATTGAATGTAGTTTGCCAGCATCTTTCCAATGTAATTTAGATAATTGCAAATTAACTCTTTCAACGAGAATTTTTTGAGTCTAATAACCTACTTTCTTCTTCAATGAAATTTTATATAATTGAAGCAGACGATTCCAATTTTTGGTGCAGTGGTGTCCAAACCATATAATGGGTTATGAGAGGAAATAAAAGAAGAATTCTTATGAAAACTCTGATACAGTGTAAATGCGTGTGTAAGATTGGTTAGATACTGGGTTTCGATAACTCAAGGTCTTGGGTTCGATCCCACATCAAGCCCACTTTTCTCATAGTTCGATACAAGCGGTACAGTTGTGCCTTCTCGATGAAAACACTCCACGGTACCTTTACAGTAAATTACCAAACATATGACTTTCGTAATCTATGCAAAGAAAAACTTACATTTTTTCAACAAAATTTGAATGAAAATAAGATAAAAACTTCCAGTTTTTTTTAGAAAAACCCAGAATCTTTAGAATGCATTTATAATCGAATTGAGCAAACCCCAAAAAATTAATTGACCCAAAAAAACGGATGAAATTAATTAATTTGATATAAAACTGACTACCTTAACACATTAAGCACCATAATAATGAGAGGGTCATTTTTGTAATATCAACAATATTTGACTCTGGTATTTTACCAATTAAAATAAGGAAATAATAAAATGCAGTTGGGTTAATGCTGTTGATGTTTTAATAAAAGTTTTTCCATTAAGTTTCTTTCTCATTAAAATATGGTAAGAATAATATGAATGAGCTAGTGAAAAGAGAGTGAATATCGTAAGAATTACTTTGAGGATTAGAACAAAATTCAACGAAGTGCATCCAGTAATGACGAGTAAGAGAAAGAAGGAAAGACGGGAGACGTGCAAGTAATGAGGGAGGATCAGTGTCTTGATGATTAATTTATTGGAAATTATGTAGCTAATCACAATGAAGATCCATTGGAGCGCATTGACCTTTATCACGCACAAAAGCTAGCAAATGGGTTAAAAGTATTAAAATGCCAAAAAATTAAAAGAATACATGTTTATGAGAAATTGCGAAATCGATGCAAGTATATACTATATACAGGGGCGCACATCCAAAGGGGGAGTTTCGAATCAATCAAGCATCATGTCAAGCTGCTCTGAAATTCCTATCGAACATATTTTACAAACGATATATGAGAGTTATATAATAATAATCCATTGCTTCAATATGCACACAATAAGTAAGCAATGTTTATCACAGTGTCTCCTCTTTGTAGTATTTTTGAGCAAACACATGTTGATGATCCACAAGATTTTCCATCTTCTGTCACAGTGATTCTATTTCTCTTTCTCTCTCCTGTTTTTCTCTGCTAAAACTCAATCATTCACTCAAGCTCTCTTCTTTCACTCAAGCCCTCTTCTCTTGTTAAGCTCTCCTATCTCATTCAGCTCTCTTCTCTCCAGTGACGTAGCTAGGCTGGGGCATGAGGAGCCGTGCCCACACTCCTATGTACCGCATGGTGCCCCCATTCATCTTATGCGATATCAGTTTTTGAAAATTTCTCCATCAAGAAAGCATAAATAATGTTGCGCAAGTTTTTTGTTTATAAATTGTGCCTCTTTTATCAACTTTTTTTTCGCTATAGATAAACAAATAGCCTATGAGGCGAAATGTCTGTCGACCGTTAGTTTAGATAATTTTTATAAGGGTTAGCTACTTAAACGTTGGCTTTTGCTGCTTATATAAACTTGAAAATATCAAATAAACTCTAATTCTTTATGCCTCATATTATTTTGAAATTATTCTGAGAACAGACGGTTCCATTTTAAAATAGTGAAAATTGCTTTATTAGTTTATTTTGTTTCCTTTCTCTATGTTAATTATGTAGAAAATTTTTCAAGTTTGAATAAAAGGTAAGGTGCAGCGGGTGTATTTTCATTGACAAGGCACTGATGTACCGCTTATGTCAAACTAAGAACAAATTCGTATCGATGAGGAATCGAATCCAGAGGCTTCAGTGCTGAGTCCATCATCTCAACCAACCTGCCATGCCACCCATAGAGTATGCTGTAGAGGATACGTCAAATTAGTTTACAACTCTATAAATTTTTCTGATAGACTTTTTTTCCTTAAAAGTTATTATAAAAGGCAAATCATTGCAAAATGTTAAAAGTTATTTTACTTTTTGTAGATTTTTGTAGCTTGTATCAATTTAGCTTCTAAACTATTTTTGAATGATGCTGAGTAAAATTAAATAATGCGATCTTAATTTTTTGTTTTATTTTTGTTTGCACAATTATAACTTCATTTTTATAATCATTTTTAAATAAACAGGTCTACAGGATAATCATTTTGAAATCACATTTTTTCATATAAACATCGCAGGGTGTCTAGTAGACTCTTTGCCTTTAGACTACATTCACTCATATAAAACTATCCAACCTCCAGTTATTTGTTTTCTCTATTAATCAAATATCCTTTCATCAATTCCTGTAATGCGTCTGGTAGACTGACTACTTCATTTTTCAAATGAAAAGCCTATTCCACCCCCTAACAATTTTGGATTTTTTTAAACTAGTGTATATTCGATATGCAAATTTAATTAAAATATTTTCGCTGGAAGTATAGTATTTAAATTAATTACAAATAAATTATTAATTAATTTTTTAATTTCTTATAAATTTAGGACTTTAGGTATGCGCTGAATACACTCTATTTTAAAGGATTGCTTGAATATTTGGTCTCCCGTGGTATTTCCAGACCACTAATTTTGAAAATTGCAACAAAAAATTTCGCCCCAATAATTTTGAGGATGTGCGCCCCTGACTATATAGTATATATTAGGGCTCGTAAAAACACCGACAACTTAATGGACTCGAATAAATTGTCATATTTTTACATAATTAAAATGGGATTTATATGAAGTCCCTTATGTAGAAAATAAAAATTAATATTTATCTGACTTAGACATTCAAGAAACATATTAGAAATTTTTTTGTAGGTTATGCTGTCTAAAGGATAAATTTAAAGTATATTTATATTTATTTTTTTAATTTTGTCTCTTGAAATAATCATTAAAAAAATTGATAGCTTGTAATGTTTAGAAGGCAAGGAAAAAAACAAACGTTAGTTATAAACATACCACGGCATTAGAAAACGCCCTTTCTGCTTCAATCACAGCTTTAGGCTCTGTCGAAAGAAATGCTTGATATATAAACGCAAAGTGTTCAGCTTGAGGACCAGTTGATTCAAAGTATTAAAGTTTAGATTGAAAAGCAAGTTTATCCGGGACATATTTAGATTTTGAGTCCAATTTTTTCATTTCATTCAAAATAATTAATGGTTTATTTAATTTTAAACATGCGGTCTTTGCAATGAGCTTGAGAAAAAAGTAGCTTCTCATCACACCACTTCATTGCTAGTAGGTCTTGTAATTAATCAATCCTTTAGTTTAAATATCATTTCATTCATAACATTTTTTATTCTGTGAAGATCTATAAACTCGAGATTTTTATTCAAGTCCGAGCTCTATATATGGTAAATTAATAATGCAAATATAAAAAAACGAACTTAAACATACTATAGCAGGAATATAAACAGATATAGCGTATCCATAGAGACAGAGTACTTCAAAAAAACGAAATTCTAAAGGATTTCCCTTAGCTTTGATAAAGGAGAGCAAAAATAAAGGTGAACCAACGATGTAAATGAATACAAGAAAAAAAGCTAAGAAAACTGAAAAGAAAAGTAAAATTTTAAATATACAAAATTTAAAATAAATAAATTTTACTATAATGAAAATCATAATGCCATTTAGATCTTAAATCATTTTCAATTTTAAGAAAATCGGACAAATTTCCAAATACTGCAATGAAAAAAACTAAGGTAAATGATATCCATAGAGGCCCTAAAAATAAAAGCAGCAGAATTAAAACACATTAAATTTTAATTAACAAATACCGTATAAATCTGGATTTGGCTTGATAAAAGTTTGAAAATAATTATCCTGCGTAAATGGAATCAGCGCGTTTATAATTTTGTGGAAAACGTCATCCGAATCAACGTTGAACAAAGATTCATAAAACTTCCAGCTTAAAGGCGAAAATGTTTCTTTCTTGGGATCAAAATCATTAAAGTTGTTTTCAGGGGCAGAGAAAGATGGAGCTTTCTTAAAAAAGATAAAATAGTGGGGAAAAAAATGGATGAAAAGTTACTATATTTTCTTGGGTGTATTCAGCATCCATGGGTTTTCCATAGTTATTAGAGGAGTCTTCACCAATGTTTATTGTTGAAAATGTATTAGCAAAGTTCAAATTGTTTGAAATTTCTGCTTTATAAAAATATAAAAAAATTTTACTGAAGACGACTACTAAATAAAGTAGAATAATCATAATATAAACATTTTTTATTTTAAAGATATAATTTTTTTGATCAAACTATGAATTTAATAAAAGAAGATATATGAAATTAAAATATCACAGTGACGTAACAGGTAAATTGAACACTTAAAACTATTATTAGCAAAAAAAAGTTCATTATCAAATTTATCCATAAAATAAGACATACAAGTTAGAGGGTTTATTTTGCAAGAGAAATATTTCATAAGGCCAGAAAGCCGTTTACAATACCGTTAAAAATAAAAAAATACAAAAAAAGATCACAGAAAATTATCATATTTTTAGAAGTGAATTGACATAAGTAAATCAAATCTATAGTAAAATTACAAAAAAAATCATTGTCCCATTTAATAAGCACGACTTTGTATATTTTTTGTAAAGCTGCCATTGAATTTAAGTAATACAAATCTAAGAGAAAGTTAATAATGAAATATACCGATAAAAATAAGAGTTACATTTTATTAAATTATTTGAAATTTTGAGAATTAATTTATAATCCAAGAAATTTTGAAAAGTGGGTTAGAATCATTATGACAATTAGGAAAAAAAGCTTTTAAATATTTGAAAATAAAGAAATAATATATTTCATGACATTAAACAATAGAATATCGAAAATTTAATAAATAAAAAATATAAAGAAATGTTAAAATTTAGTTTAAAAAATTATCGTCCGCACACATAACTATTAGAAGCCTTTTTAAAATGGAACAAAGTAAAAACTAAAAAATAAGCAATAAAAACGAAAATAAACGAATATAATATATTAATTTAAATTAATTATATAGGAATTCTTAAAATAACTACTAAGTTATGAAAATAAAATATTTTAATTTTACGATTTAACATTTGTCAGATTTCAAGTCCTTACGTCTTAAAAAATGTGCCAATTTCAACCAACTATTTAAGATTATGAAAAAATCTGACTTTGTGAAGAAAAACAATTTAAAAAATTACTTTTTACTATAAATGATTCATGTACCAAGAGTGTCTTAAAATTAAAAATTAAGCACTTCCCACGTGGTTTCGGTATTTTGTTCAATGTCTTTTTCGCAACAGTTCTTCAAAACTTTTATTTATGTTTGAACCTCTTATAATAAATTTAAACTTTCCTTATTTAATTATCTACTCAATAAATTTACTTAAGGTATCTGATGATATTATATGAATATAAGATATTAATTTCTACTCAACTTTTTTGCACGATATATTTACACCACTATTTTCATCTTCAAGCGATTCGTTGATTTTAAAGTAGTTTTATATCAAAAACATAATGAAGCCTGGCTTTTTTCGAATGAAATCGGCTAATCTATGAAGCTCAGTAGATGGCCTATTGGTGGTAGCAAAAGGATCTGGATATCATGGTCCTGAATTTTCTTCATATCGTAACGAGCACTATAAACTCGTGAGATATAGAAGATTTTTCTTTCCTTAGTAGCTATATAGACAAATAAAATTTTTATTAAAAATGTAGGGGAGGGGGGCAAAAGCGATATTTCTTTCTTCTATTTTTTACTTTTTATATTTGTTTCCTGTTCTCTGTTTTATTCAACAAATTTGATATAAAATTGAACAAATGAAGTTTGGAGTTTGATAATTAATTATTTTTATATTTTGATAATTATCAAAGAAATCAATGATGCCCCCTCAAATTAATATCATTTTTTATTATACATATTAATCAGTTAAGTTGACGCCGCCTTCTATTTTATATCATTTCTTTGTTAGACCTATTATTATAATCAGTTAATTTGATTCATCCTTTTATTTCATATCATTTCCTTTATACACTTAAAAGTAAAACAGTAACACCTATTTTCAATATTCCCTTTTGGTAAATGCCTGCTCATTTCTAACCATTTCATGTAAATATATATTAAATATTTATATGTATATCATATAAAAAATATATTTCCTCTTTCAACTTTTCTTATTTATTTTGCTGTGACATCATCCAGTTGCATGAAAATCACTCAATCTTATCTATAAATAGAAAGTTCTACGCCAGCTTTCGGTTCTGTTTTAGAACTACAAGTTGCGTCGTTAAAAATCAATCAAACAATCATATTTGTTTTAAATTATCTACTTAATTTAATTGGATAATTTCTTTTAGTATTATGCTGAGAATAATTTTTCAGTTCTGAATCAATTAGTTCAAAGATTTAAACTAATAGAGACATTTCAATTACTGAATCATAATAAAAAAATGTAGATAAAATGGCGCTGAGTCTTCATAAATAAAAGTTGTAAAGAAAATAAATTGAAAACGTTGAATAAATCTTTATTCAACGTCATATATATCTGAAGAAGGTCATAGTGACCGAAATATTATTGCTAGTATTTTGTTAAATAAAAGATTTATTCAACGTTTTCATAATAAAAAAA
This sequence comes from Nectonema munidae, assembly GCA_030549495.1. Classification (NCBI taxonomy): domain Eukaryota; kingdom Metazoa; phylum Nematomorpha; class Nectonematoida; family Nectonematidae; genus Nectonema; species Nectonema munidae. The sequence goes on along the minus strand of JAUIRK010000971.1, from coordinate 472,219 downwards.
GTCTAAAATGTGTCAAAAAGTATAATATATTTTATATTCTACAAATATTTAAAATTAAATGAACCAATGATTACCTACTGTTTAAACGCAATCAATATCAGTTCAACTCTAAATTTTAACGTTTATGATCATTTTTGTTGATTTATATTATTTTAGATTTAAAGACCGAAAAAATACCTTATTTGAATCTCTAATTAGTATTAAAGTATAGAAGTGCTTCCATAACATTTGTGCACTCAAAAAAACTCTTATTTATTGAGTGAACAAGAAATAGCAAAAAATTATATATTAAAAGAATTTATTAAAGGAAACAATGATTTTTATGAAATATTAAAAATTCCTCTCTTAATAAAAATGCAGTTAAAGATGTTATAATCTAGCTTATTTAGGTGCCAATAACATTCGGTCTAGGAACATCATGTTTTCAATAATCGTTTTCAACACAAACGAATTCTTTCAAGACAAATGTCTTTGTTACATAAGAAAACGCAAAGTCATAATTATCTCTAGCTTTTTAGCAAATACACTAAATCTCTCTGTATGGATAAAGCATTAACATTTTTCTCTAAATTCTAAAGACTTCAGCCCTATAAATATAAAATTTGTTTTTTCACTGTGTTGATTTTTCAGTTTTTTTGAGAAAAATAGTCTTGGAAGATTTCAACCTTTTTGAAAAAGTGTTCCCTTCTATTTTTTCATTTGCGCCACGCCACTGTAATAATAAGGACTATATTTGCTATTTGTAACCTATCAAGATGAGATAGCAGTGGGAGAAAATGATGTTCAATTTTTAAATTTTTTTTTAAATTAGTGCTTTATAATATGAAGATTCCAAAACCTTTATCAATTTCAACAATTGTCTTTTTAAAAGACAAATTAGTTAAAGAGCATACAATGAGATGTTGTGACTATTTACAAACATTGCATGATCACTAGAGCAAGCCATTGAATTGACCATTTCAAATAAATATAAGTCTATTTGAAGTCCAAGCAGTTGATTGCGAATATTTTGTCAGGAGGAACTAACGAAAGACAAAAAGACACAAAACGATAGCTAGATATTTATAAAAAGACTATATTTAATTCTTATTACAATCTGTAGAAAAATTTGAAGCTGTATTTCCTTGTTATTTATTGAGGTCAGAAGAATGTTCAAAGAAATCCAAGTGCAAATTGTGTGAATTAAAAACGTTGTGTTTGGTAGCATAAATTCAGGAGAATCCCTTGACAACCTTGCTAATTCACTCTTCCTTTTTGTGCATCAAATGCACAAAAAGGTTTTTATTTTTATTTCTAACAGGGATTCTTAAACGGTGGGGCGCGAATAAATTACTAGAGGGGGCACATACTAGTTAGAGACGGAATGAAAACCTTTTTTTTTCATTTAATTTGTTTTTTCCTAGTAATTTTTTAATTTAAATGTTTAATGATAATTTATTTTATTCAACTCAACTAATATAGTAAAATTTTAAGTACCGTATATTTCCACGACGATCATTAAAATCCAAAATTTAGCCCTTAAAATTAAAGGTCGCCTTATACGCGAAAATATACGGTATTTTTAATACAGAATTTTGTTTGTTTTAAAATATTCTGCATTCTCTATTATAAAAACATGTGTGTAGAACATTTTGTTGATATTTTCTTGCCATTTTTACATTTATTGATACAAAACAAGAAATATGCACTTAGCAGTACATGAATAGGTTTATTGTTAGTTTTTTTTGTATTATATTTAAATGCTATTTAATTTTTTTGTTTTTTAGTTGGATTTTTAATCTTTAACACTTATATTTGATAGAACAAAATAGTTAAATTTTCTTAATTTTTTCTTCAAATGAATTCCAAAAAAAGAAAATATGATAATGATTATCTCAAATACGGATTTGTATTTCTTCAAAACTGTGATATTCAAGTCCCTCAATGTGTCATATAAAACCTTGAGCAACGATGCAATGAGACCGTCTCGTCTTTAACGGCACTTGAAAACAACCCATCCTGCACTTGCAAATAAACTACTGACATTTTTCGAAGCCAAACGGGAATCATTGAAACACGTTAAATTGGATCATCAGTCTTTTTTTCTACAACAAAATTCAAAAGCTGTTCAAGCTTCTTATGAAATAGCCATACAGATAACAAAAACTAAAAAAAAGCTATGATATCGGAGAAACTTTGACAAAACCATACTTACTTCTTGCATCTGAGCTCGTTTTAGGAAAAGATTGTTCAAAAACGCTTTCTCATATTTCTTTGTTCAACGAGACAATGGAAAAAAAGAATTAACGAACTTTCTCAAGACATCAAAGTTCAAGTTTTGTAGAAGATTAAAGATTCACCGTTTTTCGCTATTCAGTGTGATGAAACTACGGACATAGCACAGTGTTCAGGCAATTGTATGAGGGAAGAAATGCTGTTTTGCCACTCTTTAGAAAGTCGTACAACAGCATCAGCAATTTTTTAAGTTGTCTCAGAATTTTTGAGGAAAATCAACTTTCACTTTCTGTCGTATGTACTGATGGAGATCCAGCTATGCTTCAGTCTCGTTTCACTGACACTACCAGTGACGGGGGAACTAAAATTTCTTGTACCAAATTGGCTACATCTTTGGCTACCATACTTCGTGACATTTCCTAAAATTGATAGCTGCATCTTTTGATACCATTTTCATGGCAGTTGAATGACCTTTTCATGCCTAAATCTGTCAATCAAAAGTTAAACTTTTTCAGCAAAATTTTGACAGTATGTCTAGTTAAGCTTATAACTTTGGTTCTATATTATATACTTGTTTGAAAATTTATAAATATATACAGTTTTGAATACATAATACTTTATAGTTTACATTTTTTCAAAATCATGGTATTTTTTGGGAAATGTAAATGAAAATTTTGATTGATGAGAAATATATCTAATAAAATATACCTTCAAATTTTACATGAAATATATTTTTTATATCAAATCGGGCATACCGATTTCATTTTTGGAATTTAGAAATTGAAAATACCTATGAGTGTGTAACAAACTTGCGGTTTACTTCTAAAATCTGTCTCTGAATATATTCATTCAAATTTTACATGGAATATACACATTATTATAACAAATCAACAACCAATCATTTATCAATTCTTGCTAATAAAAAAAAAAATTTTTTTTTTTTTTTTAATATATTTTTCAAAAAAAAAAAAATTTTTTAAAAAAAAAAAACCCTTTTTAAAAAAAAACAACAATTAATTTTATTTTAGGTTTTTTTTTATTTGAATTTGAAAATACTTATAAGTGTGAAACAAACTTCCGGTTTATTTCTAAAATCTGTCTTCGAGAACACTCATTCAAATTTTACATGAAATTTACACATTTTCATATCAAATCAACAATGCCAATTTCATGTATAGATTATTTTTGCATTTGGATTTCAAAATACTAATTGTGAAACAAAGTTGCGGTTTATTTCTAAAATCTGTCTTCGAGAACACTCATTCAAATTTTACATGAAATTTACACATTTTCATATCAAATCAACAATGCCAATTTCATTTATAGATTATTTTTGCATTTGGATTTCAAAATACTTATAAGTGTGAAACAAAGTTGCGGTTTATTTCTAAAATCTGTCTTCGAGAACATTTATTCAAATTTTACATGAAATAAACGCATTTTTATATCAAATCAACAATGTCAATTTCATTTATAGATTGTTTTTGCATTTGGATTCGAAATTACCTATAAGTGTAAAATAAATTTGTGGTTCACTTCTAAAAATTGTTACCAAAAACAAATTTGCGGTTTATATCTAAAATCTGATTACGAGAACATTCATTCAAATTTTACATGAAATACACACATTTTTATAACAAATCAACAATGCCAATTCGAATTATAGATTGTTTTTGGATTTAGAATTTGAAAATACTTGTAAGCGTGAATCAAATTTGCAAATCAGGTGTTTTACACATATGTACGCATTTTCAAGTAGACTGAATCCAACAGTGATGTTTATTTTTTATAAAAATTAATCATATCTGTCAAAAAATGATTGACATATGACGCTTCAACTGAAATAAAGGACTTCATGATTAAATAGTTATACGTAGCTATATATGTAATTTATTTTGTCACAGAACAAATAGAATTATAAATAGGCAAAACGAAATTGCAAAAAAAGAAAATATAGCTGAAAATGATATAGAACTAAAAACGGGATTTTATACCGAATTCATTGAGGTGATTTTTTTTAATGAAATTAATTAAATACAAAACAAGGACTCTGTAGAGACATATTTTGATGCGCATCATTTTATTTGAAGGAGAAAGACAGTTCGTTTATACCATTCACTCTACAATAAAACAATCTGAATCGGTCAATTTAAATAAGTTTCGTGTTTGGCTATTTTGAGAAAGTTTTATACGTATAATCAAACGATATACAAATGAACGAAGATGATAAATTTGAAACATAATTTATAATAAAAATTTGATCGTTTTTTATACCTAATCATTTGGTTGTCGTATCGTTTCCCTAAAATAAAAAATATTTTCACCATAACGTGAGTTTTCTGCATAAAATTTGCTATTTTATTTAATAATTGCTGGCAGTATTTAAAAAAAAAATTGAATGATCTCCTTTATTAAAAACTGTCAGGGATAATAAAAATAGTTAAAAAAAAAGAGAAAAACTTTATTCGAAAATTTGTCTTTTTGATAATCAAGATTCAAAAAAACATTTCCATTCAAAAACATTTAAAACAAATGTACATTTCTTGGGTTTTTCTCATTATTAAAAGCAAAAATAATACCTGCATTTACTCTTGCCGTATCAAGAAAAAGCGGCTACTGTCCATTTTTTTGTTTTTCAATTTTTGGAATAATTTCTTATTCTCTGATCGAATATATCAGTTCCACCCTTGGAAAAATTGTACTGTTTAAAAATTGCAAGTTTACTTTTTTCATCGTCTACTGTAGTTCCTAAATGGAGGGGGGGGGGGGCTGGAAGTCAAAACTAATACATTTTTCTTTCCTTTTGATTTAAAAAATACTACATAACTATGAATTGATAAAAATTCTCTAACTATATCCCAGCAAAACTTATAAGAAAATTCATCCCTATTATCTAAACTTCTTATACTTGCGGAATACCTTTTCTTCTTGTGTCTAATATACCGACTATAGTTAATCCTTTTTATAGAGCCAATCAGCTATCTCTATAGAGGTATACAAACGATCAATGGTTAAATTTCGACCTCTCAAAGATAAATATGCAGTGATGATGCCTTTTATAAGTGTATAAGTTCTATATAATTTTTCTCAATATATACATTGTTACCCTGGCAAAACTTGGATGGTATTTTCTGAAGAAGAAGGAGCCTACTTTATATATACAAATGTAAGAAAGTTTGAAAAGTTATAACTTCATTCCTCCGAAATAGAAACTTACCAAATTTTGCATATCTGTATGCACATATAAATTGAGTATTCAAAGTTTGGAAAATTTCGAAAAAATTATATATAATATTTAAAAAACATGATGTAATCATGCAAACTCCATTTGAAATATAATTCACAACGTAATTTTCATTCTATAGTCTGAACATAAATATATGAATCAATTTTATAGTATAATGATGAGTATCAAAATTAATATTCGTGACTCATTGGAAATTTTGATACTGACAAAATTTGTTTTATTATAGATTCCAAATAAAATCAAAACTTCAAAGAGAAATAAATTCATTAGTGAAATGACTAAAAATTTGAATAGTCTTTAGAGAATAGCATGAAAACAAATCGTTCAAATCAGTACAATATATTTGACCGCAAACATACCACGATTTAAAAAAAGTCACAAATTAATCAAAAATGTTAAAAAAAACTTTTTATAACTACTCAAATAAAGAGTTAATTTTTTCAATTGCGCTGTCATATGTCAATCAATTTTTTGACAAGGTTTGATTGATTATTAAAAAAAATAAACGTGACCATTGTATTCAGCATACATGAAAACGGGTATATATATATATAGAAAACTTTGTATAACCATTTAAACTAAAAGTTCTTTTTTTTAGTTGAGCTGTCATATATCAATCAATTTTTTGACATGTTTGGTTGATCTTTTAAAAAAAAACGTGACATTGTGTTCAGCACACTTGAAAATGGGTATATATGTGTAAAAAACTTTGTATACCCATTTAAACTTAAAGTTTTTTTTTGTTGAAATGTTATATATCAATCAATTTTTTGACAGGTTTAGTTGATTTTTAAAAAAATAAACGTCACGATCGTGTTCAGCACACTTGAAAATGGGTATATATGTGTAAAATGTATACCCATTTAAATTAAAAGTTGCTTTTTTTAGTTGAGCTGTCAAATATCAATCAATTTTTGACAAGATTGATTGATTTTTATAGAAAAATAAATGTCACGATCAGATTCGCAATCATTTAGTAGGTTCACGCCAAAATTTTGTAAAAATTTGCAATCATTCAAGAAAAACCGAGGGGGGTGGGGGGGCTAGTCACTGAGGAAATGAAAATAGGACGTCACTATTAGGGTTAAGAGAAAAGAATAAAGATATTTCAATTATACACTATATAATTCATCGTAAAGTTTTAGCATCTCGAAACTTGCCTTTTTTAAATTTGGCCATCAATTTTGTCAACTTTATTAAAAGTGGAGCCTTGAATTGTCGTCTCTTCTAGCTTTTGGGCGAAGATATGGAATGAGAGACCCGTGCCTTGCTTTTACACAAAAACACGTTGGTTATCGAAAAGCAACATGCTTGCGAGGCTTTATGATTTACGTAACGAGGTAGAAATTTTTTAAATACACAAAAGATAAAAAAATCTTTATGTAAGATTTAAATCATATGCTTTCCAACTTTGTTTGGCTTATCTTGTGGATGTTTTTGAAGCGTTAATACTCTTAATCTGCAAGGGAAAAACATAAATATTTTGAGACTCACCATGGTGCCGTTCGAACGTTCATGGCTAAACTTGATCTCTGGAAATCTCGGATTGAGCAAGGGAATGGATCGAAATTTAGTAACTTAGAATGGGCTCTGAATCAAAATGTTTTAAATTGTGATTTGAAAAAACAAATATCCACACATTTAGAAAATTTGAAAGAAGAATTTATTAGATATTTCCCGGGTGTAGAAAAAAAATATCGGCAAGACTAGAAATTTATAATAAATCCCTTCCACCTCAGATTGAAAATGTTTCAGATGATGCCCAAGAAGAGTTTCTTGAATTAAAATTTAACTGGAACGCTGAAAATACCAGAACTGGATCTTGAAGCTTTCTGGATAAAATATCATCCCATCTACCCCAAACTTGACAGTAAAGCTCTCAAGGTTTAGTCCTATTCGGATCTACTTATCTTTGTGAAGCTGCGTTTTCAAATTAATTTTCAATTAAAACAAAATCAAGAAACAGACTCAACATAGAAAACACTGAACAGCGTATTCAAAAAATAGTGTCAAAAAAACAATATCAAATATCGCACTAATAAAAATTTAATTTTTTTTTCAAATAATGTTTAAAAAGGAGACCCTATAGTTTTTTTGTAAGAATGAATATAGTAAAATTTAAAGCACAATAAAAATATTTGATGCTCAGTATCGATGAGATCAAATTTATTCTTTGATAATTATATGGGGGTATGATTTCAATTGGTAAAGGGGGCGTACAAAAATAAAAAAAGTCTAAAGAGGGTTTTTGGATAAAAAGTTTGATAAACACTGCCCTAGGCAAACACTTTATAGCAAACTTTCAAAATTGTTTTATTTTTGTCTTTGTTAAACTTTATGTTCGGGTCGTATACAACACAATGACTTTTTAGACACAAAAAATTGGACTTCTTAGCTACAGAAAATGAAAAAGTAAAATTATAACGTCTTAATCATTACTTAATTTCATAACATCCAATTCATTGAGTGATGAAAGAAGAGTGAAACCTCGAGACAAATAACTTATTAACTGATATTATAAATATTTTGGACAAATAATTAAGTCCGAGACAATCTAATATTCGAGTTATCGGTAAACCACGTAAGAGTAAACTTTCACATGTAAAATAGTACCTTGATGTATCAAATAATAATTTGCCCAATATCCCCTGTTATTTTGACTCTCATCTTAAATTTTAAATCAGTTGTGTAAACCGACCATTACAAAAGTGGAGCATAGTGCCATTTTTTTTGTGAATTGTTTTGAGACATTTTTAAACCCACCATAAAGGCGTCTCAAGTTAGGTAACTCAATTGTCAGTGAATGCTTATTCAGTGTATTTGCAGCTATCCTATATATCTATAGGACGTTTCTCTATCCGCAACCTGAGGACGCTCTCTGAAGCTTAGAGTAAAGCTAGTCACTTGTGCTAGTTTACAGACACCCGCACGATGTCCGACACTCAGAGCAAAATCTCAATCAACACTTTTCACCCAAGCAAACACAGAACAAAACACAAAACTCAACCTTACTATTGGCAAAACATTAATAAACACTAACAAAAACCCAAAAATATTAGGATTAACATTCGACCCGAAACTTACATACAACAAGCACGCGCAAAACACTCATGAAAAAGCAAACAAAACTGTAAACATTATTAGAGCATTAACTGACACAAAATGGGCGAAAAACAAAGTAATTCTCATCAATACCTACAAAACTATTACACGACCCATACTAGAATATGGATCCACAATATGGGGATCTGCTATATCTCACACTAACTTGAAAAAGATACAAACAATTCAAAACAAAACACTGCGTTTAGCAACGGGTAACACCGTGGACACTAACACACAACATCTTCACACAGAAACATCCATACTTCCTCTTAAAGAACACATTAATTTACACGGAGAGCAAAAGCAGCACAAAACATCACCTATTAAACAAGTTCTACCTCGCTCAAAAACCACACAGGCACATGAAAAATTCTATATTTCAAGACAACGAACTTATCTTTTATGACACATGTCAAAACAAAGAAGACAATCAAAATCAAACATGCATCAACAAAGCAATGCACACACAAGCGGTAACCGATTATTATCTCTCCACACTCAAACATAACAAGCTCATAAATATTCCTCCACCAAAAATCGACACATATGAAGAAACATTATCAATTACTTAGAGCCAACAAGTCACTATTGCTCCGTGAATATCTTCACAAGATAAATCCCAAAACACATACAAATCCACTCTCTCCAGTTTGCAATCAACACCCACACAAGACTCATCATTTATTTAACTGCCCACATATTTTCACGACACTCAAACCCATTCACTTATGGTCAAAGCCATGCAAAATAGTTAACCTACTTACTTTGTGGGGAAACCGTTTAGCAGAAGCTTGGATCTGACTCATTTACATGTATTATATATTATAAATATATATATATTATTTCTAGCCATATGTAGAAGCCTTCAAAAATCCAGCAGTACCTTATTGTGGATTTTTGTCGGTTGGCTGAAATTACACTGGTTTATCGCTGCTGCTGCGAAAGTGTAACAAAATTCTACACTTTTCCCTGAGAGTATTCGCTTTTATGGAAATACTCTCTCAGTTTAAACAAAGTCTTGTTTTGAACTGATAGATTATACTCATATAAAGATAGTATAATCTAGGGGCTAACAACAACAACAACAGCATAGTGCTCATTGTGGATTTGTTAGAAAATTTTGTTCATAAATGTGTATTTGATAGAATTTTACTGCATACATATTTTCTTTTAAATTGTAAGATTTATAAATATGAAATTGAAATGGAAATTGTAAGATGGAAGAACGAGTATAGTTTAAAAGAGTATCGGTTAATTAATTAAAGACACGCGAAAACTTGGTCTAAGCAAAAAAGATAGGCATAATAGATTATTGTATTCAAAAATAGAAGCAAATCTAAAAATGGAAAAAAGACTTAAAACGATGATCATAATTATAAATACCTTTGTAAGTTTTACTGCAAAAATGAATAAAATTCGCCGATAATAAGAGCAACAAATGTGAAAAAGTTTCTAAAATTCACAAATCTGAGTAAGCTTCACATACTTGTAAATTCGAATTCCTCCATGAAAAAAATTTAGATTTATTTTAATTTTTGAATGAAAATTGATCAAAACAAAAAAAGAAAATTAAAAAAAATTTTGAAAAGAAAAAAATGATTACAAATCTTTACATTTATTGAACTTAAATGAAAAAAGTTAGCATCTGACATAGACATATTTTATATAATTTATAAGAATGTAACAAAATTGTTAAAAAACCTACACCACCAGTATAAAAATGAATGTTAACGACGCTGCGAAAAAGTCCGCAAAATTTTCTTCTGCAATTTTAGTATACCTAAAAAGAAAAAAAAATTGTTCAATATATTTATAATATTAGTAATTTTTATAAGACATCTAACCTTCAGCCGAAATGAATAACCTCCAAAAGAATATAAATAATTTTTTTTAAAGTTTTTAAAACTAAACAAAATTATTAAAAAGCAAATTTTAAAGATAGAAGATAAGTTAAAGCTGAGCATTTGTTGTACTATTCTACAAAATGATCGTTTTTTAGGGACGTATGAAATAATTAACGAAAGTATTAGAAAACGATTAAGGCATTTAAAAAATCAAATTAAAGAAATTTGAAAACAAATTAATTTTTTTCTAATACGATCAAACTTCTTTTGGCGACATCCTCTGTAAGAAAGCCACCCGTTTTCAGAGTTCCACTCAAATTAACATTCAAACAACACCCTGTAAACAGGGCACCTTAATAATGGAGCCACAGTGAGACGATCTTATGATACACGTATGCTATAACCCTTTCAATTCAGCATTTTATGTTATTTGTAGCTAAATATTAATATCATAGGATTTAATTCACTATACAAGCCCTCCACCTGTATCACTCAATCAGTAAACTTGAGTCTCAAAGTTGACTAGCATGGAACGGTTAGACTGTATTTACAAAAGTAATAAAGATAAGTAGTATTGAAAAAGATTATTCAATTGAAAATCCCAAAACTATTCAATAATTAGTTAACTAAGCTAAGGTTAATATAATCAATAATTCCAATAATAATTAATAAATTTGGTGAACACAATGCATTCATCGTACATTTAAATATATCTTCATAAAAGGGTGCAAACGCATGATATGAATTCATATGGGATAATTGTGAAGTGGCGTAGCCAGAAATTTGAACCAAGCAACCCAAATTTTTTTATAGCACATAGCAATCTGCATACACCAATATCGCTAAGGTATAGTTGTGTAACACACATGTTGTGGTATACGACAGGTTAAACTCGGAGTTTAGAGTATTTTTCAGACAATTACTTCTTAATGGCCATTCAAGCCATAATTATGTTTTTGCCTTTGTGCGAATGTGGTAAAACTTTTTAACTTTAAAATAGGAATAAAAATTTTTTTAATGGTAAAATTCATTTAATTCATTTCACACATTTATTAACGCGTTCCTAACATTCATTTAAACTTTTCACATATTTGTCAAAACTTTCATTAATTATATTGTTATTTCCGCCATGCAATGGCTCTAACGAGCAATTACATTACTTATTGCACAATTAATATAGTGTAATTAAAAATATGAACGCAAAACCAAAAATCATAGAATCTTCTATTTACTTCATTGAACTGAGTAACACAGCTTGTCTTGAAAAATAAATATTGCTTTTACCTGACTGACGGATTACGGTAAAAATGAGAAAGAGTAATTTGTGGGCCAATAACAACAACTGAGTAAAATTTTGGATTCTCAAAATATGAGAATATATATCAACCTAAATACGAAGTTAAAGTGTATTATATATTCAACATTATTTTGTGTAAATCATTTGTCAATCGTCAATTCTAAATTGTGATTTTTTAGAGGTGGTAATGGTAATGGCTGTGATTAAATTTATATTTATTTCTTTTTTTAAAGATAAAACTATCTTTTTTATTTTACTTTTCAAAAATCTCAGAAGGAGTTATTTAATATGAATGATGATATTCTTTTGTTGTTGTTGTTGTTAGCCCCTAGATTATACTATCTCTATATGAGTATAACCTATCAGTTCAAAACAAAGCTTTGTTTAAACTGAGAAAGTATTTCCATAAAAGCAAGCACTCTCAGGGAAAAGTATTGATATTCTTTTCATCTATTCGAATGGTTCTATTTTTAAAATTGTTAATATTTTTGTGTCCATAATAAACCAATTTAATATCATTTTCCGATAGAGCAAAAAATATTATGAGAGATTTAAATGATTATTATCTTGAATATAAAACATTTTTCTTTAAAAGTTGAAAATTTTAACGTAAATAGCAGCCGGTTATTTGACATTACCGTTTATAAGACTAATGTGATTTTTAAGGAAATATTTGTAATGTATATATTTTAATTGCCATTCTTAATTTTTGATTAATTGGTATTAAAACATTAAATCTTATATTAAAACTTATCAAGCATTTAATAATTTTATGTTAATTGATATTAATTGAAACTTCACAAATGAAAGAGATTACTAGTATCATAGAATTTTAGTTTCCGCTTATGAGAAACAATCTAATTTTGGAACAATTTTTTGAAAAAATTCGTCTTATATATAGTGTTGCCTCTATAGCTTCCGCCTTTAAATAGAAAAGGACCACCTAAAACAATTTAAAATTTAATAATATAACCAGGAGGACCAGCATTTCAAAATATGGGGCCATTGGGAGCTTGAAAATGTAAACGTTAAAATCTGTTGGATGAAAGGTTTTTACGAGACTTGTTATTTGTCTGAAGTTGACCTTAAAATTCGTTGAGAAAAAGGAAGCTACATTGAGATGTTCATATAGAAAAGATTACTTAACAAAAGAAAAACACTAATCAGCGATTTATATAGATAAAACAAACATTTTTAAGTTAATTTATTTGAAAAATTAGTTTAAAAAATCCATTAAGCAAAGATAGATTAAAAGGAATCAGAGGCTGACAATAAAAACAAGTAAAGATCATAATCGTGAAGATACGAGAGGATAATATTTTATATACCAATAACTGTGTTTTGGTAAAAATAAAGGATGGATATTTTTATGATTAAAAAATTTCAAACGCTGAAAAATAAGAGCTAAACTATTTGAGTGTCTAATAACACTGTGAAATCCTCTTAGTCAACGTAATTTATCAAAGCAACCAGCACAAACTCTAAAACTTTTAATACACTAGTGCCTACAGTTTTAGCTAATAAATCATTGCACTTGCCTAGCTTTCTCGCATATGATAGCCTGACTTAAGCTATCTCCAGCAAGTTGGTTTTCGTTCATCTAAACTAAAAATAGTTTTTCCAACAACTGCCCACCTTTGAAGAAATGGTAACAAATAAGAAGTATTAAAACCAATGTTTTATTATTGTTAATAAAAATACGTGATTTCAAAAAGATAACATTAGATACTTAACTTTGTATAAGTTGGAAACATATTGAAAAAGGATTTAACGTATTAGAATTTTAAATTGTGGGCTATATATCTCAGAAATTCCAACACATCGCGGTTCTTAAAGCGCACTATATATATATAAGAATTTAAACATTAAATGGTGCTTTAGGAAATACTTACAAAATGTGAAAGTGTTAACAATGTTGTCAAGGACTAATATCAAGTACACAGAAATTTCGAGAAAAGGAGGGCAGTTGTCGGCGGCAGTTTTTCCATATCCTCCATGATTTGAGTTCTTAGACGAAATAGTGGATATAAATCGGGTTAAAAATTGGGAAAAAAATCGTTAATATAACAAATAGTTAACCATTATAATCGTTTATTATATATTTTAGAAAAAAACTTTTCTTAAAAATTTCTAACTTATTAAACATTAAAAATAATCTACTAAGAGACTGAAGTTGCTTGGCAGTTTTGTAACTGAAAAAGTTCTGAGTTTAAAATCCAAGGATTAAGTATCTAGATTTTTTTACTTTATTTATCCAAAAAAATTTACGTAATAAGAGAAAATACTTAAAATCGATTGATATTAATCGAAAATCATTGGGTTTTTTGTTTCCAGAAAAAATAACTTTATTAAATTTTGTTCGTCGTGTTTATCACTAAAGAAGATAGATGCTTACTCTAGTTTTGAAAGGAAGGATTAGTATGGAGAATCAATCTCATCCATTTCTACATAAACTGTCTTCAGTTGAGTATAAGCGTCGATCGTGGAAGTTCCACACTCTTTTCCAAATCCAGACATCTTGAAGCCTCCGAAAGGAAGAGAAGGAGGATAAAAGTTGAAGTTGTTGATTGAAAATGTTCCTGACTGAATCTTAGAGGCTACGTAATGCGCAATCTTTAAATCTCTTAATTAATAGAAAGCATTTTTGTAGGCTCTAGAATTAAATTGAAGCAGGGTTATTTTAATTAACTTTTGTTAATAAAGGGTGCTTTTAAAAAAATCGTAAAAGAAGAATTTATTCTAGGCAGAGGAGTATTTAGAAACTAAAGATCAGGTGGCATAAAAAAATTTAGATGGGGAAACTTTTTTCTGAATTTAAAAAATTTTAATTATTAATTTGGGTACAGAATTAATTAACATGGTTAAAAAATAAAAATTTATTAGGTAAAAAATATAGTAAAAATTAGTCTTGGACTTTGTTTAGAAATTTTTCAATATTTTACCACAACCAATACTTGATGTTCTTTCATTCATGTTTAGATAGGATTATCACGTCCTTTGGTGGAGGGGGCGCTCTATGCTAAATACGCACCTCATGTAAGGTAACAAAATGATAAAATGCTAGGAGACGAACTAACCAAACTATTCTTATGAAAACTCTGATAAAGTGAACTACGAAAGATCTAACTTTCATCAGCATTGGATATCTTTAAGTTTTTAAACAAAAGTTGAATAAGCACAACTCTAAAGTTTCCAAATTAGTTCGAGCGCGTTTTTAGAATACACTTATAAGGGGGTGTTTTTATAATAAGACCACTTGAATTATTTTAACTCATTATCTACTTGTGCAAAACTGAAGTGTACCTTGCCAGGGATACATATTTTGAAATTATTGTAGGGTGGATGAAGACGAGTGGTTTTAGCAAATTTTTTCTCTTCAATTTTGTATTCATAAAAAATGAAAATAATATATTAAAGCCATATTCACTGTCCTGGCAAGAAGTATTTGAGAGGGTAGTAAAAACTACTTAATGTTGTCCGCCTTTTCTGGTATAAAAAGGGGTAATAAAAATCAGATAGAACTGCGACTTTTAAATAACTTATTTTAACGGAATGAAATTATATTTATGTTTGCATAGCAAATCTCTTTATGTTTTTTAAAAGAAAGAACTTTAATAATAATTATTATATAGAAATTTTTTAACGATTTTTGATGACTTACACAATTAAAACAGATTATATGGAGATAGGATTAATTGAATTCTCAAACTCTTTAGACGAATTTATGAAGTCGATATTTATTTTCAGAATCACGGAAAAGATAGAAGCCTTAAAATTCACTAAAACGCTAAAAATTAGACTTTAGCTCAAATAGTTAAAGTAAGTTAGAGAAAATAGTTATTTATTTAAAGAAAAATGTTAAAAACCTACCTGGTACAAATACCACCTGACAGTCCATACGCAGTATTGTTAGCTCTTTGTATGACCTCTTCTAAATCCTTGAAAGACAGAACACTTATAACAGCTCCAAATACTTCGTCTCTCACTACTTTCATGTGATCTGTGCACCCGGTTAAAATGCACGGTGATAAAAACCACGAAGAATTCGAAGAAGAAACTTTAACTCTTTTGCCTCCATAGACAATCTTAGCACCCTGAAGACAAAAAACGATAACGTATAAAACAAGAAGGCACAACCTTCGGAGTTATGAATGCCGAACTTGCATCCAAGTAAACGAAAGAGTCCAATATACCACTTTCAAGATAAAATTTTTTCCAAGTAATATGGAGAAAATGCAAAAGTATATGTTATTAACCCATTTAAGGCCAAGCAAAGCAGACGATATCTAAAAAACGCAGACGATTTATATTCAGTCATTGAAAAAAGCAGACGAAGATGAAATTGCTTATGTTCCAAAATAGGAACATTGGCCGTAAATGGGTTAAGTAACAATGATAAACATCAAAAACTGTTATTTTAATAAGAAACCTCTTTGAAAGTATGGTGAAAGCGATAAAAGATTTTTATAATTTCGATAGTAAGTCACAACAAATTATTTTGAATATTTATTAAATTAATGGAAAGTTAACCTTGTATAGAGTTAAAAAATAAAGAATTAAAGAAGGAAATTTAACTCAATAATAAATATTTTTGGAAGGGACAATAAAGAAGATATTTAAAATCTCTAAATAAATCATCTAGATCTCTACTATAAATCATGGAAAATTGTAGCTTTAAATTAATATTTAAAAATAAATTAATTGAAGAAAAAAAAATTGTAAATTTTTTTTTAAATTCTAAATAAAAGTAATGCACTTTTCCTCGCATTGAAAAACGATTTGTTAGTAAAAAAACGTTTAAAGCCAAAATACTGAGCAGATATAGCTGAAAAACATTAAAAAATAAACAGGTGTTTCAATGCATCAAAAAATATAAACATTACCCAATCATAAAAGATTATGAAAAATTTTATATTTAGTTTTATACGTGTGATCATAATTTTCTTGATTATTGTTTCAGTTGTTGTAAAATGTCAAATGACATATATTTCATTAGAGAACAAGTGAAAATAAGAATGAGGAAAAAATATTCAAAAAATAAAATACTTTTCATACTTCCTTAACAGCGCTATCTATGTACGAAAGAACTTTGCTTGCGTGCTCTTCATGAATCGTCGCTCCAAAGTGTGAGTCTTCTTTAAATGGATCTCCAACATTGAGCTTTGATGTTCTATCTCTAAGTCTATTTACAAAGTCATCGTATATGTCTTGATGAACGAAAACTCTTGTTCCATTGGAGCACGTCTAAAAAAGATAGAAGATCAAACTTAAAATGAAGAAAATTAAATACACAATCTAGTGTTATTGATATTGCTTTATTTATTGGTCCATACACAAGAATTTCAATAAAATGTTTACCATTAAAAGCAAAATTTACTCAAAACAAACAATATGATATGCTATAGATTGATTATAAGCATGCATACAGTATTATTGAGCAAGAGGCGTGATGTCCGATTAAAAGATGATATTCAAATAATTAATTCATCAATTGATATAGTATTAAGTAGTATGAATCTTTACAAAGTTACTATGAAAAAAGTAAAAATGAAGGTAGTACTTGAGTCGGTGAGAAAATATCCAAATCCGACTCAAGTACTACCAAAAATACGACTCTGGCTTAAAAAATCCAACTTCTAAAAGGATAAGAATTAGATGCAAGATAAAGGAGGAAAGCTGTGGCTGCAAAACTTTAGGGCATGCCTAGCAGACGTGAATTAGATAAACTCAAAGAAGGTAATTGAAAAAAGACATAAAATAAATAAAAAGAAGGGGTTTTTCAAAGTCTTGGAAATAAGGAATACATATTGAAGTTATTTTTTGAAGTAATATATTAATTTTTAATAATGTAATTAAAAATTTCACAAATATATCTTTCTACTGAAAAAACGAATAAGTTTTTCTTTAAAAATATGTGACAAATATGATTCCCTTTTCAACGAAATGCACTTGCAAACAGAACTTGCAAGACTTATTTATTACGTTACAAAGAAAAAAGGAGAAATAGATCAGATGTTTTAAGTGATTTGCTCTATGCATAGTCTTCTTTAAAGCATGGAGTTAAGGAACTTATGAACAAGAAATCAACATCAATCTAGTGATCTGGAACAATAATTTTTATAATACAATTATAAATATTGCTAAATCTTGGTATCAAGTAAAAATGGGGAGTGATGTTTTTATCTGTTAGTAAGGGGCGTGCAAAGAAAACGTTTGAGAACCACAAAAGTAAAATACGACAGCATGCATGCCCAAAGATGAAGACGAAATTTATTTTACAATACACTTAGTTATAATATTTCATTTAGATTCCAACACTGACCCCTATCATTTTAAAATCTCGGACTCCCGATTCCAACTCGAATCAGTAACCTTTGTAACAATGAGTTTTTTAAGCAAACGAAAATAATATAATTATTATAATGAAAGAATGCCTTGAAGAGGACTTATATAAAATATATGTGGTGTGGAAACTAGGAAAATTAGAAAGAGAGAAGTGAACATACAGCGCCTTGAGAAAGATAATTCGCTAACATGGTCGTTTTCAAAGCAACTTCCATGTCGGCATCCGGCATAATGATTAAAGGAGACTTTCCACCTAGCTCCAGAGTCACTTTTTTGAGAGTGGAAGAACACTGCTGCATAACCTGACAACCACTCTTCACACTTCCTGTAAAAGAAACCTTTGAGATGCCATCATGCTGACAAATGAACTTCCCGGTTTCGCCGTCTCCCTTAAATATCAAATAATAATTGCATTGGAATATATGTATTTTTTTTAATTAATTCATTTTTTCCTTTTTAGGTCAAAATTTCGCTCCGATTTACATAGTACACAAAATATCCTTGTCAAAAAAGGAATAAAGATTGTAGGCTATTTCAACAAAAGTGATTGTTTTCTTATTTATTTGTTGAGATGAATGGGAAACCGGTGGTGTTCGCACCAGATACTTACAAAAATCCTACTCCAATCTTGAGAAGTCCGTATCCAACTCTCAATACTTAACTAAAATGGGCTCACATTCTTTTTTTTTATTTTTATTCAAAAATACTTTGAAAAATTGTAATTTAGAGCCAAGAAATAAATAACTAAAATGATAACTTAGTATTTTAATTTTCAAAGTTGGAGATAGAGTATTTTCTCCTGCTCTCCACAAGATTCTGTCAAAACATTCAACTTTGACTCTAAGTATACACTGAGCTACTTAAAATTATTTTTAATCGGCGAAGTGCCTTAGTGCGTGAATTTACTCTTACTTCATGTAAAGGTAGCGTAGAGTGTTTTCATCGAGAAGGCACAATTGCGCCGCTTATATCGAACTACGAGAAAGTAGGCTTGATGCGGGATCGAACCCAAGACCTTGAGTTATCGAAACCCAGTAGCTAACCAACCTTACTCACGCCTCCTAACCAACCTTACTTTTATATTTAGTTTTATAAGTGTGATCATAAGAAAACTTTGTTAATGGCAAATAACAAGAGTTAGGCAAACCACCATAATCCTGCATTGGTTGTAAATTTAAATATAAGCGTATGTATTTATATAGTTTCCAATTAAATACTAATATATCTACATCTGAAAAATGTTCACTTTTAGGATAAGACTTTGATAGAAACTTTAACATGCAGCATTTAAAAAAGACTAAGATATCTTCTTTATAAATTTATGAGTCTATAAAACTCCATTTATTCTCAAGAAAGGCTTCTTTGGGATATAGGTTAGAAAAATGTATTGGAGAGGACTTACTTGGACAATATTAAAAGCGCCAGCTGGTAGACCAACTTCGTGGAATGTTTCGGCCAAAATAACACTGGAAACCGGAGTAAAAGGCGAGGGCTTGTAAACAAGAGTATTTCCTGAAGCTAGGCACGGTGCCGATTTCCAAGAAGCCGTTAAAAAAGGAAAATTCCAAACACCTTAAAAACATGGGAGATTCAAATGAAATATTAATATTATTAGATCTAACGGCTAAGAGTTTGGCATACATTTTCGAAATATATATTCAAGTAATAAAATGTTTAATTTGAGCGGAAGAGAGTTCATCATATGCTTAGAGCTTTTTTAAATCGTATCTTATAAATGTTTTCTTTACGCCATTTTGCCGCCCTAATGATAAATCAGAAAAAAATTTCCAGAAGGCGATTTCATGGGTCTTGAGGGATTTGGGAATTGCAGTTATAATTTAATATCATAAATCTAAATGAATCCAAGTTTGTATATAGTATTGCCTATAATTTTTGAGAAGTAGATCAGCATTTCGCTAAGATTTGGTTAATCTTTGCGAAAATTAAACCTATTTTTTTGAAATCCTCTGAAAGATACAACAAAAAAGTTAGATCGAAAGACCAAATATTTTAATAAGATGCGTAACGGATTATTATTGGCTAGCAGAGCTTTCCAAACTTTTTCAAGATGCATACCTTCTAGCGGAAACTCTGCTGAAATAGTAAGCAGAAAATTTTCATCCAAAATTTAAAGGGAAATTTCCTGAATACTCCAATAATATTCTAAAAAAGTACAAAAACACATTTTATTAGATTTGCAATTTATTGAATATACGTATTATGTGTAACAAACCATAAAGGATGACAAAATAGTTATTTTCTTACAGATATGCGCGTCTATATTACATAAAAGGAAAACCTGACATATATCAGAGACAAAATTCGAGTATAGAACTTGCATAAGTCAGTCGGACAACTTTGTAATAAATTTTTTGTCCAATTTAGGCAACTGTCCGATTTAAAAATTAGAAATTTTTGAGAATGTTAAAAATTTTGTGAACTTGAAACATTATAATAAAAAAGTAAAATTTTTTTATTAAAAATCCAAACTATGTTCGTGTCACGTTAAAATTCAATATTTTTCCTTCTGAAATACTACTTCCAATAATTTCAGCATACATATATTTTGAGTTTTCTGAATTTTTCATTGTCAAAGCGTACTTTTTAACTTTATTTATTGCTTCGGGTTCTTCTTTTATTAAAATTACTTCACCTTCAGGCTCTTCATTTTCACACTCCATTGTTTCTTCAAAGGGAACAGTAAACGACCAGAAATGTCTTGATTTGAGCCGTTTAGTTCACAATCAACGTTTATATAATAATCATTCACATCAGCCAAATCTTTGTTCAATCAATTTGAAAGATTTTTCCAAATTTCGTCAAATTTATTTTGATTGAATTAACTGTGGCTATTCTTTTCAAAATCTTTTCATAATTTAATTAGGTTAAATGCTAGGATCTTTTGCGTCCCTTTTAAAAATCTTTCACTAATCCCAAGGGTTGTCCACAGGTTGGAAATAGCTCAACGTAGGCAGAATAAGAGGCGGTGGGGCAAAAAATGGTCACTTTGTCAAAATTTCTGCCTCATGGTTATGAGGCATAAAAAAATTTTGGTCGCTCTGCTTCAAATTATTAAATACGTAACGGGATAGAGTATAAATGTTATTTAATTCTAGGTATTGTAGTATCAAATAATCTCGTATCAATACAGTACTTTTAACAAGAAACAAAAAGAAATCTGAATGTATCAAGGAAATTATTACGTGTAAAGAAACACCGGGATAGAAAACTTAGTTTAAATGAAATAAATATAAATTTACTCGATAAATCATTCAAAATATAAAAATAGTTGGTATTCATAGAATTAAATTGCATTAAAGCATAGTGCAAAATTATAAATTAAATTATTAAATCAGTAAAATATCTCGCTTAAAACATCGTATAATTTTTAAGCCAGAATAAAAATTTACATTTACGTTTCCAAATTAATTTTTCTTTTATCTAGATAACTATTTGTTATAACCCAAACAAATGGTCTCTATCGACTGATTGGTCAACAACTAAACAAATTCCAGTAGTCAGATGGCTTAATTGTTGAAAGGCATTCCAGTCGTCCTGATTTGATTGCAGATTGTTACACCTCCATCTGTCTAGTTATGCAAGATTGTTCTTTCCTTGGATTCAATACCAATAATAATAAAATAAAATACAAAAAATTATTTAAGATAGCGTAAACTTAAATCAAAATGGGAAATTTCGGCTCATCTTAGCATAGAATGTAAAATGTTGTAGTAATTAAAATTAATAGTAAAAAAATGAATACCTATTGATCCTACAACACCAAGAGGTTCTCGTCTGACATACGCAAAAGACTTCCCCAGATTAATGTAATCACCAGTAACTAAGAAAAGTGAAAGATCAGTTAAAAGCAACACTTGCCTTTTCACACTCTGCTAAATTGCTCACAAGTATGCAAGAGAAAAGACAAAGCATACTTGGGTCAAGAAAAGAATTATTAGTTGAAATAAAGAATTTAGAAGTAAAGCTATGTGTGCTTCACTTACAACGTTTTTTGACTTTATTACACAGCGAAGACTAATCGATTTTTAAGGGTAATTTAATTCAAATTTTATTATTTCCTCATGTAGAATACGGATTAGAAAATATCGCTTGATTTATTTAATTAGTTTCTTTGTAAGTGATTATTTATTGGAAATATCTTAAATAGTCAGTGAGTTAAAAAAAACTATTTTTAATCTCAAAAAAATAATAAAATCTCTATTAAAAAAAAATTCTTTCTATATATTTTTTTAAATAAATACTTATCTTTTTATTCTTTATGATACTCGTTATGTTAATAAAGTTAACTATATCCATTTTCGGCTCGACTTTAAATTTCAATACAAAGGACAAAACATTTTTTTACTAAAAAGTAATTTTTCAATAGAAAATGTAAAACGTAAGTACTGAAAAAGATAGAGTTTAAATATTTTGACATAAAAAATATTTTACAAAATTGCACTGAAAGTTCTCATGATATTGATCATCCAAATTTATTGATCAAGATAGAAACTAATGATAGTATTTGACTGCTTTAAAAAAATTATTAGATGTATTTTAAGGTTTTTTAATGTAATACGCAAATGACAATGAATATAAAAAATTGATAACAGATAAAACATTATAAAGACACTATTCGAATAAAGAAGAAGGAAGAAAATTAGACAAGGAAAATACAGGAATGAATAAACAAATTCTGCCGTAAAAGAATTTAATGAAGGATAATGCGATGGAGTACAAAAATGGTAAAAGGAGTAAAACGAAAATTTTATAACAGAAGGGGTTGGCAGAAATTTTTAGCTGTGGGCCGCGTTGAAGTTTAGGTAATTAAAATTCGGTTGAATGAAAATTAAAACATTAAATTATGTATGTTTTTTTTGTCTCATTCAATGTATTACTCAATTTAGTTTAATGAACTCTTTTAACTATAATTTAACTCTTTTGTAATAATCGTGAAAAAAGGACTTGAAGTCCTTAAAATTTTAGTGAAAAAAAAAAAAATTTAAAAAATTAAATTTTTTAGTGTCTTAAAATTTGACAAAACGTTCACGTTTTTGACTCAAAATAGCAAATATAATCCTAAAAGTTTCATTACAACTAATTTCAGGTTCCCTATTACTCGAACCACTTTCATTTGCACCATCTTACACACGCACCACTTACATCTATATTCAATTTATTTGCCCCGCTATTTTTTAGATACGACTTATACGAAAGAATATGACATTTTTAACTCTAAACCCTAAACAATTTCGAAATTCTTCTGTTTTTTTAAATGGTTTTGATTCTATATCTTCTGCTTCTTATTAGTCTTCGTCTGACTCTATAATGTGTTAATGTATGAATTTTGACATGGGTTTATAAATTTTAAGGGGGTTCTGTAAGGTTAAGGTCTTCAAACTTTAAGGTTGATGTAAAATGTTTATAAAAGATTATGATAAAGTGTAAGAGGGTGCAAGTGTAAGATGGTGCAAGTGAACGATTACCCTAATTTCATTTGTTCATAATCATATTCAATTCAACCTGCAGAGATTAATTCTAGTTAAAATAATTTTATTTTAGTTAACGCTTTCAGGCACAATGGGACATCGGTGTCCCATTAAATGAAAATCATATGTCTAAGTTATATAAAAATTCATTGAAAAATAAAGCTATAAAAGTTGTAATATTGTGCTCTAACGTATTTTAAAAAGATGATATAGTTTTTTCAGTCATAATAAAACTTCCAAAATGTTTGTATACCCGCCAGATTTGAAGCCAAACCGGCAAAATATTCTATGCATTCTATGCCCAAGTTTACATCGCTGCGAGCTTCGTTGATCACCTTTCCAGTATCTCTAACTTCTGCTATCACAATCTCTTCAAACAATTCCTAAAAGAAAATAATGTCTGGTACTAAAATTTAGAATGAAGTGCACAAACGGCTAAAAATAAATTTCCTGGTATTGCTGCTAGGGGCTAAACCAATTTAACCGTTTGAGGACAAGCGTGCTTGCTGGTGTACTAAGAAAGGAAAATCATCTGCTTTAAATACATAAAAGGCCATTGAAAAAGAAAGCCAACAAATTAGTCGATTAAAATTGAAACAGTTTCCGTCCAATTTATGCTACATGGATACATTTTGTGAAAACAAATCATCTTAAAATAAAAATAATATCTGCTAAACCAGTTTTTTGAAAAGTAAAAAGGAGCCAGATATGGAAAAGAGATTCAAGATCGACTGATATCGGTACAAGGAATATTGCCCATAGGAAAATCGCCATTGTGGTATAACTGCCATTGAAAAAATTGGCATTGTTTAAGTCAAGTTCCATTTTATTAAGGGAATATCTGAATTATATACCATTAAAAATTTGGACTCATATATAGAAATAAAATTTTTTTTTCTGTTTACCGCTTGTTTCAGCTCATTTTTATATTTAATATACGAATATTTTTATTTAATGGGAATTATATGCTTAGGAATAGTCAATAAAGTATTCCATTTTTTAAAAATAAAATAAGCTAATTGAGATGAAACCAAAATATAAAAATTAGTGTAAAACAAGCAGTAATCAGAGAACATTTTATTTATTTCAAAAAATGAATCCAACTTTTTTAATGGTATTTAATTCAGATAACATCACAAATATGATTAAAAGCAATGACAATTTTCTTCATGGCAGTCATCCCCAACAATAACAATTTTTCCATAATTACAATTTTCCTACTGCCAATTTTTCAACAGGGAATATTTCCAATGGAAATTTTGAAACTTTCTCGACTGCTATCAAAATACAGCCAAAAAATATCGAATACTTAAAACGGTCATTTTATTGTTCTTTATGAAATCATAGCAAATCTAAAAAATAATGCATTCGATTCAGGGAGATACTCTTGCTCCCCTGCTAGCCATTCTACTGGTTAACTAATAGACGATGAAAACGGAGTAGAAAACAGAATTTCACCAAAAATATCATAAAGATGATTCCAACATAATAATGATTCATATTCAATTATTTGTTTAAATAGTTAGCCCAAAAAATTCAGACAAACCTCGATAATCCGAACGGAACATTAAAAAAAATTTGGATAATAAGGTTATCTAGATTGTAAAAAAATAAGAACTTTCGTGTCAAATTTTACGGAGTTTACCAGAATATTACCAATATAAGTCAAATATTTTACCAAAAAAACAAATTTTGTAACTTCGACGTGTTTTTTTAAAATGAATAACAAGGACAGGTAAAAATATGCAGATTAGTAAATCAAAAAAAGAATGTAAATGAGATGAATAAATTATTTTGAGTTATATAGAAATTATAAAAAGATTTATCGGACAAAACGATTGCTAGACTTAATTGTGATATATTGAAATTGATATAAGTAAAATGAAAAGAAATGGTTGAAAATTAGTGAAAATATTTAAATTACCCTAAGTCTATAGGCGCATTTAAACAAGAGCCTACCACGTTCCATTCCTGATAAGGAACTCCACGAAAGAAAGGCCTTTTGAGAACATTTCACAGTTGAGTCTACTTCATCGAAACTAGATCTTTGAATGTAACACAAGATATCTCCTAAAATGAATTCAACATTTTTTTAAGTATCTATTAAATTGAATAGTAAAGAAGGAAATGTTCACTCAGGGTTTATAGGTAAAGTTTTGTTTGGAATACTAAACCTTACAAATTTTCAATTTCAACAGTTACTACATTTTGTTTTTTAGAAAAAAATCTTGAATGTTGATTTAGTTATATTAAAAGTAGTTTTCATTATTTTTTCAAAAATATGGTGGACAACCGAACCGGATTCTAACTCTTTAGTAAATAAATACTGCATATCTTTTAATACATCAAGCTAAAAAAGACAAAAAAATAAAGACTGAATAATAAAACCTAACAGATATTACTGGAGCATATCCTAATTTCTGGAGTTACAAGAGAGGAAGCTTAATCATCTATTAAATATTAACATTTACTTTTTTAAATATACTAATTAGACATAAAAAAAATGCAAATGCTTATTTTTGATTGAACTATTTAACAATTTTTAATTTGGAGAAAAATAAAGTTTACCAATAATAGTGGTATTTCTCAAATTATGTTTGAGAAATAATTTTGTTCTACTTTTTTAAAATTTTCTTAAAAAGTACACTCTACCGCTGATTTTGACTATTCAGTTTTTTTCTTCAATTTGAATAATACTTGAAAAATGGCCAACCAATTTCTAAATGGGCCTTACTGTGTAAAATTTTGAAACGTCGGGATTAAAAGATTAGTGTAGAATTAGAGTTAGTGTAAGCACAATCATAACATACATCATTTCATATTCATTTTATGACATTCTTGACGAAAAATGTCCTATTTATTAGTACTAATACACGTCTGACACAAAAAACATCTAGACATACGTACAAATAAATACATATTGACATTAGACACTGAAATACTCAAATCTCAAAAACAGCAGTTTAGCATAAAAGTGCCAATTAAAAATATTAGGTTATTCCAACCCCAGCTCACAGTTTGAGAAGCTGGCTCGTCTCTTCTAACGTTATATTCATTTCACAAAAACGCTAAATTCATAAGATTTTAGGAAGCAACGCTGATTTCAACTATAATATATATAATAACTATTCGAAAAATGATAATATACCAGTAGCTGGTTCATTGACAGGAATAGATTCAGATCTCGCAGAACAGCGAACCCCATTTACAAAATTGAAGGATTCTCCAAGTTGCCCATTTTTTGTGATCAAGGAAAAAAGAGGTCTAATTTTGTTCATCAAAATGTCTTCTTATAATAATGAAATTAATCTAAAAAAAATAACCATAAAATTTAGTATAATAGTCTAGAATGCTACACGTTAAAGCTTTTTCAAATCATACACTTATCACAGGGGTGCAAAATTTTTTGTTAAGTTTAGTAGCACATAGAAATTTTTAGTAGCACGTAAATATAAACTTTGTCATACATCATTCATACGCCAAATGTATTAAAATAATTAAAATGCAATTACTTTAGAAATGAAATATGCAATTTATTTCTTACCTAAGATGTTTAGTAAACATTGTTTACATAGAAAAATAGTGCAGGTTATTTTAATTCACATATGTACAAGTTTCTGCCAATGTGATGAATGCCATAGTTTAATACTTTCATTTGGATAAAGTCCTTAACGGAAGCACCACTGAAGCCGAAAAGCATGAGGGAATCAAGGTTGGCTGTTGTCAGTCTAGATTACAATTGTACAAATTCAGAGGTCTGTTTTGATGCAGTTCATTCTGCTGAACCCCCTTTCGCAACTAGCAGATGAACTTGGTAAAACTAAAACAATTGGCATCAGTTTGAATAACACTGGGGATCTTTCAGTGCGTAGCATAGCTTGTTTGCAAAGGTGGGGGTAGGACTGATCTTTTCCCAGGATCTTCAAACTAAACCATTCATCAGGCAGCATTTCCTTTGCCAAGAAAGCAGTTGGAGCTTCCATGTTAGATAGGGGCTCCTTGAAATGCTGCACCAGTTGCTCAAGCTCAGCATCCCCAAAATCTGACAGTTTCTTCCCCTCTGGCCATCCCATTGTATCAAATATGGATATATTCTGTGCTACTGTTGCTTCAATGGTCTTGAATCGCTCTGACAAAGAAGCTTTCCCATCAGAGAGGATAATTCTTCTATCCTTTTAGTAGCTTGTTTCCTCTGCTTCTACTCAACTGGACTTCTCTGAAGACACCAGTGGGAGACAATTCAGATAAAAAAAGACTCTCAATCTCTCCTGAGTTATGTTCCAGTTTGTTTAAAAGAGAAATAGCATGGTTCACTGATGGTTTGATTTCTTACATCAGGGGTTCTCTTTGAAATGTAGCAGAAAGTGGGCGTAGAACTGTCAGAAATAAAGAAAATGAAATACTTTAAAAACCTAAAATCACAAATGGCTCAGCAGTCCTTTTGCTTTTTGAGCATCAGAAGTTCCCACATTACCCCTTTTCCTTTTACCCCCCCAACCAGGATTTTTTATTTTACACCACCCCACAAACCCAAAATTTTTCTTCTCCATTGTTCAAAACTACCAATTTTCCCTTGTGAAATAGGTTTATTCCCAGTCATTTTGAGGGAGAATTCAAAGCTGTAATATAGGCATCAGCAGTTTCATTGGGTAACTTCTCTAGACCTACATAAGACTCTGCAACAGTCCCATCAGTGATGTAGCGCATATACACAATAACAGATGCTGAAACTGAAATGTCAGTGGAACCATCATGTAGAAGACTAACACAAGGAGACTTTGAAATGTCTTCCATAAGTTTCTTTCGAGCGAAAGAAGCGATTCTATGAATAAATTCTGTCCACATTGTCCTGTTCACAAATTTTTCTTTCACTGGAATTCCCAATTTCCTGATAAGTTCAATTTGTTTTTCAAAATCACTATATGGTTTATTCCAATAAGCAATGAAAAAACCATTAAAAGACCATAGTTTCTCAACCAAACGAGGCTTAATGATCTCGTTCGTGATCTGAGGTTAACAAAGGAATCCAGTAAACTTTTGGCTTGGCGAATGCAGGAGTGGAATAGAAAAAAATGTTCGTGTTAGTTTTCAGGAAGCGCTCCGAAGACTTAGAAAAGTTTTTCACTTTGGAGAGCAACCTGACTTACTGTAACAATATCAAAAGACTCTTTAATGCTCTCGAATTGCAATACGAAGCCAAAGAGTGGAGATTGTTTATAGATGGCTCTCAGTACAGTCAAGGCTGTCTTATTGCATATCGGAAATAAGATGCCATCATTTCCCATTGCTCACTTCATAATTTTGAGAAAGACCTATGAAAATCTCGCTTTCATCTTGGACCGAATGAAGTACAAGGAGCATTAGTGGCTGATTTGAAAGTAGTTGATATACTGAATGGCTTACAAACGGGGTACACAAAATTCATGTGCTTTCTATGCAAATGGGATAGTAGAGCTAGACCAGATCATTATTTCCGCACAGAATGGTCGCCAAGAGATTTGATGATTCCAGGCTTAAGTAATGTTAAAAATGAGCCCTTGGTACAAAAAGAGAAAATCATTTTGCCGCCTTTGCACATAAAGCTGGGTCTGATAAAGCAATTTACGAAAGCACTTGATGATGAAAAGCCATGTTTTGTGTCCTCAAAAAAGTTTTTCCAAAAATCAGCGAGGCCAAGATAAAAGAGGGTATTTTCGTGTGTCCTCAGATACGCAAACTACTTTTTGATAAGCACTATGAGGCCACAATGAACGAGAATGAGCTAGCAGCTTGGCAATCATTCAAAGACATTTCCAACGGACTTCTGGGAAAGCAGCAAGATGCCCCGAGAGAAATTTTAGTAGAAAGATTAATAAAGTCTTACCAGAATCTAGGCGGCAAAATGTCTTTGAAAATTCATTTCCTACATTCGCACTTGTCTTTTTTCCTGAAAACGCAGATATGAGAGATGAGCATGGAGAAAGATTCTATCAGGAAATTACAATGATGGAAAATAGATATAAGGGAAAATGGAGCCCTGCGATGCTTGCCGATTTTTGTTGGAATCTAAAGCGAGATTCACCAGGAACGAAGAACTTAGAAACGAAAAAGCAAAAGCCAGGCTAATTTTGAAAAAAGGGAAAAATTTCATAGTTTATTAATTTATCACTTGCAATCCCGTTATTTTAATTTTAAAAATAAATTGATAATTCACGTGAAATTTTTGGTCTTTGTTTAAAAATGTATTTTAGGGAAAACTGTGAAGTCATAGCAGATTTTTGTCCTCAAATTCGTAATCAGCACATAAAAATTGATAATAAAACCCTAAAGCGATTCATGTATTTTTTTGAAAGTGTAAAATTATTGTTCAGTGTTATCCATCAAATCAGCAAAAAATTACAATAATAAAATTTCTAAATATATAGTAATATTTCGCATAAAAATTTTACTTTTTGAATATCTATAATTCTAAAAGCTATGAAGTAACCAGTATCTCTCTAAAAATTGTATGTCACAAACAGGAGTGAGGAGTCAAACAATATAAGGTCCGACTGCGACTCCCACTCCTTTTATGATACCTCCTCTAACACCGACTCCTTAACACTTTAGTTTAACTAAAATGAAATACAAAGAAAATCAGTTATATGTCAATTACTGCTCTTTTATTTTGGAGTTAAAAACTGAAAACCATAAAAATTAAAAATAAGAAGCTTACTTTTAGCAAAATTTAACAGGCGAAAACGTTGCAAGTTGAAAATCGAAATAGCGAAAGTTTTCACGAAAAAATGAATGCCAAAACAATTCAAGAAATATAAGATTGAATTAAATGACAAACTTGTATGAGAGAGAAATGTATGCTCAACACTTGGTGAAGGATTTTTTATTACATCATCAACACTTGGTAAAGGATTTTTCATTACATCATTAATATTTGGTAAGAAAACTTAGCATCATTCATGTCATTGCTAGCAACTAGCAAGATTTTGTTATTGTGCTTCATTAAATTACATCAAAACACTAAACAAGTTAAAAAACAAACAAAATGTTTGAAAACATTTTGAAGTTGAATCAAATGAATTTTAAGAGTCGGAAAAAGAAACTTCGACTCTTTGTTTTCAAAAATAAAAATCCGACTCCGGCTCATACTTTAAGATAAAATCGCCGATTTTCTACGACTCCGTCTTCGCAGCCCTGGTCACAACACCCTGAGTCAAATTATTGGTTAAACAACCGATTCTCCATGGATAGCGCTGGAACATATCTGAAAGATTTTTTTTTCTAATAAAAAAATAAATATTTTGATATTAAAAAAACTATTAGTAACATTAGTCCGGGTGACATGTAGTTGTCTGTAAACCAGCATAGGTGGCTTATGTATGTGTGGCGCATCAAACAACCTACAAACGAAGGTAAACATGTACTTTAGCGCGGTAAATTAAAAAAATTCTATATATCCAAAAAAAAGCTTTATTGTAAAATAATATACGAGGCATTTACCCACAACAACACTCTCTAAACAACATACACTTCTCTAATAGAGATAACAATATTATTAAATAGTTTATTGTAGTCAGGAAAACGAGAACGCCACATGAATTCAAAAAGGTGTCCACCAAATAAAGGTTCACTCGTTCCAAACTGGCGTCTTAATTTCCTTTTAGCGCGCATCCACATATTTTCAATGCGATTCGTATAGATGCTGGGGTCATGGGGATCAACAAAATTTAAGCTGTGGTTTACAGCGTCATGTGTATATAACCCCTGACCCCTTTGTTCAATTGTGGCATAACTTGCCCAACTGTCACTTATTACTCGAGTTCCTGGCAGAATCCACTCTTGTATTAGAGGATAAAGAGTATCAGTCTTTCTATTTGCCACTGCCACGAGAAAGCAATTTCCGGATTCTCGTTCCACACCACCAAATACCCACTGTCCATCTCTATAGCGACCACGGTGATATTTCCTGTGGAAATATTTTGTTTCGTCTATTTCCACCTCTTTTGCTGTAAAATCTTCATTCAGACCGCCTATCTGCTGATTATTCACTAACAACCATTGCTCACACACCTCACGTAAAAAATTAGACCAGTCTGTCATTGTATGTGATGATAATCCACTCAATTCTCGTGAAATATATTTCAGACAAGAATCATATACCCATAAGTAAATAAAGTGTACAATCGTAGTTAATTCCAGATGACTATCAAAAAACGATCCTTCACGAATGCTTTTCGTTCGTCTACATGGCTTCCTACATGCCACCGACATCCGTCAATAGATGGAGCATAGTTGACAAACGCCATTTCATTGTTACATTGCTCGCAATGGAAGTTATTTCGAATAAGTCCCATTCGAGCACAAAATAACACCCACTCACGCTTTTCACTAAGCTCAAACAAAGTCTGGCGTATAAAGTCCATATATCGTAGATCAGCAGTTCCTAAAACATTCTCAACGATTAAATTCGGTGCACGAGGTCTACCTGCCATCTTTTATTTTAAATTGTTCTTAAATTTGAAGAAATAAAATATAAAAATAAAAAAATATATTTTTTTAATTTACGGCGCTAAAGTACATGTTTACCCAAACGAAAGTAAAACGAAAGGAAAGAGATTTTTTGAAAGCTGAATTTTATAAAAAAAAATATAAAGTTCTGATAAAAGCCAAAAAATAATAAAAAGTAATTTAAAATTTAAAAGGAAGACATAGTAAATTATGGAATGGTTATAAAAATTAAGTTAAATAAAAATTTTAATTTAACAATTTTCAAAGATTATAAATGCGTTTTTGAGTTTGAAAATATGAAGAATTTTTTTAAATGCATCGATTATGATAATGAAAATAATTTTGTTTTTATATTTTTGTTTAAAGTAATAAATCCGATAAGATTTTAAATTCAAATTACTATAAAACAATATAGATACAAATCAAACATTTATTCAAAGAAAACAAATTAGTGAAAATGATTAAATCAGAAAATTTTTGATGTGAATTATAATTTTTATGCTTTCTTTGGCAAGACAAAGGTGCAAGTTTTAATACAAATGGGATACATTTTAATTATGTAAATTAGTGCTACTCAGCCCCGTTATAAGGATAGGGGGCTAAACTAATTTTAATGGGGCATGAACTATATGAAAGTGTATACACGTATATATTTTAAGGGAGTTCCCTATGGGAAGTTCAAAATATATCCCAGGAAGAGAGAAGGAGTGGCTAAGCTAAACCTCCCCTCCGTCCTCATTATCGCCCGGTCTGGTGCTACATATAATTACCAATAATTAAAAATATTTCAGACAAGAGCCTTTTTGAACTACAAAATTTGAAAAATACAGAATCAATCTTGATAATTAATATTTAAAAGGCAACACTATAGCTATAGAAACCGAATTATGGAAATTTAAGGCAAAAATAATGTTCTTTTATGAACAAAATTTTAACTTTCTAATTCCAAAATGTCCCTATTACAATATAACTTTTTTTTCCAGTAGAAGTTCTTAATCCTCTAATGATAAGACGGTATAATCTTTTTATGAGAGGTTCAATTATACTTGATTCAAATTAGATAAGTTGATATTCATTAATAACTTACTACCGATTTATATTATGACAAATGTTATATTTACAATAATCATTGAAAAATATTTCATATTTAGAACAGAGGGTATAATTAAAAAACGCGCTGAGATACAGTTTTTTGTTAGAAGCATACTTTTTCTATAAATATAACTTTTAAAAAAGGAATTTTTTTGGTGTTCCTACAAAGCACACGATTCTACCTCTTTTCTTTTACAGTATAGATACTTATATAGATCCTCATAATTTTATTTTAATTTTCAATTTTACTATGGTGGCCCATAGTTGCCTATGTGCTGTGCATCTATGTTTAATTTTATTCAATATTTCTTACATATATAAATGTTGTGATTAAATTAAAACTTTGAAGAACCTATTCATCGGTATGCCAACAAGACTTCACTTAGGTGAAGATCTTATAAGCTTATTCCCACTTTATATTTTGCATGAGTAGAAAATTGGTTTTTATCCTTTTTTGTTTAAAAATAAATTCTTTCTCTCCTACTTAATAACTTTAAATTAAACATTTCGGTCTGTTTAAAACCTGCTGCATTTTTTATAAGCTAATTTACTAATTACACATTGAAGTAAGCCAATTTTTGGAATATATATAAAAAGTATAATTTTATAAGAGTATTCAAAGTTTTTTTATATTTGGTCTTACACTTTTATGTAATAAGAGTTTAAAATAGGGTCTGTTTTAAAAGTGCCCCATTTATGGAACAAAAAGAAATTAAAAAATATTAAATCATTTTGCAAAGATTATTTTAATTTAAAATATGGAATATTCTTAGACATACCTTATTTTCAAATGGTAATTATTGAAAAATAGGTAGATATTATTTGCATGTTTGTATTGAACACAATTATATTAAGGTAAATGCCATAGGGTGTTTTCATCGAGAAGGCACAATTGCACCGCTTGTATCAAACTATGAGGAAAGCAGGCTTGATGCGGGATCGAACCCAAGACCTTGAATTATCGAATCCAGCATCTAAGCAACCCTACTCACGCTTTAAGAGAGTTCCATGATGGGATTACATGATTGTATCAGACCGAATTTCACTTGCTACTGTATTCTAATCATGAATGATTCTATGTCATCTTCATAAGGTTGCTGCTACATTTCCACACTCAACGACAAATATAGTTGATTTCCTTTTATCTTTTCGTGCCAGGATTGCATTTTCTTAAACCGCTACCAAATGCTTAATGACTTTTATACACTTCATTTGAGTTTGAATAATTTTGGCTAACATGGAAATGCTTAGAGCATACACGTGATATCATGCAAGATGCAACAGTAGTAAGGCTACAATGACATTATTTGCAATTCTGTCGTATTAGTTGTATCGTCCCTAAACGCTTAGCAAGATGTTTTATCCAATTCCTTTATACAATTCGCTAACTTTTCGCACCGCTAGTAATGACGCTCTCAATGAGTGTATGATTACTTTTGAAAAACGCTCTTCTTCAGGTACTGGGATTACCCATTGTTACTATTTCTTGAACGGGAGTTAATGTGATATTTAGTGTTTGTATTGAACATGATTTGCATGTTTACAATTGTTTTCTAATGTATGTTGTATTGAACACGATTTGCATACTTATGATTGTTTTAAAATGTTCCTAGAATATTTGCAGGATTGCATCTGACAGAATTTGCTAGCTCGATACTGTAATCTAATTATTATGATTGTATTTAAATTGCCTGTATGTTGCATTCGAATCGACATCTTGTGAAAATTTTACACTATATATTAAACAGGCATTTTGTTTTCCGTATTGCACACATTTTCTTCTAGCTTTTACAACATTATATTAATTACAAATGTATTATTTTTACGAAAAGTTAAAATTTAATTATTTAAATTCAAATAGAATATTATAATTGTTACTTTTAGACATTAAATGTAGGTATTAATCAATATTTTTTATCATAAATAATGAACAAAATATATGGGCTGGTAAAACACGGGAGATAATAAAACTATATATATAATATTCAATTGTCAAACTTCTTTGCTTAATTTCATCTAAATATATTTCATCGCCTATAAGCCTCACTTTTTTATGTAGAATTTTCGATCAATTTACGGGTGGGGCCTATACACAAATATAAGAAATAAAGTTTTTTTTACCACATTGTCAATATTCAATATATTCAATCCACAATCATACATAAATATATACAAAGCAATGTCAATAGTTTATTAAATTTAAAATTCATCAAAGTCCTTTCATCTGAACTAGAACCAAAGATGTTGTCATACTCCTTCTGGGATAAGGTAACTGCATCAGTAAAGTCATAATAAAGTTCAACTTACTCATCTTCCTCTTCAACACTCCCATCATCCCTGTCCTCCCATAAAAACTACTCCTCTGTCCCATTAAGTTTGTTTGAAATCCCACACTTCAAAAACCCATTTGTTATACAAGATGTAGGGATGTCCTTCCAGGACTCCACAATCCAAGTACAGATGGTTAGTAGATCACCCTCTTCAGTCGTCCAGCGGGGGTCTTTGCTTGGTTTCCAGTAGCCATACACTCAGTCCATTTCTTCCTCATCCTCTCCTTGAAAGGACGGTAAACGGAGACATCCAGTGGCTACAGAACAGAGATAAGACCTCCTGGAATAATAGCAGGTGTGGTCTTGATGTCTTTCAGCTGTTGCAGAACTTCTACTTTCTTGTGGCATCTGAAACTGTCGAGGACTAAGAAGGAAGGTTTCTTCAGCAAGTGATACCACTTGATTATTTCATACCAAATGCCACTCATATTGAGTATTTTATATTGTATTCTAAATATAATCACTTGAGAATTTTGAGTACGCCTTTGTATATTGATCATTTTTTATTAGAGAAGATATTAACAAAATTGTCTAGGGATGAATAAATTATGAAATTACTTTTACATTAGAAGTACCCAAAACCTATTATTACGGTGAGATTGGAAATTTTTAAGGATTTATCTACTTCAATACACAAGTTACAAAGAGTTAAACAAAACAAAAAAAGTTAGACAAATCAAATCTTATTAAATTCATTTATAATAGCTTGTTCAGTTGTAATAGATGAAATACCAAATAATACACTTTCTTTTACTTTTTTTTTTCATCCACAAATCTAAAAAGATATTTATTTAAAATGCACCTTTTTAGAAAAATTTAGTCTTTGAAATAATGGTTAAGTTGTAAATCTAGCCTAGAATGTTTAAAGTAAAAAATACAGAAAATATAATACTTGAGAAACAAACAATTAGCATTATTTTGCTACTATAAAAAAATTTAAAAGTTAAGAAAAGAAAATAATTCGCCATTTTTTGAATATTGGGGCACTTTTATCAGAAAATAACTTCTTTTCAACTTAAAAATAAGTGAAGTTTATGAAAAGACTTTCAAACTTGATAAAAAATATCATTATTTTATGTAAAAACTTATCTTTCTAAAATTTAAAAGTATATTTTACAAATATAAAACAAATAAATTTTGGTGCATTTTTTGTTGCACTTTTAAAATAAACCGCCTAGCCATTGAGCCGCAATAGTTGTTAGGATGCACCTCTCAGCTTAATAGTTAAAGGTCAGGAGTTCGATCCCCAAGGCTCCCAACTCTAAAAACAAATTCACAAAAATTGTGATTAACCATCTTAAGCATAATAGGAGCATATAGCCTTATGGCTGAAAGCAGTGCTTTGATATCTCCAACCAACCAACCGCCTAGCCATTTTATACTCTTTAAAAATGACGATATCTTTATTTTTCTCAAATTTTAGATTTTTCTTAGTTTTTGCTTATTACACGCTATAATGTCATTTTTAATCATATTTTTACTTCTGATGGGGTCCACGTTTTTTTTCTAAATATTTTCAACTGAATCAATAAATTTTTCGGATAATATCATCATCATCATCATCATCATTTATTTTTAGAAGGTGGTTTTTCCTCGTAAAAAGGGTGCACCTTCCTTATTCAATATGGAACCATAATACAATGCATTTATTAATTTCTTCCATTTACTTCTATCCACGTTATCTCCCTCCTCTAAATTAAATCTTTTTAAATCTTTGTCAACCACGTTCTTCCATCACAGGTGCAGCCTTCCGTTTTTGGAAGCGAATTTCCGTTTTTCCGTTCTATTTTCATCTTTGTCTTTGTAATAATGTTCCATAATTCATAAGATTTTTTTTGGAGCAGAAGTTTTACTGCCGGATGCCCTTCCTGACGCAAACCCTCCTCCTTTCTCACTCTGGGCTTGGGACCAGACGATGGTGGAGTTTAATATCATCATCATCATCATCATCATCATCATTTATTTTTAGAAGGTGGTTTTTCCTCGTAAAAAGGGTGCACCTTCCTTATTCTCATAATATTTTTTTAAATTTTTCGGATAATATACAAGTAGTTAATTATTTTTCTAACATTTGATACCTTAAATTTTTTCCAATTTATTTCATTTAAAGTTTGTAACACATAAATCACAATTAAAATAACAAAATATGTAGTATTTTTTTTGCTAATGCCTTTTCTATTAATCTTTTAAATTTACAATTTACAACTGAAATGGAATTTGAAATCTATTCCGAAGTTTTTTATTTATTTAATCTTTATTCGTTTTTTAGTTTTTATATGAAATCCAACGGCAAAAGTTTTTATGAGTTGTTAGCCATATTGAGTATGTCCCCCTTAAATCTTTAGGAAATGGTAACTTTTTGTTTAATTCAGTCTCACTTATTTTTTATGATAACGAAAATTTTTCCAAAATATTACGCTTTGTGACAGCTTTAGAACTTATTAGAAATTTTGAAAAATATAATTTAGCAGTCAAGAAGATGCAATAAAAAGTGTATTTATAGAAGGGGGCTGGTCGAATGTTTTTACAGTTTGGGCACTTGCAACAGTAATAGACACGCCTATAAGATTAGTTTATCCTCCCTATAATTCCATTGATGATTCAGCCCACCTTACTTTAAATAAAATTTTATATCCTTTGAATTTCAACCATAAAAAAAGAAATTGTTTTACAAATATTAAAGTTTTACTTACATGTTCGAGTTTTATTAGTTATATTAGTTCAAATCCTAACCATTTTGTTCCTTTAGTTCAAAAAAAATGTTTACAACATGAAACCCAAAGTTTAACTTCAAAAACACCTTGTAATTATCGTACTGTGTTGGAGAAAGATTCGGAGTAATCAAATGTGTGTATGCCCCCTTCTCCCAAGTTCTCTATGATTTGATCACCCACGTTATTCATGGTTATTGTATTTATGACGAACATAATTATTTTTTTAAATCCATATAAATTAAATACTAATGTCACGCAGATTAGCCCTTTTGGGGATACTACATTAATAAAAACGAAACCTAGACACATACCTCGCTAGTGGTTTTGGAAATTGTGTAACTTCGGTGACTAACTAAATCGTCCAAATATAAGGTTTTGTATGAAAGATTATTATTCTTCAAGATTCTGGTCCTCAAAGGGTTAATATACCATTCTATTATTTTTATGCAACGATGCAACGTTCACGAAACAAGAAAGAAATTGTTACTGAGACTGCACTCAAAACAAAGTCCCTGCAGTCTAGTATTGTACGGCAATAATTGTTGCTCAAACAGATGGTATCCGAACTCATTCAATGTTATGTATATTTAATATCTAATGATTGGTATATTCGCATGCTTTTATATATGATTTTGTTTAAGCTATCGCTTGAAAGGCTCGTGATCCCATCACTTAACGCAAAGACAACATCATCTTTCAATAACAATTTATGCCTATTCACACTCGATCCGCTGCAAACAGTCATGACACACGCCCTACTACAACTATTTCTACTATTATCATAATGGCATTACCTTCCCTTTCTCCTCAATCCTCTATCACTTCACTCTCCGATTTACCTAATTTTCGGGTGTTTATTCCGCCTCCAGTTACTTCAACTATTCCTTTCTCATACCCTTCCGCTCCCCAACGTGTTGCCCTAGCCAAGGCAAAAAAGCATTTCTTGTTATAAATGGCGTATAAAAGTAAGGATGTAATATGACTTAAAATATTGAAAACTCAAAACGGAAATTCTAAATTAAAAACTTTTTTTTATTTAAAAGTGCTTTTTTGCTTATGTAGGGAGGCAAAAGCGATTTTTCATTCTTCTATTTTTTACTTTCTATAGTTGTTTCCTGATGTCTGTTTTATTCAACAAATTAGATATAAAAATAATCAAATGAAGTCAGGAATTTGATAATAATTAATTAATCTAATTCTTATATTTTGATAATTCACAGGACAACATTTTGAAATTTTTTTTTGCTGATTTTGTTTTGAGACTTGATTTTATACAATTTTTACATGCTGAATATAAAAATTGAATTCATTTTTTCATATCACGTCAAGTTTTTTCTCTAAAAGCCAAATTCAGTTTGATATATTTTGTCAACTAAAATAAAAATAATTATAAATATATACATTTTTTACCTATTTTTTAAGATTAATTTTTAGTGTTTTATTATAATATGGCCTTGAGAAGAAAGTGTTTGAATTCCCCTGACTCATTTTGTTATATATGTGGAAGTTTTACAATCCCATCTCAAAGAATGGCAATTAATGAATTTATTAAAAAAGTTTATTTTGCCTACTTTAAAATCAAATTAGGAGATCAAGAGTTTTCGTGGGCTCCGCATACTGTTTGCAAACCTTGTGTGGAAAATCTCCGTCAATGGACAAAAGGCAGAAGGAAAAGTTTGTCTTTTGGAATCCCAATGGTTTGGCGTGAACAAAAGGACCATATTCAAGATTGTTACTTTTGTCTCACAAAAACTTTGGGTTTCAATAAGAAAAACAAAAAAGGCATTATTTATCCAAACTTACCTTCAGCAATTCGTCCTATCAAACATTCAGATGAAGTTCTTGTTCCTACTTTCGGAGGCTTACCATCATCAGATAATGAAATTGATGATTCTGGTGCAAGTGATAACGATGAAGAATTGCAAGTTTATTTTTCCGATCAAAATAAACTATTCAATCAATCAGAATTGAATGATCTTATTAGAGATCTAGGTCTTTCGAAAGAACTCTCTGAAGTTCTAGCCTCACGTCCAAAACAGAAAAATGCCTCACAAAAAGATGTTAAAATAACATTTTACCGTAATAGAGAAAAAACTTACTCAATTTTTTTAAAAATGACAAGGAATTCATATTTTGCTCTGATATTCCTGGTTTATTGAAATGTATGGGTGTGGAGTGCTATGACATAAATGAATGGAGACATTTTATTGATAGCTCCAGGAAAAGTTTAAAATGTGTATTGCTTCATAACAAAAATATTTTCAGTGGAATACCTATTGGTTATTCAGCCAGTATGGAAGAGAGTTATGGTAATATTAAAAATTTTTTAGAACTGTTGAAATATGAAGAACAACAATGGTCAATATGTGTAGACCTCAAAATGGTAAATTTTTTATTAGGCCAACAAAGCGGTTATACAAAGTACCCGTGCTTTTTATGCTTATGGAATAGCCGTGCCAAAGAAAAACATTATACTCAAAAACATTGGTCTGGAAGAGAAGAGGTTACAATTGGAAAAGAAAATATAATAAATAAACCGCTTGTTAAAAAAGAGAAAATTATTTTCCCTCCTCTTCATATAAAACTTGGGCTTATAAAACAATTTGTAAAAGCTTTAGATAAAAAAGAGGGTTGCTTTCAATTTATATTGAAGGCATTACCCCATTTAAGTTATGAAAAAGTAAAAGCTGGTGTTTTTGATGGAACGCACATAAGAAAACTTTTGAAAAGCAATAGGTTTATAGACACAATGAATGTGAATGAAAAAAAGCATGGAAGGCATTTGTAGCTATTGTTGATGGTTTTTTGGGAAATAGAAAAGATGAAAATTATGTAAATTTAGTTGAAACTTTAATAAAAAGCTATCGTGATCTTGGCTGTAATATGAGTGTGAAGCTACATTTTCTTAATAGCCACCTTGAGAAATTTCCTGAAAATCTTGGATCTGTAAGTGACGAGCACGGTGAGCGCTTCCACCAAAGTTTGAAAGTCATGGAGGAAAGGTATCAAGGTCGATGGAATGAAAATATGATGGCTGATTATTGTTGGAGTATTCAAAGAGACGATATAAATGCTAAATTTTCTAGAAAATCTTATAAAAGGAAATTCATTTAAATAAAGATTTATTCATACAAAATTTTAACGTTTCTTTATTACATATATATATATATTATATATATATACATCTTCCTTTCTTGAAGCTTCAGAGGTAAACAACAAAAGCTTCAATGTATTCGAATATTATTTTTATATAAATATGAGACTTTTCTTGAATATTACACATAACCATCCATAAAACTTAAAGTAAATCAGACTAATGAATATACTGATCTACGTAAAAATATTTGAGGCTAGACTTAAAATAAATTAAAGCGTATCTCAAAAAGTTGACCTGATTAGGCAAAAATAATTTGATATTTGAATTCAGCAGACCCAAATTACCCTAAATCAACTAAAATTACTAAATCAGCAAAATTCTTGTTGACCAGTGTATCGACGAAATCAATGATGTCTCCTATTTTATATCATTTCTTTGTTATACCTAATATTATAATCAGTTAAGTTGATGCCTCGTTTTATTTTATATCATTTCCTATATATGCATAAAATTAAAACAGTAACACATATTAAACATCTATATTTTAAATGCTTCCTCAATTCTAACCATTTCCCAATTTTAACCATTTGATAAATTTTGTGCAAATACCTTTTTTTGTGAAAAATGTATACTTTGTCAGATTTTTTATTGTAAAACTTATTAATAAATAAAGTTTTTCAGTATTTCTTAAATATAAGGACAACATCGTATCCCAGAAATAAGTGACAGTCTTTTTACACTTATCTTAATTTGTTTCCAATATTTTTCTACAAACTATAGCTACGTTAATTTGATTGTCTCATGGAGTACGTGAAGAGACTGAATGAAGTGAAGAAGGCAAATGCACTGATTGCCACGCTTCATATTCTTT
Organism: Nectonema munidae; assembly: GCA_030549495.1. Classification (NCBI taxonomy): domain Eukaryota; kingdom Metazoa; phylum Nematomorpha; class Nectonematoida; family Nectonematidae; genus Nectonema; species Nectonema munidae. The sequence continues at coordinate 430,090 of JAUIRK010000971.1, read as the reverse complement.
TATAATGAAAACCAATAAAACATGTCAGATTGATTGATATATGATAGTTCATCTCAAAAAGAAATAATCTATCCAAATAATTATATAAAGTTTTTACACATATATACCCATTTTCTGAGCTGAGCCCAAAAATGAAACCAGAATCTTCACTTTGGTTTAAAAACTTATATATTATTAAAATTTCAAAAACATTTTTGTAGAAAATGTAGATAAAATGGCGCTGAGTCTTCATAAATAAATAAAAGTTGTAAAGAAAATAAATTGAAAACGTTGAGTAAATCTTTTATTTAACTGGTATTTTTATTTTGTTAAATTTAACAAAATTTTGAAAAACTTTTATTTTTCCTGGTTTTTTAGAATAACTTGACTTCATTTAAATTTAAGTGTATTAATATTAGTCCCAATGAGAAGATAGGAAAATGGATACTGGAGAAAGAAACTTTAAAATTTGGGTGGTTTTGTAAACTTTGATAGTAAAGTTTAAATCATTTAAAAATTATCACGCATATCCCAAAATCAGATAATCGATTAGTTATGTTTATTAATGTAATTTCTGCGCGAAAAGTATTTATAGAAATAAGATCAATAACACCACCAAATACAATTCCCAAAGCCATTTTTTCTAAAAAATTAGGAATTAAATTTTTATTTTGCAAAATATATTTTTACAAAGGCCACATGAGTGTTAGTATATATTTAAGCAAAAATCAAGGATAGAATTCATATTTAACTGAAAGCATAACAAAAATTGTAAGCAAGAATATTAAAAACATTTATACCCATCTAAAAAATATTTCTTTTCAGAAAGTCCCCCTCCCCCCTTACCTGTACAACCAGCTTAAAAAGACTAAATAATTTTTGGTTAATATAGCCCATCTAAGATATTTTCCAGATTAAAAACAAGTAAATAACTAATACACAATGAATGCGCAGATGCATATTTAAGCGTTAAGGCATAGATATTTACTTTTGGGAATTATGTTGAGATGAAGTTTTATATTTACATTTTTATTTTTCTATTTAGAAGATGATTGAGGTAGGAATTAAAATATTTTTTTGGAGAATTATTTACTATTATGAATCTACATTACAAAATTTAATCGTTTTGGGTAAGGTAGATAGTTAGTAATTTATTTTAGTAGTTAGTCTACTAAAGATAGTTAAAAATTGTATATTTTAGTAGTTAGTCTACTAAAGCTAGTTAAAAATTGTATATTTTAGCTTTTTAGCTAAAAGATTTTATTCTCATAATTTTTGATTAGTTAAGATTCACATCTTGAAGAGTTAGTTAATTGATTTCTTGTATCATACATCATAATATGAAGAAGTGCAAGTAAATTTATCTAGTTAGTTTGTTGCGTATACATAGTAGTTAGCTACACTTTAGTTAACTCGTTAGAAAGTTATTTAGTTTGCTCATTAGTGAGGATTTAGCTCAGTTAGTTCGTTTATTCCTTTGTTTCATAGAATATTTTACTTTATTTTACTTTCCTTATTAAATTATTTCTTCGTTTATAAACTGCTCTAAATTTTAAATTCTAACTGGACAATTTAATTGAAAAAGATATAAAAATAAATTTTTGCATAAAAATCTTAAACATAGATATTTGCTTTTAGGAAATCCTCTTCAGTTTTTTTTTTCGGCGCAAGTAAATTTATTAAACTGATTTTTTTGTCTATATAATTAATTCAATTCAAATAATTTATTTTTAGATTCTTATTACAATAGTAAGTTAACGTTTCATACTTATTTTAGACAAAAAAAAAACTTTTTGACATTTGTTTTTTAATGATATATATTAGTTAGTTAGTTAGTTAGTTAGTTTATTTTTCAAAAGTAACGAGAAAAAAATATATATAGAGCAAATTGCTTAATGCAAAAATATGGTAAATTGTGAACATTTACAAAAGGAGATAATATGTATCATAATAAAATATTGCTTTTAAAGGTCAATATCAAAGGCCAAGTTAGCCGCTGGCAGATGTCACCTGCTTGTGAGATTTCTATAATCTTGGGAATTTTATGAGACGAGCTCTTCAAGATGAAGTCATACTTTTTCTGCAGGCATTACAGTTGGAAATTGAACAATTGTTGATTCTTGAGTAAGAGTTGATGAAATAGGACATCATCATCTTTGGAAATTTTTTCATATTCAAAAAGGCATCAGAAACAAAAAACATTTGATTGGAGTTGAATAGTGTTGAAATTTTGAATGCAAATGCTTGCTTTGATTTTGTGTAGTTATAGTAAGGGAGCATCATGTGAATCATAAAGCGAGGAGATGTTCTTTCCTTTTCTGAGTTAAAAGTGATGAAGTCGTTGAAAATTAATGGAAGCATGCCATGCAAGAATTTATATAGGTAGGTGTAAGCACTATGGACAATGTATCCATAGTAAATATACATAAATGTCTTTGAACTTCAACAGAGTGTATTGAATAAATACGTTGTTTGTGTGGGAGAGGGGAGGAAGATTGAAAATTACTCTTAATATCTGTTTTTGTAGTGTAAAAAGCATCGTGTTTTTTGAGTGACCCCAGTTGAAGACACTGTACTTTAGATGAGGAAGGAACAAACTATTATACATGGTGAGCATTGTATTGATTGGGACAAACTTTTTGGCTTGTCTCATCACACTAGAAATATAAGCTAGTTTGTGGCATACATGTGAAAAATGGCGATGCCATTTTATGATTAATTAACATAACATAATTTTATTGGCAAAAGTAGGCTGAGCCTATAAAATATCGCATCTACATAAAGAGAAGAATGTACGAGAATCAAACATACCAAACATTCTATCCTTCCTGAACGTGAGTTCCAATCATTGATCATTCTTTGAGATGATCAATACTCTAAACTGGGTCTGATTAAGGCTTTATAAAGAATTGGAGCAGTAGAAGTACCAAGCGAAGAAAAACATTTCCACACTTGGTAAAATGTAGCGAAGCTCTTGGAAACTCCTTTCGAAATATTGTCAGAGAAGAGAAGTTCAGTTGTGATGATACCGCCCAAGTTATTTTGGGAGTCAACCTTTTTCAAGATGTGAGAGCCAATGAAATATTTTCGATCATTCTGTCATCGTATCTGCAAGTGCGTACCTTTAGCAAAGTTAAGCTTCATGCCCCATCTATTACACCACTTGAAAATTTTTTATTAAATCATATTGTAAACTGGAGCCACCGTATTCGTCCGAAACATCATATATTTAATATAAATATATTAAACACATTTTTTAACCAGTTCCATTTTATGCTTGCTAATTTTTTTGTAAATATTTTTAAATCTATTTATCAATTACTACATCATACTTATGCAAAACACGGAATCTCAATATTTTTACCAGGTTTATTGCTAAGATTTTAAATGGTACCCTTATTTTCCCAACTTTATAGGTTCCTTCGGCTGTTTTCAACCTTTTTTTCAAAATTTTAATTCACCTGAAAAATTTATTGAAATGGCACAAAAATATAAAATCCTTAAATAGAACAATTTATACAAACATATTTCAAATGATTTTTGCATGCAAAGTAGTCACAAATAGAGCATTTCAGAGATATTTTATTTTTTGTGCTTATGCAAAGATGACATCTTGCTTTTTTTGTCCCATGAAAAATTTCTTCTTCAACTTCTTGATTTTTCTTTTTTTTATTTTAAGTACCAAATTTTTGCTTGATAAAGTACTAGGCAGTTTTGGCCTTGCCCTAATCAGTGGTTCTATAAGTTATTTTCCTAGTGTAACCAAATATTTTCGCCTGACATCACAACAATTTTTGTTTTTTTATGAAAATCTCTTTTGACAAAATAAAACTATTAAGTGCGGAAATATCAATTATGTTACTAAAAACCACAATGGGCCAGCGCTTTGTTTTTCGTTTGACTGAATAATTTGATACCATTTGATCAACTACATCAACCACAACTTTGGTTTTGTTGTAATGTATAATCACTTCTGGTTTTTTTGCTTCAGAGTCGTCGATTCTTTTAGATTTATGAAAAAAAGATAAAAGGAAGACGTTTTTGTTTTTTAGGCATATACGAAACAAGCATGTTTTCTTCGGTAAACAAGAACACAGAAGAAAATACATGGCGCTTTTTTATATCAAGTATTGCTGGTGGTATAAACTTTTTGTTTTTGCGAACTGTACCAAGCAAAGTCATTTTTCTCTCTTTTAAGAGTCTTTTAGACAGGTTCAAAGATGTAAAAAAATTGTTACACGTCACGTTGTGACCCTTCAGTCCTTTTGTCATATCCATCACAACACGCTCTCCTGGATTTTTTTCAGCTGCATTTCCAGGTTGCTTTCCCAAATATGGCTGGATGTTCCATACGTAAAAACTCTCAACATCTGCTAAAATCCAAAACTTTAATCCATATTTATCTGGTTTGGTAGGAATATACTGTCTAAAACGACAATTTCCCCTGAAGCCTCTGAGCTGCTCATCTACTGTTATTTGAAAAACGGGATTGAAAAGTTTTGGTAGAATAGCAACCCATTCATCCCAAATTTCTTGAATTGGAGCAAACTTATTTTTCTCTTCTATTTTCCCTTGTTTTTTTGTCATCAAATTGTCTTTTGAAGCTATCACCCATCACAACTTTGCCTTCAATATTAGTCCACTTCATTATTGTATTCAAAATTTTTGGTGGAAAAAATTGCATAAAAGCTGTGTACTCATCTTCTATCCTTGAGCAAGCATAACTTGTTGGACCTGGCTTCATTGATATGCTATTATGACACCTTTCTTTACTTGAATAATTAAAATCGTCATGATACCATTTTGTCTCCCCATCTTTCGAAAGACAATACTCACGAGTTTCCTTATCTTCTAAATTAGAAAGCATTCCATCGGAAAAATCACTATAACTTTTTTCAGTCTCACATAATGAAACATGATCTTCTACCTCAGAAAACTCGCTAATGGAAGGAGAAGAGTCGCTGTACATGCCTTTATAAAAAATGTAACAATTTAGTACTAAAAAAAACTTAAATTATGAAAGGAAAAAATTAATTACTCTAATTTTTTCTTGCTTGGACTCTTTTGAACCCAAGGGTCTCAAATGTATAAAAAAATATATCCTAATAAGTTAAACATTTTATTGTGTTTTAAAAATTATTTTGTGATTTTTATATTATATGTAACAAATACTAAGAACTTAAGGCTATGATAATTTTGAAATTTTTAATAAAAGATAATTTTTTAAAAAATTAGATTTAAATGAGCCCTAGGATCTTATAAGTTTTAAAACTACGATCTAAATTTTAAAGTAGATATATTAAAATTTCTAAATTACTTTCTTGAAGTTTTTAACAGGAATCTATTCTTGATATTTATTAAAAAAACTTTTTAAATCATTTTAGATATCATAGGTATCATTTCTTTTCAATTTTATTGATTTTTTCATTCTTAAATTTTTCATTTTCGATTTGGTTACATACATAGTTATGTATTTTTACAAAATTTAAGGGTTAACTTTTATTTTTGTATAAAACATAAATTATATTAATTAAATGAAGCAAAATGAAGTACAAATAATATATCCACAAGTGTGGAATAATGTCAATCGATAAGGGGGAATTTCAACTATTGATCAGAGGATGTAAGAATTGAGAGAAGAAGGAAAGATTGTCGCTTCATGGCGCCACAATTTATACTTGTATTAATACATATGGTTAATAAAAAATATTTTTTTTGCTTACCAGCGTATACATGTATTTTTGAATTAGAGGATATTGTTTTTTTGCAATTTTTAAAATTAGTGGTCTGGAAATACCACGGGATACCAAATATTCAAGCAATCCTTTAAAATCGCATACCTAAATTTATAAGACTACTTTATATTTTTTTTTACAAAATTGGTGAAATTTAAATACTATACTTCCAGCTTTTAAAATAAAAAAATAAACCTAGTCTTTATAATTAATTTTTATCAAATTATGCACATACGAAACTAAAAGTAAGGGGAGCCAACAATATATTTAAAAAGAATAAATATTTTTTGATTTGAACATTTTTCGATTCTTTGATTATTTGACAAATATAATATTTAAAATCGTGCAAATTGCAAAGTAAAGGTAATAACTTTTGTAACATCGTATGAGGTAGCAAAATATGAACAGAAAGTTTCATATTTTTTGATTTTTTAAAGAATATTTTTCGATTCTTTGATTACAGAATTTTATTTTGATTATTTGATAAAATATATTATTTAATATTGTGAAAAAATTGCAAAAATATACGTAATTATCTAACATCCTCTCCCCGATTGAGGTATATCAAATATTACATCTAGCAAAATATGAACTGATAGGTTGGAGATGAATCATCGCGGTATGGAGGTTGGAGATGAACCAACGTAGTATACAGGTATAATGTATATAGGTAATAACTTATGTAGCATCGTCTCCCCGAATGAAGTATATCAAATCTTACATCTAGCAGAATGTGAACAGAAAGTTGAACATTGTCTCCCTAGTTATTTGTACATGGAATAGAAACCATCGTAGTATAGAGGTTGGAGATGAATCATCGTAGTATAGAGGTTGGAGATGAATCATCGTAGAATACAGGTTGGAGATGAATCATCGTAATATACAGGTTGTAGATATATTTATATAAATAAAAAATATTAAAGGGAATTTGCAACACTCACTGAAAAAAAATTGAAAGTTTCTTTTAGCTAATACTAAATCTTTGAAAAAGAAATAAAAGTTGAAATAATTTCAATTATGAGTGGGATGGATGTTGTTTCTTTTTCACTAGATCACAAATTCTAGGCCTCAAAGAGGACAACGCACAACGCAAGTCACTTCCTACGAGCAGTCGATTTCGCTGTTTTGTTTTCAGTACAACAAGAGTCGAGAAACCCACTTCACAGAGAAAAGTTGGTTAAAAGGGAATCAATAAACGAAGTGCTTTTTCTCCAAGTTTAGGGTAAATAGGGAGATATTTTACACAAAATCCTTCCAGCTTCATGGTCGTCTGGAAATTATCTGCCGAAGTTGAGTCATACTTCAAATCTATGGCTTTCTCTTGCAGAAAAAGCAAGTCTACATTAATATTGAATGGGTTTCGTATCAGCTTCCAAATAATTTTGTCCATGGAAATATCTGGAAAATAGTGCACAAATACTTCAGCAAGGGAGTCTAAATGAGATAAAATTTCTTTCTTCATGTCTGCACCATACTGTTCAAGGTCATTCTTTTCAGACATAAGTTCATTGAGATGAGAAAATGAAAAGAAATTCCCTGCTTGTATTTTACGTTTCCAAAGTTGGATTTTCTCCGTGAAAGCATTGATTGCTTCATAATGTGCAATAATGGTTGCATTCCTCTCTTGAAGCTTCAAATTTAGGTTGTTGAGTGCCGATATGCTAGTTTATGCTAGAACTTTTCTTCTGAGAATGCATCATGTCTTCTGTCTTTGTAGAAAAACTTTCACTTCATCCTTCAGTTCATATAGGCGACTCAGCATATTTCCCTTGGACAACCAACGGACCTCTGTGTGGAAAAGAAGAGATTCGTGATCAGTACCTAAATCTGTACAAAGCTGCAAAAAGCTTAGAATTTAAAGAGCTCTTTTTCACAAAATTTACTAATTTAAAGGCCAAGTTTAGCGAGAAGCGTAGTTCTTCTGGTAGATTGGCAGGTAAAGCTTGCTTGTGAATAACACAGTGAGTAGCAGTTATTGCTTGATTCTTTTCTTCGACTAACTTCACGAATCCAGAACGTGATCCAAACATTGCTGGGGCACCGTCAGTTCAAACACCGACTAACTTTTCCCATGAGAGATTATGTTCTTGAAAAAAATTTGAAACTTTTGCAAACACATCTGAAGCCTTTGATGTTGTGTCTAGTTCTGCTGAGAAAAGTATTTCTTCTTTCAAAGTTCCTTCATCCATAAATCGTGAGTAAACAAGTAACTTTTCATCACACTGTATTGCAAAAAAGCGACATCATTTTATTTTCTCCAAAACTTATTCTTTAATGTCCTCTGAGATCTCATCAATCCGACGCTTCACGGTGTTGTCAGAAAGAGATATTTTTGATAACTTTTCTGTCTTTCATCTCCAAGCACAATACCTGAAGCACTCAGTAAGCATGGTTTTACAAGAGTCTCTCCAAAAGAATGAGCTTTTTTTGCTTTTGAAATAAGCAATGAGGGTTCCTAAGATGTTTCAACCACTTTGATGATCTCCTGATGAAAAGCTCCAGTGGTGTCCAGCTTCATTCGTTTTAACTCATGAAGTTTAGCGTCATTGCTGAGAACTGCATGGCAAACGACACATTGAGGAAGGTGAATTCCATTTTTCTCAGTAAAGGTGAAGCCAAACTTTATGTACTCATCGACAAACTTCCTTTTCTTTGCTACCGACATTCCTGTAAGCGATAATTACACACTATAGATACAGTAGGCGCGCCCCCTGTTTAGGAATCATGGTTCTAGAGTATCAAAAAATTGATAAAAATATAAATGAAACAAATCTTTTGCAATCATAATTTCGCGTTTTAGGACAAAATAACTTTAGCTTAATTTCGTATTTAGGGAGAGTGTCAATAGACAAAATGTCCCACTTCAGTGTAACACACTCGATCAATATTTAAAAGACTATGATTCGTCTGCCTATCATGGCTAATTTATTTCGTTAATCATTACAAGTGTTGTTGAGACGATAAGATTCTCTTCGTTATTTCGACAAAGATACATAAGATGAGCTTTTTAAAGCCATAATTAATGGCATTTAATGTAGAAGTCTTTTTGCCATATGGGTTAGAGAACACAACGCTCTAAAAATAGAAAGACGAATGTGGCCTGAAGCTGCAATTAGATAAGAATAGTAAATTGGGTATTAAGGAAATGTAGAGCCAAACGATTGGAATATTCTATGCAAGTATTTAGTAAATTATCTTTCATATTGAAAATGTGGCAAGTCACTGTAACGTTGTAACGCGTTTTGAGGAAATGTTAAATGATCGCCTCCAACTTTAGTATAAATAAGCCTTCGGTTATATAGTTCATTTTTCATTCCGCCTTAATCGACAATGAATACGATTATACCGTTTCTGATTTTAGTTATTGTAAGTTTCGATTTCTTAGATACAATACATGGCTTAGAAGACTCTAAAGTACTTGTTAACATTTGTTCCGATAATATTCATCCTGGCAGGAAAAAGCGTATCTTTATTGTTGCTGACGAAGACAAAAAGTGGTGAGTCTACTGCTATATCCTTCCCTTCTCAAATATATAGTGTGCTTTTTGTTTAGTTTCATCGTTTGTAAAGTTGGTCCTTATGGAAACATACGTACAGAAAAGCATTGCTGTAGTCCAGGTCACCAAATAAACAAACACAATGAGGGTCCTTTTTTCTGCAAAAGTATACGAAGATGCTGCAAACACCAACCTTTGCTCCACTACAACGATGCTTATTGCAATCCAAAGAGCTTAGAAGAAAAACTGACTATTAAGAAATTGCCTAGAAAGTGTCCGACCGAATTCTTTCCTGGAACTATTTCTACGCGATGCTTTATCGAAAGAAAAGGTCTCAAAGCCGATTTTTTAACTTTTCAGTTAACAAAGAATACCCCTTTCCGTGTTAGCATTCATATTAGCTCTGAAGATTTTACTATTGGTCAAAACGTCTTAATGCAAGTTCTAAAATTTGGCTTGGATCGTAGTATTCCCTTCGAAATGAAGTTATGTACCACAAATGCAATTGCTGAAGTAAAGAAAGCGATAATTGGAAACGAGGTTCAAAAAGTGCAAGCTAATGGAATAGTGGATTCTAATAAGAAAGTTGTTCTCAATTTATCTATTGATACTGATGAAGAAAACTTAGTTGGGCGTGCAATTCGTTTTGATACGGGAAACAATGAAAAGGAGTGCTGCAACATATTTAGGGTTCCACAGAGTGTGGTTCGTTCGTAATCTTCATTGATGGTCCTTTTTCATTTCTTATATTCTCAATACACGTATGTTAATTTATATTAGTATGTTATATTCCTATTACACTCTGATTTAATTTTTAATTTCTTTGATTTTATGCTGTTCACTATTTAAAAATAAACTTTATTCTTCTTCTTCCTATCAATATATGTAATGTGTTCTTTGAAAACCTTCTTAACTAATTTCATGTCAAAATAAGATGGCAGTTTTTTTCTAAAAACTAATCAAAACGTGTTTACTTTTTCAACCAAATTTTGCATTGAAAATATGAAGAGATAATTAGATTTTATCACATTACATCAAAATTTGAAATTTTTATAAAATAAAAATATTCTTATAACCATCTCTATTATTAGAAATTTTAGATGTCACATTATATATTTGAAAAAGAATTAAAACATTGGAATGATGTAGCGAAAAAGTAGTTATCTCTATTTATATACGTGAGTATATCTTTATACTCTAAGTGTTAAAAATCTTGCTAATCATAACTTTGCAATTTTTATTTAATTTTCCTGAGATTTTCTATATTTTCTATCTAGCACCCTATTAAAAACTATGCAAATTTTCATTGGAAGCTGGTTTTCTCGAGTTAATGAAAAAATGCTATATATTGTGTCTGGCAAAAGCGATTAACTTTGTATGTTAAACATTCTTTCTATTTATTTCGTTGTTTCTTTTTCTTCTTTCTTTACTTTGCTTATATTTTTCTTCAAGACTTTTGTCTGCTCCGCAGTAAATATATCCATTGAGTGCCAAGACGTGAGTAAACATTACCGAATTTTTGATTACCGGTAAATTACCGTCTTCAAAATATCATTAACGGTGTTACCGGTTTTTTACCGTTTTTATATTATATAACGTATATTACTGATAAATCATAAAGTGATCAAAATAAACTAGTATATATTTCTTTTATAGCGTTTTTTACTTGAGTTTCAAAAAACAACAATTTTTTTGTGTGTTAGTAAAAATCAATGATAACGGTAAAAGTAAATTTATTAATTATTTTAAAAAAAAACAACGCAAAAAGCATAATGCATCTAATGTCTTTGGAGCTAATTGAGAACGAAGTTTGGAAATAAAATATCCAGCAGCAGAAAAAGCTCTTTCAGATTCTACACTGGTAGCTTTAATTGTTAGCAAAGACTGATAGAGCAATTCAAGGTTTTCAGTTTTTTTGGGGGCACTTCAAACAATTTCATTTCTTTACACAAATCGACTTGAGAAAGCTTCACTTTTTTGTTTTTGCTTGAAATTTATTTTTGATATCCTTCAAGCATCGAGTCGGGATTACTAAATTTGCATTCATCAGAATAGCTGACATTACAAGACTGATCAATTTCAATTGAAGTAAGTTGCATATCTTGATCACCTACTTTTAAAGAAAACAATCTTCTGACAGCTAAAGTTTTTATACTTATAAGTGTAGGAGAATGAAAAATTAGAGCTGTTTCGCCTTCTTTTAATATTCTTTCAGGATCTTCTAAAAAATTGATTAGCCCAATTGTGCTATCCAGCCTTCTTGATGTGTAGCGGTTAACCCATTTAAGACCAAGCAAAGCAGAGGATATCTAAAAAAACGTAGACGATTTATATTCAAAGTCATTGAAAAAAGCAGACGAAGATGAAATTACTTATGTTCCAAAATACGAACATTTAAGGTTAAGCAAGCGCTTATTCAAATTCAAAGCTAGCGTTGACTGTTGATTTTTCAACTCATTAAATATAAACTTCACACAATTTTCTGCCTTTAAAATAGTAGCATCTTCTGAAGAAAGTCCTTTTATGACTATTTCAAATGGTCTGAGCATTTGTTTAACCCATTTAAGACCAAGCAAAGCAGACGATATCTAAAAAAACGCAGACGATTTATATTTAAAGTCATTGAAAAAAGCAGACGAAGATGAAATTACTTATGTTCCAAAATAGGAACACTGATCGTAAATGGGTTAAGATGTTGCAAATCTTTCAATTCATTCTCATTTAAAACTTCAAGAATTTCACACTTTTTCAAAGCAATAAGTATATGCATTTCCTCAGGTCAAAAAATCTGGAAATCATTGAAAGGGTGCTATTCCATCTTGTTTTTGTATCTAAGATTAACTTCATCTCTTTATTCATGTTTTCTACAAAACTTTCTTGTAAGTAATCATTTTTTAAAGGTGACTTTCTAAAAGTTTTGCAAATTTTACGAACTTTTGAAATTAATTCATGGTAGTTACCTTGATTGAATAAAGATGCCGAACTATTTTCTTCTTGAAATTCATTAACTTCATTTGCTACTTCGAGTTCTAAAGGAATATTTAAATCAACAAATAAAATAAGCATAGTCGATTTGTTATAAAAACTGATATTTCATTTGAAAGAGATATTTTATTTTTTTTGAAAATATTTTTGATGTATCTAGAAGTAAACAGCAAATCTGATTGAAGCTTTCAGATATTTTAAAATCATAAATGCTGAAGCTGAGCCCAAAAATGTAACACGCATCTTTCATTTGGTATAAAAACAGAAATTTTATTTAAATTTCAAAAATATTTCTTAGGCATTAGACATAAATCGAACATTTGATTGACACTTTTAGTCATTTTAAAACCTCTAAGTGCAAAAACTGATTTCAGAAATAAAACTAGCACTGTTGATTTGGTATAAAAACATATTTCATGTAGAATTAAAGAGAATATTTTTGAAGATAGTTTTCAGATGTAAAGCGCAAATTTGATTAAAACCTATATGTATTTTCATATCCTAAATGTAAAAAATGATATCAGAAATGAAACCAGCATGCCCGATTTGGTATAAAAATATATATTTTATGTAAAATTTGAAGGAATATTTTATTACATATATTTCTGATCAATCAAAATTTTTATTCACATTTTCTAAAAAGTAGCCATGATTATTAAAAAAATTACATATATAAAGTGTTATGCGTTCCAAACTGTATATAATTATAAATTTTCAGGGTAGTTAACTAAGTTATAAGGTTAAATAAAGATAATGTCAAAATTTTGTTGAAAGATTTCAATTTTTGATTTTGATTTAACAGTTTGTGACATGAGAGGGTCATTCGACTACCATCAAAATCGTTTCAAAAGATGCAGCTAGCGATTTTAGGAAAAGTCACAAAATTTGAAGGGATATGATTCAGCCAATTTTGTTCCATTAATTTTTTAGTGAAGGAGTTAACCTAAATAAGAAATACAATGTCGCTAAACTTACTCCAGAAAATTATTCGTGTAAAATGGTGAAAGGATGTCGAGAAGTATGCCACCTATGGAATGCTAATAATGCTATTGGGTTAGGTAAAATCTAGACATCTAGCTAATAATCATTCGGTGGAATAGAGTTGAATAAATCAGCACGGTCTAAGATTAACCAGCGGGCATTGGGAGAGAGGAATCCTGAAGAAATGTGAAAAATTAAAGTCTTTTCTTGATTTTGTTAAGGAATTCATTGTTATTTTAAAGACCTTGTTAAGTTTGGAAGCTAACGAATTGAGGCGTTCGGTTGAAGTGTAGATGGCGGAAATAATTATACTTGTAGAGGTTTATGTTCAGTGTTTGTGTGAGTTTTACGAATACCGCATATAGATGCAGACCTGCAATACCTGACTAGTAATGCTTTAGTGCTATGGAGACGATGCCTTTGCAGGGTAGATTTTAGACAATTTATTGCCTCCTGTAATGAATGAGCTGGTGAAAGAAATGTTTTTTTGATTAAAAGATGGTTACTAACTTGGCTCTTGGAGGACAGAGTAATTACTGTTTTCCTTACATTCATAAACAAAATACCCTTTCTTCTGAGGTTTTCTAAAAAGTTTAAACAACTAAGCTTGTTGGAAGTTTGAAATACCTTAAAATTAATAAATTTTCATTTATCAATTCGTTTACATTGAACCTATTCTTTGAAATTTATGTTAAAATATGCCCAAACTCCTTAAAAAATTTTTTCGTTGTGTGACATAATTTGTAACGTTTTTGGTTCTACAATAGATTTAGCTTTTATCAATCAATTAAAAATTTATGGCACATTCCAGCAGCTATGGTGGTTAGACCTCAGAGAATTTATTCAAAAGATCTTGGGTCCAATCCCGATGTAACCGGAATATAATTTCTTCTTGAACCTTAGAACTCGTGAAACTCATTTTACTCAAAATTGAATATATCAAAGCTATATAAAAATATTATGTATTTTATTATTTTTTTATGTACTTAAAGATGGAACAAAACGAGGATGGTCATTTCTGTCACAATAATCTTTACAAAAAACTTTGCTATTAACGCCATCTATAATCTTCATAAACTATGCTTTTTTTTGAAGAAATTATGATTATATTGTTGGATAACACAATTATAAGTCATAATAATTAACATTTTACTTAAAAAAATAGCCAGTTTATTTAAGCTTCTAAGATATCTTTCAACTAATACAAATTAGATGAAAAAATTCTGTTTTCAACTATCACAATAAAAATCAAGACCACACGGAATATACTATGGTTATTTGATGTATTTCCGATTTTCTATATAGAACACTCTCCAGTTTTTGGTTAAATGTTAGCAACTTCAAACCGTTCAATTCTACAAAGTATACTGCTTTTTTACATTTGATGTAAACCTCTATAGAAAAGAAGCTCTGTTTCATAATTGCGCTTGATAATCGCCAAGCACAAAATAAGTTCTGACAATATTTTTTCATAAAAAACTAGTGGTGGTTTAACAGATCTTGGTTATTTATTTCCCTGATTGAATACCTCCCAACATGTATAAAGAGAATTGTTAGATGACACTCTCTTCGTATCATATGGGTGATGTACACTACTGTGCATGAATTATGAAACAACAGAGGAGTCAAGAAACTGTTTTCTCGTAATACTGGCTTCAAGGACAAAAAAGTTTTGTTTATAAATTCAAACATAAAATATTCATATTGTGTTTGGATAAGAATGCGCTACTGCAGAATTTATGCAACGTTGAGGCGAACAAACCTGGAAAATTTGTTGCTATAGTAAAAAAATACCCTCAAGAGTTCACCGTTTCCCGTTCAAATGAATTACTTTGCAAAATTTGTAATGTAATTGTGAAACATGGAAAGAATTTTTTATTGAAAATCACAGAAGTTCTAAAAACCATCAAAATTTTTTACCTGATTCATCAAATAATGAAATTCAAAAGTATTTGGAATGAGTAGACAAAAATTTTTCAAAAAAAATTGCTAAATACTTCTTAGAAGCAAATATTCAAGCGCTGCACAAGCTTTCACATCCCTCAATGAAAAATCTTTTAATCGATCTTGGCCACTGACTTCCTTCTATTTCTAGCAGCCGCAACATAGTTTCGATTAATTGCTAAAATCAAAGGCAATATTGAAAATAAAGAAATTTTTCTAGTTTGTTGATGAAAGCAGAGTTAAAGATTTAAGTTTTGTTAATGTTTTAATTGGCAGTGTCGATCATCCTGACAAATGTTGGCTAGTTAATTGCATACCATTAGAGGATAACATCAATTCCAAAAAATTGGTTCAAATTTTAGATGATGTTCTAAAGAACTTTCAAGTATCAAAAAATCACTTTTTTTTACTTTTGACCGATTCAGCCAGTTACAATATGGTGGCGGGTGATGTTTTGAAACACATACGTTTTTCATGTCACGTGCTTTGCTCACCTTCTCCACAATAGCGCAATGCGAGTCAAATTTTTTTGTAAAGAAGTTGACGAGCTAATAAGCAATCTCAAAATGGCAACAATCAAAAGTAAAAGCAGGAAAGCTTCCTAAACAATAGGATCTCCTCCAGCATAATTAAAAACAAGCAATATTAAAATTTTGTACGCTATAACAAAAAACATTTTTGATTTGAAATGAAAATTTTAAAGAAAAAGAGAGAATTATACTTATAATTATAAGGAAAGTTTGTTTTAACAAGTCTAGTTCTCATATGAATCTTAGCAAGTTTAAGTTTTTAAAACTTTTTTAAACCAATTCGAAACAATTATTATCAAAACTTGATGAAATTAAAATAATAATCGAAATTCATAAGTTTGATATATTGTTGGTTACTGAATTTTTGCCAAAAAATATGGTTATAAAAATTTTTACATTATCTTGTCAAAATCAATGGTTATAAAATGTTTCAAAGAGGGGTTATACTCTGTTATTTCAAAAGTTCTCTGTCTTTATACATGCTTTCTTGTATCTTAACAGAAGTATTTGAAAATTTAAACATTAAAGCTTTTCATAATAATCTTACAACAATTTTAGTTGTTTTTATAGAAGTCCTAACACAGACAGAGATGAAAGCACAACAAAAATTATTCAAAAAATATGTGAAATTAAAAGTAAATTTATGCCAAAAAGTTTTATTGTAATTGGCGATTTTAATTATCCTAAGATAAACTGGGATAAGTGTGATGCTCCACATAATTCTCCTGAAAGTCGGTTTTTGAATTTTATTCAAGATAATTTAATGACACCGGTAATTCGGACACCAACGAGAATAGACTGGACCGGAAATGAGAGCTTGTTAGATATATTAATCACCAATGATGAAATTCTCATTGATAATTTGATAATACTACCAAATCTATCTAAAAGCGATCATTATTGCGTGTCATTTTCTGTTTCGAAAGCAATTCAAAGTCGACAGCTGATTCAAAATACAAGATTCATGCTGCAGATTTTTTATTGAGGGTAATCTAGAAAAAATTGATTGGACTATTTTAGAAAAAAATGATATAGAAAGAAGTTCGAAGATTTTTGAAAATTTATTAAGAGAACAAATTCAACTCCACTTACCTAAATCTCAGGATAGAAAATCTTCCAATTTGTATATGAACAAAGATGCTATTTCTCTCTATAAAAAAAGAAAAAATTCTTTACTCTATATAAAAAAGATGGCAATAATAATAGTTATGAACAATACAAATAATCAGTAATTGTCTTAGAAAATTAACAAAAAATAGAATTGACTATGAAATCAATATCTTAAAAGAATACAAGCAAAACTCAAAAAAGGTATGGAAATATATCAATGAAAAGAGAAAGAATAATTTAGCTGTTGAAACAATATTAAGTGAAGATGGCAATATAATTGAAGATGAGTTCTTACCAGAAGCATTTAAACAATACTTTTCTTCCATCTTTAGAAGTGAGAGTAAACTTCTGACTAAAGAAGGTGAAGTCGAAAAAATTTCAAAGACATTTAAAAAAATACAAATAGCAATCTCTGTAGTTTACTAGAAACTTAGTAATTTAGACACTTCCAAATCTCCTGGAATTGACAACATTTCACCTCTTTTTTTCACAAGACTCTGTAATGTTTTAGCTAAATCTTTGACTACTCTATATAACAAATCTTTAGTCTAATGTAAACTACCAGATGCATGAAAGTTAAGTTGTATATCATCAATTTACAAAAAAAGGTGAGAAAAAAATTATTTCGAACTATAGACTATATAAAGAACTATAACATGTATAAAGGGGGTGTAGATGCTTTCAACAAGATGGCTAGAGATTATTCGTGCTACAGAACCTCAAGAAGATGGCCAATGACGATTTTTACAAATTTATTAGACATCGCTGCAAATAATAGTTGGGTCATTATGAAATCAAACAGGTTCTAGGAGAAAAGGCTTATAACAACAAAAGGCTAACAATTCATTGATGCGTGTATGACGATGAATGACATATAAAATTTCTAAACAAAATGTGAGTCTTGGTAATAAAGATGGAAAGTGCGAAACGGGTAAGAGAGTGATAAAAATTAACACTTTTTTTGTGCATATAAATATACCCAAGTTGCTTGTGATACACGATACTTAACATAGCGTCATATATTATTTTTATAAATACAATTAACGTTTTGTTTCTGCATTAATATATATCTATTTTTACTTTTAAAATAAATATGAAATTTATATGATATATTTTTGTAAAACTCATTTATAGGTTATAATTGTAAGGTATTTTTTAAAATGACGTTTTGGTCAAGTTTGAACATATTTAAAAACTATTATAAACTAGTTCATTTTATTATAAATTTGCAATAAAAAATAAAATATGTAAACTATATTTCAATAATTAAAATTTTAATAAAAAATGAACCTTATAACAATGTTTTTGAAATATTTTGAATTTTCAACAACATTTAAAATAAAATAGTTTACCTTTAGAATATAAAAAAATCAACACTTTATGATGCAAAAAACCTTATAAATACTTATATACATATATCATTTTTTTGCATGAAAATTAATAACTAAAAAAGTTTACCAAAAAATGAACAACAATATTATATAATATTAAAAACCGCATTATAATAAATTACTTTTTATAAAAAAAAACATATTAACACTTTATTATAAATTCTAAATTGAGTTGATTTTCTGTATTTGGTATTTGGCTGATGGAAAAGTCTAATATAACAAAAATTAATTAAAAGCTACAAAAAGTGTTCAAATTACTTTTTTAGCTGCTGATATTATTGCCATTTCAAAATCTCCGCAAACATATTTTAAATTTTCAAAATTTATGTTATTTTTTAAGTGTTCAAAAACTTTTTTAAAAAATATTAATGAAGTTATTTAAAATAAAGCTCATTAAAATAATATTACACATAAGTTTTCACCATAAAAAATAATGATTCTTAGTAAATAATGTCCCCGAGGAAAAATGTATTTTTCAGGGATGCTGAAATAAATACTATCTGAATTTTTTCATGTTTTCTATTATATCTCATATTTCTTAATACCTTTGTTTTTTTAACAAACATCTTTTATCAGCACTGAGAGTAGAAATATTTTCTCTATTAAAAAACAAAAACAAACTTAGCAAGAAACTAATATAATGGTTTACCTATATATTTGTCTTGTTTATTTAAAACTATTTCTCGTTTCATTTTTATTTTCTCATTAAAAAGTTCAATTTCGCGGTTTTCTTCCTGATTGTGAGGAACATACTTTTTAATACTATTCGTAATATTTTTTTTAAAAATAAATCTTCCTAAAAAAAATTAAAAACCATAACTTTTATGGAATTTTTTACAACCCCAAAGCAATTAATTAAAATTATTTCAAATTTATATCTAAAATTTTAAAAGTACCTGGATACTTTTTTCAACGGTGTTTCGTACATTGATATAAGATCATTGTTTGATATTCTTTTTGTTTATAATATGTATAACCGTTGAAAAAGATTTTGAAAGAAAATGAAATAAATAAACAACAAATAGTTTATAAAAATATTGTGGAAATAATTAACTAGAATTAAAACTCTGCAAGTCTCTTATTGTGCATGAAATACTTGTAATAAGATTAGTAGAAAAATTCTGGAAATAATTATCTAGAATTATAACTGTGCTGTCTCTTATTGTGCATACAATGTTTATAATGAGATTAGCTTTGCTTATCTGTCAATCAATGTCAACTACAGACATACTATATTAGCCTTTTGTCGTTATAAGCCCTTTCTCTGTCAACCAATCAAACATGCCAGAAAGGTATTCAAGTGTCAGAAAAGGTGGACGAAAGTGTTTCATTAGAAGTTTAGCTCTACATCTAGCTGAAAAGGCCATGCAAATCATATGCCAATGTTCATCAACACGTGTTGGCACAAGAAAATTTTTTATCTTTTTATTGTTTCGAAGCATCCAATCAACCAACTACATCACATGGAAGAGGCTATTGTTTCGTTTCAATTTGTAAACCAAGAAAAAGAAGTATAAGAAAGTGCATAAAATGTCAAAGGCCTTGTTGTAAAAATCACACAGTACTTATTTGCACAGAGTGTAAAGGCTCGTAAACGTTCTAATCTTCAAATAAACATTTTTTCTTTTATCTTTTTCACACTTTTGTTTGAGAGTGAAATAATTGTTACTATAATCAGAAATTGTAAACATAAAGTAAAAAACTTTATCGGAAAATGTGGTATTTTCAAAAAAAAGTAAACAAAAAAAAGTAAAAATAATAATTTTAGATAAAATATTTCTTCCATGGTTTGATTTTTTTGATAACCAAAAAGTAAAAAATATTTTAACGAAATTTTTGTTTGCTAGAAAAATTTTACTTTTTTTTGTAGATGGCGTTAAAAAATGGATTGAACCATTTTTCTCCAATTTTTAAACATAAAAATGTTATCACTTTATTTAGAATAATTCTACACGTATAATTTCAAATTTACGTGTTTGATTCTATACAGGTTGTCTATCTTTTTTTATGATTAAAATGACTTTCAAAATTGCTTTCGGAGTAAAACTCCCATCTCCGTCCTGCGAGGGATGAAATGATTACTATATTTAATATTGTGAAAGAAAGCATGAACATTGACGAGAATGTTTTGCCTGGTTACTCAAAGAAAATTTCCAGATCACATTCCCTGAAATTTAAACCTGATTCCTATCAAAGTAATTATTATTATAGACAGCACTATTTAACACAAAAAGCATATAATCACTGGAATGGTTTGCCAAATCAAATTGTCTATTCCTTGAATATAAATATTTTTGAAATAAAACTAGATGATTTTTGGAAAGATAAAAGATATCTCATTATTTCATTGATTTGTATTATATTTGATGCAAATGACATAGGCGATTGATTAGCCTCTTTACATTGCTTAATACACTTATATTATGTTAATTAAATGTTATCGATTTTAGCTAAATAAGATATAAAATACTTGCGTTTTTAATACATAATTCTACTTGTTATTTCATCATAATTATTTAAGCAAATTAAAAAATTGTATTTTTAGTTAATTTGTGGACTCCAAATATTTCAAGATATGAATATTCTTAAATATCTCCAAAAATATAAGATGTTTCCATATAACGTGTTAGTTAGTTGTACTTTGGTTATTAAGCTAAAGTAACAAAATATTTGAAAATGTATTATACCAATAAATAAGCATTTAACTCTAGATTTACTTTAGTTAAAAAAAATTATTATTTTGTTTTTAACTAACTCAAATATTAATTAAAAATTTACTATTCTACTGATAGATCTAAACGAATTTATTATTATTTAAAATATTCAATTGACTAGATTTAGTGAGCTAGAACAAGAAGATATCGGATGATATGTTCTGTTTTGGGATCTTTACCCATTTTAGTTAGTTCACGCAAAACACACAATTTTGACTAATCGCTATTGAATTCTATTAGAAATTCTAGTTCGTATGCGTTTCTTTAAAGAAGGGGTCGGCAAACTTTTTTTGAAACAAGGCCTGATTACCAACAATTTTAAAAGGCGAGCTGGAATATTGAAAAGTTAAAAAACACTGGCATTAGGAAATTCTTATTAATACTTGTTTAAGACAAAATCTAACAAACTTTTCGATGTTTTGCCTAAGGATGTGACAAATTTGATACGCTGAGGAATGAGGATACATAAAAAGTGAAAATGCACATAATATATTTTAAAAATGCTTATTTTGTAACACTTATCAATATCATCAAAATTTAGCTTGCGGGCAGGATAAACTAACTTCGCGGACCGGTTCTGACCTGCGTGCTGTAGTTTGGCGACCCCTGCTCAACAGGAACAGTAACATAAACTTGGTTAATTCTAACTTTGTTAACTTCTAAAGTTCTACGCTAAAAATTTTAAACTCAAATTGAAAAATAACTAATTTTGAAAGATAAATTATCTAGAAATGAAATTTAATTTTAGTTATTTTGTTTAATGTTTCTTACTATAATGGTGAAATATATGAAAATAATAGGCAAACACTATTGTAAAAAAATTCACTCTTGTAACAAAGAATATTTGTTTGTTTTAACAAATTTTTTCTCTTTTTTTTCAAATTGGATATTTAGTGAGGTTGACAGTTAACTCTTAGTATAGTTAGTTAGCGAATTAGTTAGAGATAATTTTTGAAAATTGAGGCTTAAATTTGAGAGCATCATCAATAATATAATAGTTCCAAAATCGTTAATTTGTGAGGTACGCTTAATATTATAACCACCTATGTAGTAAGTGACGCTATTATTTAAACCAATTTGTAAATGATAACCATTAGAAAAGTTTAAATCCATACTCCAAGTGTGACACCATTGGTATAAAGTAAAAAGATATTTTATTTAGGATAGAGGAAAAAATAAACGATATCTTTTCAAACTAACTAACTAACATAAATAACTATAAAAAATTTGTGTTTTCACTCTAAAATAATAATCAAAAAATTTGTTATTTTATTATTTACAATATCTTTAAGAATTTTGTGTACATTTTTTTATAAAGCTAATCACAAACTCTATTTTTGAAATATTAGAGGTGCAATATTGTGTTAATGAAACCAATCATGAAAATACGAATTAGTAACAGAATATAAACATCTAAGGATATGCCTTTTCAATTTAGCGATTTAAAGATATGCGTGTGCGAAAATGTCTGTATCTACGATAAACTTCAACTTGCGGATAGATGACATTTTTATACTAACTTTCCAAAAATATGTATATTAAATGTCTTTTGAAAACAAAATATTTTTAGAAATTTTTGCTTACAGATTCTAGAGTGTAAAAAATTCATAAAAATATAAATCAAACAAAACTTTTGCAATCATAATTTCGCGTTTTAGGACAAAATAACTTTAGCTTAACTTCGTATTTAGAGAGAGTGTCAATAGACAAAATGTCCCACTTCAGTGTAACACACTCGATCAATATTTAAAAGACTATGATTTGACTGCCTATCATGGCTAATTTATTTCGTTTCATTACAAGTGTTGTTGAGACGATAGCGTGTCAGTGCTTACTCTAAAAATCAGTGATGAATTTTTATATCGGAATTTACTATAATTTTTCAGCAGCTATTCAAATATTTTTTTGTAAAACCGGCTGTTATTAATTAAGTTGTAAACGAGTTCTTTTTCACTAGTTTTGATATATCTTTTTTTACTCAATAAATTTCTCTTTAATATAAGAAAAAATGGTTTTGTTATATATATTTATATAGTTAAAAAATTTTTCTTATATTAAAGAGAAATTTATTGAGTAATAAGAAATATACCAAAATTGGTAAAAAAAAAACTCATTTACAACTATAAATCTTTGTGTATTCTATTCTGTAAATAAATTTCTTTCTTTCTATATATAAAAACACTTTTATCACAAAAAATTACACTAACTAAAATAAACATATATCAAAAATTTAAAAGAGAACGTAAAAACGTGAAAATTTTTTCAAGCTTTATATGTTTTCAAACAAATATTTTTCAAAAAATACGTTTATTTAGTTTTTGTTTTTAATCGTATTGGTGTAAAATTATTAAGAATTTTGTCTTTTTTTTTAAATTTGGATTTACTTCATTTTAACATTGTAGTCAACAAGCCAAACTACAGACTAGCCTCCTCTAAATTGTCTGTCAGATTTAAAGTTGTAAGTTTTTATGAAAACCATAGATGGTTGTTAGGCGAATGTGATAATTCGATTCCTAAGTTTAAAGTTATATCAAGACTCTGGTTCTTCTCTCAATACCTCTCTCTTCCTTCTTGCTCTAACAAATTTTGCTTTGTTTGTTCCACATATTAGTGTACTACCATTTGATTATTTATATACATGTGTTTTTTCATTTTATTATATTTTTTAAACTAGTTTTTGTGGGATTACTTTAACGGTTTTCTACAAACTACTGTAATCCACACACACAGCTTTACATAAGTTTTAGTTATAATATTATTGCATATAGATAGATTTTTTTTTTTCCTCGAACATATTGTTTTTCTCAAATAAATTACTTACTTACTTACTTACTTAAAATGGACTTCTATAGTAAGGATTTTCCATGGTTGATATTTAAGGATGATGATGAATAGAAAATGTATAGATGTAGCTTTTGTTCAGAATATGGAACCTCAGTGAAAACTTTTGGAAGATGGAGACCCTGAGAAAATATAAAAAGATCAAACCTGAGTGATCCTAAAAATTCCGTCTTTATTCTATCAGACAAAGTTTCTCTCACTATCGGGTAATCAAACCGAAGAAAACGGGTGTAATACTTGATTTCATTTTTTGATAAAGTACTTTTGACAAATGGAGATCCTATGAGGGGTGTATAAATATCGTCATATGGTACTCTTTGGTCCTTTGAAAGACCAAGCCAATAAATAGAGTCAAAGTACCCAAGAAGTACACCAATAGTGAAGTTTGAGGAAAACTTGTTCATTTGGATCTATAAGCCTTTCTTTATATTTCATATAATTCTGTGTTTTTGTAAAAATTTCAGTCAAGAGTTCTTTAGTAAAAAACTGATTCCAAATTTTTTCCGGGTATGTCAGTCTTTTGGCTTGTTTCTTTAGACCAGGAGGATATCTCGAGATGTTACGTGAGTTTATGCTTCTACTTCTGCCACCACTCGAAGTCGGAAAACTTTTTTGAGTAAAATAAAGAACACCGCTTTTTGAGACAAAATCCTTAGAAGTCATGAATGTAACGTTGCAATTGAAATCCAAAAAAGCAATAATCTGATTTGATTTATTTATAACGCTATATTAATATCTCATAACCTGTATGGTTGAACGCGGGTAGACAACTTTAGTGTCATCTCCAACCTGTATACTACGATAATTCATCTCCAACCTATATACTTCGATGATTCATCTTCAACCTGTATACTTCGATGATTCATCTCCAACCTGTATACTGCGATGATTCATCTCCAACCTGTATACTACGATGATTCATCTCCAATCTGTATACTACGATGGTTTCTATTCCATGTACAAATAACTAGGGAGACAATGTTCAACTTTCTGTTCTTCGGGGATACGGTGTTACATAAGTTATTACATATATACCTGTATACTACGATGGTTCATCTCCAACCTGTCAGTTCATATTTTGCTAGATGTAAGATTTGATGTACCTCATTCGGGGAGACGATGTTAAATAAGTCATTACCTATATTATTGCAATTTTTTCATGATATTAAATAATATATTTGTCAAATAATCAAAATAAAGTTTTGTAATCAAAGAATCGAAAAATATTCTTTAAAAAATCAAAAAATATGAAACTTTCTGTCTACCTCATACGATGTTAGAAAAGTTATTACCTATATTTTGCAATTTGCACGATTTTAAATATTATATTTGTCAAATAATCAAAGAATCGAAAAAATGTTCAAATCAAAAAATACTTATTCTTTTTAAATTTATTGTTGGCTCCCCTTACTTTTAGTTTCGTATATGCATAATTTGATAAAAAATATTAAAGACTAGGTTTATCTTTCTATTCTAAAAGTAAGGGGAGCCAACGATTTATTTAAAAAGAATAAATATTTTTTGATTTGAACATTTTTCGATTCTTTGATTAAGAAAATTTTATTTTGATTATTTGACAAATATATTATTTAATATAGTTGAAGTAACTAAATCACAGGCGTCTTCATGGCTCTCATTGACGTAATATTGATATATGTGATCTAAACTCTATCTAAATCACTTGATGTGATTATGTAATGAAAGCAATCTATTACAATAATTTCTCTTACATAGTTATTATTACCTCTGAATATTCTACGCTCCTCACTGAGTGAATTTTGACAGGTGCTGATAACCTATTTTTATATTTAAAAATATGTTATAAGAAATACAAGTACATTTTGTGTAAATTGAAACAGATATTTTTTATTTCCAAGTTTATGCAATTATAAGGATATTCATAGTTTGTATTATTTCTATTTTTTGTAGATTTATAGCATAATACATCTTTATCACATTTCATTTATTAAGAAAATAAAATGTAGATGGCGTTAAAAAAATTGAATCAAAATAATTTTTCTAGCTAATAAATTTGAGTTTTCAACTAAAGTTTAGTTTAAAATAATTAATGGGTCTGTTGTGTTCATTATACAGTTATAATATTTTCTTTGAGAAAAAACATAAAAAGTGGCCTTTGAGGCCCATTTTGACCATCCAAGGGAAGAAAAATTTTCGATCAATCGTGGGTTTTCTTTAAAATATTCTTTTTAAAAATTAGGAATTAGTTAAATGCCATAATTGATGACATTTAATGTAGAAGTCTTTTTGCCATATGGGTTAGAGAACACAATGTTCTAAAAATGGAAAGACCAGTGTGGCCTGAAGCTGCAATTAGATAAGAATAGTAAATTGAGTAGTAAAGAAATGTAGAGACGTACGATTGGAATATGCTATGCTAGTATTTAGTAAATGATCTTTCATATTGAAAAGGTGGGAAGTCGTCACTCTAACGTTGTATTAAACGTGTTTTGAGGAAATGTTAAATGATCGCCTCCAACTTTAGTATAAATAAGCATTCGGTTAAATAGTTCATTTTTCATTCCGCCTTAATCGACAATGAATACGATTATACCGTTTCTGATTTTAGTTATTGTAAGTTTCGATTTCTTAGATACAATACATGGCTTAGAAGACTCTAAAGTACTTGTTAACATTTGTTCCGATAATATTCATCCTGGCAGGAAAAAGCGTATCTTTATTGTTGCTGACGAAAACAAAAAGTGGTGAGTCTATTGCTATATCCTTCCCTTCTCAAATATATAGTGTGCTTTTTGTTTAGTTTCATCGTTTGTAAAGTTGGTCCTTATGGAAACATAGGTACAGAAAAGCATTGCTGTAGTCCAGGTCACCAAATAAACAAACACAATGAGGGTCCTTTTTTCTGCAAAAGTATACGAAGATGCTGCAAACACCAACCTTTGCTCCACTACAACGATGCTTATTGCAATCCAGAGAGCTTAGAAGAAAAACTTACTATTAAGAAATTGCCTAGAAAGTGTCCGACCGAATTCTTTCCTGGAACTATTTCTATGCGATGCTTTATCGAAAGAAAAGGTGTCAAAGCCGATTTTTTAGGTTTTCAGTTAACAAAGAATACCCCTTTCCGTGTTAGCATTCATATTAGCTCTGAAGATTTCACTATTGGTAAAAACATCTCAATAAATATTCTAAAATTTGGCTTGGATCGCAGTAATCCTTTCGAAAGGAAGATATGTACCACAAATGCAATTGCTGAAGTAAAGAAAGCGATAATTAGAAACGAGGTTCTAAAATTGCAAGTTAATGGAACAGTGAATTCAAATAAGGAAGTTGTTCTGAATTTATCTATTGATACTGATGGAGAAAACTTATTTGGGCGTGCAGTTCGTTTTGATATGGGAAACAATGGAAAGGAGTGCTGCAACATATTTAGAGTTCCACAGAGTGTAGTTCGTTCTTAATCTTCGTTGATCCTTTTTCATTTCTTATATTCTCAATACATGTATGTTTATTAATATTAGTATGTTATATTCTTATTACACTCTGATTTAATTCTTTGATTTTATGCTGTTCACTATTTGAAAATAAACTTTATTCTTTTTCTATCAATATATGTAATGTGTTCTTTGAAAACCTTCTTAACTAATTTCATGTCAAAATAAGATGGCAGTTTTTTCTAAAAACTAATCAAAATGCGTATACTTTTTCTACGAAATTTTGCATTGAAAGTATGAGGAGATCTTTTGATTTTATCACAACATTACATCAAAATTTAAAATTTTTATAAAATAAAATATTTACCATCTCTATTAATAGAAATTTAGGATGTCACATTATATATTTGAAAAACAAATTTCGTTTTTCTTTTTCTTGTCTCCCATGGTCTTGTCTGGCGACTGTAATATAATTTTTAAATTTTGAGTAAGTTTTAAATTTTTTAAGAGGAAGTTAAAAATTACTGCATTACAAGCCACATGTGTTTCATATTTGATGTGATTATAATTAATTTTATTTTAAAAGTAACATATTTTAAATGTAAAATTTTTTTTCTAACCGCAATTTAAACTTGTGTTGAGAGAAAGTTGATAAAAATTACAGAAGTATATAGATTAAGGATGGATATAGCCTGGTCGGGACTTGACCATCAACGAAATATCCTAGACCAGGGTTGCCAGATGCTGAGTCGTATCCATGGTCAAATTTTATTCAAAAAAATGTCAAAATTGCAGGATACATATTTTACTCTATACACAACGTTAAAATAAATAAATGTGAATTTAATTTAATAATAACTGAAATGATATTTTTCCCCTCGTATTTATACTTTTTAGTAGTTGAATCTCAAAATAGTAATTGTAGATTGAAAACTGATTAGTTTAGGATTTCTATGTCATATCTTTTATGATCTGTATAACATGCTATATTATATAAGTTTCGGACGAAAAAATAAACTGGTTAAACTTCAAATTTTATTGTCAAATGTTTTTAAAAAAAAGTAAAATTTGTGTTTTTTTGCCATAAAAATGCTAATATGTCAATTCTGTCTTAGACGCGCAATAGGTTTTTTATGTGGTGATTGTTCAATCTACGAAGTTATTTTGATTCCTACAAGTTTTCTGAAGAGTGCTTAACACATAAAAGTTGTTGTGAAACGTGAAGCATAATAATGTGCATTGCAATCAAATAGAGATTTTTCCTTTCGGAACTCGAATATTAAAATCAAGCAGATTTTTAGCATGAAAAACACAAGTTATATAAGTCACTCCCTAATGCGAATAAAAGGGCCTTCAAAATTAACCAATGCAGTTCTTAGAATTTCTGTAGATCGGTCAGATTTGGTCTGTAGATATTGTAGTCAGGTCCAGTTCGGTTCGAATTATAAGTGGTCTTGTCTAGTTGTTGTCGGGATATTATAGGACTTAACCAAAATTTGAAGTGACATAGATACAATATACTGTAAAATATTTATACAACAAATATGCATTGGGAGGTTATATTTAAGATAGCACAAAATTTGTTGATTTGAAATATCATAATTAAGTAGCTTCAGTTTGTTTCTGTCCTTACTGTAGTCCGGGTCTAATCTGGTCTATAGATATTATAATGCAGTTCGGTCCGATGCAAACCTACTCTAGTCTATTTCTTATAATTTGAGAACCGGACCGACTCTAACTTGACTTCTAACAGGTATACTTGAAAATGAAGGAAAATTAGTGGTAATACCTTGTGTGTGAAATCTGTTAATCCCAAATGCGGAGATTTATGTAAGAAAACATTTCATGGCAGAGCTCCCCTTAATCGGTAAAATGCAATTCAATTCTGAAAGATGAGTAGTAAAGCTGTTCAAAGTCCCTTTCTGATCAGTCCGATTCTTATAATATCTAGACTAGGACTGGAGCAGACCTTTCATAGTGTAACATGATCGAACCCGATTATAATATGAATGGATTAGATCGGACCGATTCACAAAAATTAAGCATCGGATCAAACTGAACCACTACGACCGCTTTTAATAGGTTCTGAACCGGGCTGTAAAGAGGTCTAGTTATGCCTACAATGAATGCCAAGACTGCATTTGCATTTGTCTATATCCAACTTATCTAAATTAGCGTTTTTGATGTCTACAAAATATTTAGTTATGTGTAGATGTTCATAGAATCTTTTAAATCTTGCGAAATGTCTCAACGATCAAAAACCATTGAAAATGATCACATCTCCGCATGAAGTAGAATATCTGCCAAAAAGTACATGAAACCACGATGGTTGAGAATTCATGTACGTATCCAATTTGCAATAGATATGCCAGTTATAGTAAATAGTAACATATTTCTTTTTTACTCATTTTGAGAAGGATTTCTCAGTGAACAATAGTGAGTGGCAATAAGTGACGAGTACCCTTGTCATCTTTCCATGAAGGAAGTTCTTACCAAAAGTTCATTTTTTTCCAAGCATGCTCCGTGAATACCTTTTTTTTAACTGCGTGCTGCCCACTTTAAGCTTTATCTCGTTAGGTGTGCCAATAGCTTATGTACTTCTATACAGAGCATAGACTTGACCTTGTATAGTTTTAACTAATTACTCAATATCGGCAATATACTTTGTAACTTTGAGTTTCATACAATTTTCAGAATGTTCAGGTGTTAAGCAACTATTTTGGGGGCTTTTTCTTTCTTACTGACAGAATGGCAACGCAACTTATGAAATATTTTCATAGTCTGTTTTATAATTTCGCCATCGGAATGCGGCTTCATATGAGAAACAAGACAAAGGTTTATTCCATGTGAAAAAATTGAATGTCTTTGGAACCACCAGCGAATTTTAAGAAGGATGTGTATTTTGCACGTCATGTCTTAAAAACTTCTTGATCCTACTAGGTTCCACTTGGAATTACCTGCATGAAGCTTGTAATGTCCATCAAAACTGTATGCCATTGTCGTTTTAATCACGACGAAGGTAAGAGGTAATCTCAAAATATTTGACTCGTATTTGACACTTTGAAAAGAACGATTCTTCTGAATAAAAGTGCAAGGTTTCTTTGAGGGTTACTTCTTTCCTAAAACTTCAACTTGTGTGCAGTACAATTAATATTTCAACATGTCTCCAAAATGCTGACCATTTTAATATGTTATGTTAGCCTAATTTTATCTTCAAGATTCTTGTGTGGGAAGGATGGAAATAAGCTGCAATCCAAATGCACCCATCAGGGCAGTGATTGATAATGCCTGTTTTAGACAAACGAACAAAAAATTTTCAAGTTATATTTCAATTTTACTTAACAATGTATAAATTAAATACGCAACAAACATCAGTATTGTAATTAAAATCATCCTTAATTAGGATACTATTTTTCTCACTGACCATCTAATATTTTACTTTGCGACAAAAATATTTTCCACCTTTCCCTTGAATGATTATGATGTCGATCTTAGCTTTTCTTTATCTTTCAGCATGGTGCTTGGTCATAACGCCGAAAACCAAATCGACGGAAAGTAAAACGGACAGAAAAATATTATATTTTCTAAATAAATAATGAATAATACATATTAATATAATTTTTTCTAAAAAAGCCTTTTGATTGTTTTGCCCAAGAAGTCTCAGCATTCATCATGTTCATACTTTTCAATATTGATAAGCAAATTGCCCATAAAAAGTAAAATCGTATACTTTTCTAAAAAATTTTACGTCAATAAAAATTGTAAATTTTACCTAGAGAAATCCTTTTCAACGTTTTTTTGCCTCGTTCAGCTTTTTTTAGTTGTTGGTATCACATCCGTAATAATCTTCCATAGCTGGACAGATGGTAATGATAGTCACGATTTGGAATCGAACCCAAATTATCTGAATCAAAACCCGACGCTTCTACCACTAGGACATCTGCTCTTCTCCTCTTCATCACAATGGAATTCACCCGTTCTTTGTTTGTTTGCCTCTTTTTAAACTAAATTTAAAGAAGAAGATTATTTAAAAAAATTTCATTTAAAAGCTGCGAATATAAATTATTAAAAAAGAAGAAAGCAAATTATATTTATATATTCTAGATTTATATAAAATATAATGTCAAGTTTTCGAAAAAATTTCATAACAATTCGTATTACTTATGTTTTCAATTTCATCATTTATCTTACGCCAACTTCTATATATGTCAACGGTATGGAAAAACACTCAATTCTTTTTGTCCATGTAAAATCTCCGAGTGACATATATGTCCGGTATAATTTGATGAACTACTGCTAGAGACATACACTATCTTTTGAGATTTCATAACATGACGGATTGAATATTTATAAAGTTTTCAAGCAGGGGATTATTTTTATTTTCTGTTTTTCTTTTTTTAAATTTTGAATTTGTTACTGCCATTTGTTACTGGTAATATTTAACTAGCAAAATCCATAGAAAAAAAGTAAACAAAAATAAAAAAAAGCCTTTAGAGTTAGTTAAAGATTTATTCTTTAAAACAACCTTAGGATTTTCTAATTTCCAAACTTGAATTTTTTTTAAATGAGAATTTTTTATAAACGGGCATATATGTCCTCTCGGTCTTAATGGGTAAAAAGATATTTGAGAAAAAACATAAAATTATATCAATGTTGAGTGTCCAAACATTATAGAAAAGTACAACATTGGTATGGGTGGGGTAGATGTTTTGGATCGCTTATTATCTTCATATCGTCCTCAAATAAAAGAAAAAAATTGTGGTGGCAATTGAAATAAATGCTTTCAATTTAGCAATTGTTGCCGATTGGAAGCCCCATTCTCATATAAATGATACTTCAACACATTTAGAGTTCAGAAGGAAAATCGTTCTACATCTTTTCGAATTTAAACAAAAGAAAATTAATAAACCTGGGCTTGTTACCTACTTGATGTCCAAATGGAGAAAAGCAAATGGACATATCATTATTTCTTGCTCTCAAGGCTATAATCTGTAAAAAACAACAACAAAGAAGTGTAAAAGTTGCGATAAAATCTCCATCAAAAGTGTTTGGATTATATCATAAAAAATAATAAACTTTTATCTTTTCTATCTTTCAAACGCTATATGTATATTATACAAATGGAAAACTTGAAAAAAGAAAAATTAGTACACAACCTGCCGATTTTCCAAAAAGGGAATATTTTGAAAAAAAACCCGTCAAACAAATAAGTATATGCCGTAAAACATATTTTTAGTTTTTACTTGAGTATTTTAACTATATTTTCTTTCCGATAACAAAAAATATTTTTTTTTAATTATGGCGTAAAATGGGTTAGCGAGGAATTAAGACGCACAAAGTAAAAACTAGAACAAGAAATTCCTCGGGCACGGTCAGTCACACACCAAGTACATGTTCTAGCTTAATAACCCTATTACTATAATAACCCTTCACTAAAAAATTTATTGTAAAAAATTACTTTTGATAAAATCGCTAGCTGCATCTTTTGAAACCATTTTCATGATAGTTGAATGACCCTTTCATGTCCATAACTGTCAATCAATATCAAAAATTAAAATTTTTCAGCAAATTTTTGACATTATCTCTAGTTAATCTTATAACTTAGGATCTATATTATATACTACCTTGAAAATTTATAATTATATACAGTTTGAAACCCATAACACTTTATATATTTAATTTTTTCAATAATCATTACTACTTTTTAGAAAATATCAATTAAATTTTGATTAATCAGAAATATATCTAATAAAATATACTTTCACATTTTACATAAAATATATGTTTTTATACTAAATCGATCATGCTGTTTTCATTTCTGAACTCATTTTTTACATTCAGGATATAAAAATACCTATAAGTGTTAATTAAATTTGCAGTTTACTTCTAAAAATTGTCTCCAAAAACATTCATTCAAATTATACAATGAAATATATGTTTTTAGACCAAATCAATGATGCTAGTTTCATTTATTGACTCAATTTTTTCAGTTTTTGATTTGAAAATACCTATAAGTGTTAATCAAATTTGCGGTTTACTTCTAAAAATTATCTCCAAAAACATTCATTCAAATTTTACAATGAAAATAGTTGTTATACTAAATCGGCCATGCTGATTTCATTTCTGGACTCATTTTTTACGTTTAGGATGTGAAAATACCTATAAGTGTTAATTAAATTTGCGGTTTACTTCTAAAAATTGTCTCCAAAAACATTCATTCCAATCTTACAATGAAATATATGTTTTTATACCAAATCAACCATGCTGTTTTCATTTCTGAACCCATTTTTCACATTTAGAGTTTTAAAATATCTGTCAATGTCAATCAAATTTGCGGTTTACTTCTAAATGCTATATCCAAAAATATTCTCTCAATTTTACATGAAATATATGTTTTTATACGAAATCAATCATGCTGTTTTCATTTCTGAACTCATTTTTACATTTAGGATGTGAAAACACCTATAAGTGTTAATCAAATTTGCGGTTTACTTCTAAAAATTGTCTCCAAAAACATTCATTGAAATTTTACAATTAAATATATCTTTTTATACCAAATCAACCATGCTTGTTTCATTTATGGACTCAATTTTTGCAGTTTGAATTTGAAAATACCTATAAGTATCAATCAAATTTGCGTTTAGTTCTAAAATTTTTTTCCAAAAATATTGATTCAATTTTTACATGAAATATATGTTTTTATAGCAAATAGATCATGAATATTTCATTTCTGAACACAGTTTTCGCATTTAGAGGTCTTACTGCTAGTGTCAATCAAATTTGCGGTTTATGTCTGAAAATTATATTCCAAAATATTCTCTCTAATTTTACATGAAATATGAGTTTTTATACCAATTCGACCATGATAATTTTTATTTCTGAAATCATTTTTTGCATTTAGAGGTTTTAAATGTCTGAAAGTTTCAATCAAATGTTGGATTTACGTCTAATGTCTACAGAAATATTTTTGAAATTTAAATAAAATATCTGTTTTTATGCCAAATGGAAGATGCTGGTTTCATTTTTGGACTCAGCTGTGGCATTTATGGTTTTAAAATATCTGAAAGCTACAATCAGATTTGCGGTTTACTTCTAGATATTGTCTTCAAAAATATTTTCAAAAAAATTAAATATCTGTTTTATAACAAATCGACTATGCTTATTTTATTTCTGTACTGGATTTTGGATAATACGGTTAAAAAATATCTCGAAGTGGCAATTGAATTAGTAATGTATGCCTGAAACTCAGTTCTGTAAAAAATTTTATAAAAATGTCTGCATATTAGGTATATAGTAAACATATACTTTTTTTTGTATATTTTGACTTATAATACTTTCTACAATCATCATGAGTATTAAATATTTATTTAAAAAAACAAAACGTATTATAAAATCTTTTGAAAATTTGCATGAGAGAAGGAACCAAGTTGAAAACTAATTGAAAAAAGAACATGTGATCAAAACAAATAATTAAAAGAAATATGTATCTTGACTAAATGGAAGATCTACCATGTTCTAATGAACTAGGAAGTGGTTTAATTATATAATATTAGATGCTTCAAAAAGATTTTGACTGTGAAAAAGAAGTTCTTCTTTTACAAATGAAAAATATTTATGATTCATCAGAAAAAAACCTTTGAAATGAGATTGGTTGAGAAATATTCAGGCCTGATAATAAAATACACGATACTGATAAAAAAGTCTAAGATCATCAAGAAGATTCTTTAATCAGAATGCTTTGAAAGAGGTAAAAAGTAATTTTATCATTATAAAAATTTTTTCGAAGAATAAGAGAAGGAACCAAGTTGAAAACTAATTGAAAAAAGAACATATGATCAAAACAAATAATTAAAAGAAATATGTATCTTGACTAAATGGAAGATCTACCATGTTCTTATGAACTAGGAAGTGGTTTAATTATATAATATTAGATGCTTCAAAAAGATTTTGACTGTGAAAAAGAAGTTCTTCTTTTACAAATGAAAAATATTTATGATTCATCAGAAAAAAACCTTTGAAATGAGATTGGTTGAGAAATATTCAGGCCTGATAATAAAATACACGATACTGATAAAAAAGTCGAAGATCATCAAGAAGATTCTTTAATCAGAATGCTTTGAGAGAGGTAAAAAGTAATTTTATCATTATAAAAAAATTTTCGAAGATATATTGAAGAATATAAATTTCTAATGAAAAAAGAGCTACCAAGAAAGGATCATCATGGAATGAATAGCCAAATTACATACTGTAAATTATAATATGACGTAGAGACTACGAAACGATAACGAATTTGTAGCCAAAAAGATGGAGGTCCTATCGAGTTACATAAGTTACTGTAGAATGAAATATTTTGAGTGAATTAAACACCTAAAGTTGGTTTATTAAATAAATTAAGAAAATAATTACCATAGAAATACTGCAAGTAGAAATTATTTTTATGTTTATATATTTGACATTGATTTACAGGTTTAATCGATTTTTTGACCGGTTTTATTGATTTCATAAAAAATCAACATCACCATTAAATTCTACATACTTAAAATGTATAAAAAAATTTTATAAGAATAAAAATTTTAATTTTGACATGGGCTGTCATATTTAAATTATTTTGTCAGGTTTGACCAATTTTTATAAAAAAAGGAATATAACCAGTAAACACAGCTTACTTGAAAATGGGTATATGTGTGTAAAATGCCATACACGGTAAACTTTATCATTTCCCTATTTTCTATTAAACGTAATTCTCTAATTCAAAAAACCGTGCCTGATCCTTTCTTTTTGGTATAAATCAATTTTTTGACACTTTTGATAGATTTTCATAAAAGGATGAATATCACCACTGAATTACGCATGCTTAAAAATGGGTATATATGTGTAAAAAACTTTATATTATTACTTAGATAAAAAGTTTCTTTTTTGAGATGAGCTGCCATATATAAATCAATGCTTTGATAACTTTAATTGATTTTTATAAAAAAAAATATCACCACTGAATTCAGCATGCTTGAAAATGGGTATATATGTGTAAAAAACATTATATAATTATTTAGATAAAAAGTTCCTTTTGAGATGAACTGTCACATTTAGATCAATTTTTGACAGATTTGATTGATTTTCATAAAAAATAAATATCACCACTGAATACAGCATATTTGAAAATGGGTATACATGTGTAAAAAATTTATATAATTATTATTTATATAAAAAGTTCCTTTTTGAGATGAGCTGTCACATTTAGATCAATTTTTTGACAGGTTTGATTGATTTTCATAAAAAATCAATATCACCACTAAATTCAGCATATTTGAAAATGGGTATACATGTGTAAAAACTTTATATACTTATTTAGATAAAAAGTTCCTTTTTGAGATGAGCTGTCACATTTAGATCAATTTTTTGACAAGTTTGATTGATTTTGATAAAAAAATAGACATCACCACTGAATTCAGCATAGTTGAAATATATATGTAATATTAAAAATATTTATAAAAACTTATCTTTTGTGGGGGGGGGGGGTATACTAATATCATCAAAATATTTTACACATTTTATTAGGGAAGAAATTTGAAAACGTATATGTAAAATAAATGATTAAAATTATATTACAAAGTCTTTTCTTCTTTCTTTTTGCTTTGAAAATCGATCAATGACTTCATCAATTTTGATTTCTATTTTAGGGTGGAGGTACATGAGAGCAAGTCCTGTTAGTCTCTCGTCGCTCATACGATTACGTAAATAGTTCTTTAAAATTCTTAAAGAACTAAAAGCTCTTTCTGCTGAACATGTAGTGATAGGAACAGTGCAGAAAATTGTCAAAAGCTTTTTAATATATTTTAGCCGCTCTGGTATTATATCTAGAGCTTCTAGAGGTCTTTTGGGTTTGTTTTCCAGTTTTTCGCAGAAGTTTTTCCATTCTAAGAACTGAATTCTTACATCATCAGCATCGGTAACACGGAGAATAGGGTCATAAAATTTTATTGATTCGCATATATCCTTCCATTCATAATTTAAAACTTCTGAAGGTATAAGTATGGTCATTTTGCTGATGAGAATGCTATGCGACGTAAATTTTTGGTCAAACACTTGGATAATAGCATCCAAATACGGATACCATATTGATCGTTTAAAATAATCCCCTACTGATTCAGCTGGAACATTGCTACGATTCATTTGACGAGAAGCTATTCTTGGCATAGTAATTTGAGCTTGAACCGCTTCAGCCATTTTTTCAGCAACTATGAAAGTTCCATAGTTTTCATTAGTCCATTCGTCTGAAGAAGACCTCCATTGAATTAAGGTGTTTCTAACGAAATTAATGTTTTCAAAACAACTTATCAAATCTGCATTAACTGTTTGGAGAGCTTTAGAAAGATAGTGGGTTAAACTCATAACTTTTTTGACACAGGCCAAAGAAACAATAAATGCAGGATTCATTAACGATTTAAATAAAGAATTTGCTTTATCAGCTGATTTTCTGTCTGCTGATCTTATGATTTCTTCTAAAGTATCAACAATTGTTGAGTAATTTGCTTGAAATATCATTATTGAATCATGTCTTTCAACAAATCTTGTTTGACAAAATGGTTTAAGTTTAATGTTCTGACTTCAAGCCTCATTCAAATAAACTTTCATAAGAGATCTACGCTTCACAGAATCATTTATAAACGAAATTACATTTTCAACAACAGAAAACATATTTCTGATTTCATAAAGAGAGGAAGAAACGTTCAAAACAAGATTTAGGCAGTGACTGCTACAATGAACATACACAGCATTTGGAGAATGTTTACGAATATAGGCTTGAACTCCATTTATATGTCCACCCATAGAAGAAGCGCCGTCATAACCTTGACCTACTAAATACTTGAGATCGAGGTCACACTTTTTTAGAGTGTCAATAATCTTTTCTCCTAAACCCTGACCTGTCAAATTATCCACTTTTTGAAAGCTTAAAAAATCTTCTCTAATTTCATGCTTACCTTCAATTTTTATTACATACCGAACACAAATAGCGAGTTGTTCGTTATGAGAAGAATCAGTAGTCTCATCTGCAATAACAGAAAAATATTTTACTTGTTTGACATCCTGAATAATTTTTTCTGATATCAAATTCCCACAAACTGTAATTAGTTCATTTTGCACAGTCTTAGAAATATAGGTTGCATTCTTTCCAGCGGTTTTCAAATGCATTTCCAGAGTTTTATCTCCGGAATCAACTCTAAAATTCAAGATGCATTGAAATTGCCATCACTATTCAAAACTGAAAAATCATCTTCAACGTTTGGATTTTTGGATTTCTACGGTAACCAATTCCTAATCTTCCGCAAAGAATAATCGTTTTAATTATAGGAATCAAACGCTCTCTATCTTGTACTTGACTTTTATAATTACTGTTTAATGAAGTCAATATATCCGAATTGTTTTCGTAAGAATGTAAAAAACAATCAGAAAATGTCATGCATCCTTTATGATAATCTTCAGACAATGTTCTGTCAGATAGCCGTCTTTTTCTGTCAAGTGATTATACCTTTGCAATGCTTTAATGACAAGCTGTCCAAGTTGGGTTTCCTTTTTGCGATTGTTCGTTGCAAATTCATGTGAAAACAAAACACAAGGAAAACAAACAAGGCCTGACAGTATTTTCGAATATTTAAATGGATAATAAATATCTCCCCATATATGTTGCTTTCCAAGAAAAACTTTTTGTGGATTTTTTTTCCCTTTTAATGTAAAGGGGAATTTAAATTTGTCATCAGGAAACCAATGATTGGTTAGGAGTTCTTTTTTATCAAAGTCTGTCAACTGGCTGCATAGTAAACTGCTTCTAATACCTTCTGAAAAAACAATACCAATGTCATTTTTCTTAGAAAGATCCAATGATATAATACTTGTTACATTATTTGTTAACCCTATTAGTGCTGGGCAAAATTTGTCCGCTCAAGTGCTGGGGGGGGGGGGGGGGCGTAAAGTGCCCCCCCCCTATTTTTCTCAGATATTAATAAGTTTTTATAAATATTTTTAATGTTACATATATATTTCAACTATGCTGAATTCAGTGGTGATGTCCATTTTTTATCAAAATCAATCAAACCTGTCAAAAAATTGATTTATATTTGACAGCTCATCTCAAAAAGGAACTTTTTATTTAAATAATTATATAAAGTTTTTTACACATGTATACCCATTTTCAAATATGCTGAATTCAGTGGTGATATTCATTTTTTATGAAAATCAATCAAACCTGTCAAAAAATTGATCTAAATGTAACAGCCCATCTCAAAAAGAAAGTTTCTATCTAAATAATTATATAAAGTTTTTTACACATGTATACCCATTTTTAAATATGCTGAATTCAGTGGTGATATTCATTTTTTTTATAAAAATTAATCAAAACTTTCAAAAAATTGATTTATCCCAAAAAGAAAGGATCAGTCACGGTTTTTTGAATTAGAGAATTACGTTTAATAGAAAGTATAGGGAGATGATGAAGTTTACCGTGTATGGCATTTTACACACATATACCCATTTTCAAGTAGGCTGTGTTTACTGGTTATATTCCTTTTTTTTTATAAAAAAAATTAGTCAAACCTGACAAAATAATTTAAATATGACAGCCCATGTCAAAATTAAAATTTTTATTCTTATAAAAAGTTTTTTATACATTTCAAGCATGTAGAATTTAATGGTGATGTCATTTTTTATGAAATCAATAAAACATGTCAAAAAAATCGATAATTTACTTAAAATATTTCATTCTACAGTAACTTATGTAACTCGATAGGACCTCTATCGTTTTGGCTACAAATTCGTTATCGACTTGTAGTCTCTACGTCATATTATAATTTACAGTATGTAATTTTGCTATTCATTCCATGATGATCCTTTCTTGGTAGCTCTTTCATTAGGAATTTATATTCTTCAATGTGTTTTCGAAAATTTTTTTATAACGATAAAATGACTTTTTTCCTCTCTCAAAGCATTCTGATTAAAGAATCTTCTTGATGATCTTAGACTTTTTAATCAGTATCGTGTATTTTATTATCAGGCCTGAATATTTGTTAACCAATCTCATTTCAAAGGTTTTTTTCTGATGAATCATTCGTGATGTTCATTGTTCAATTACAAAAAGTTGTCCACGTTCTTCATCTAAAAAATTATTTCTTTTACGCAAAAGATAAAAGATGGACAAATTCAATTTAAATTAAAAATATCTTGATAGTGACTAAATTCTCACATATTGGCATCTGTGCCATTTTTGATAAATCTGACCTATTCTAAATTTTCAGATTTCCTACCTATCTTAGCTAAATATTAATTGTAATCCTATATGATAAGCTATAGATTTAAATATTTTTCATTTGTAAAAGAGGAACTTCTTTTTCACAGTCAAAATCTTTTTGAAGCATCTATTATATAATTAAACCACTTCCTAGTTCATTAGAACATGGTAGATTTTCCATTTAGTCAAGATACATATTTTTTTATTTCTTTTATCACATGTTCTCTTTTCAATTAGTTTTCAACTTGCTTCCTTCTCTCATACTAATCTTTAAAAGATTTTATAATACGTTTTGTATTTTATAATATTATTATAAAAATTATGTTTTAATAAATTTTTCATACTCAAGATGATTGTAGAAAATATTATAAGCCAAAATATACAAAAAAAAGTATATTTTCACTATATATCTAATATGCAGCCATTTTTTGAAATTTTTTTACAGAACTGATTTTCAGGCATACATTACTAATTCAATTGCCACTTTGAGATATTTTTTAACCGTATTATCCCAAATCCAGTACAGAAATAAAATAAGTATGGTCGATTTGGTATAAAACAGATATTATATTTTTTGAAAATATTTTTGAAGACAATATCTAGAAGTAAATCGCAAATCTGATGGAAGCTTTCAGATATTTTAAAACCATAAAATTGAGTCCAAAAATGAAACCAGCATCTTCCATTTGGCATAAAAACAGATATTTTATTTAAATTTCAAAAATATTTCTGTAGACATTAGACGTAAATCGAACATTTGATTGACACTTTCAGACATTTAATACCTCTAAATGCAAAAAATGATTTCAGAAATAAAAATTATCATGGTCGAATTGGTATAAAAACATATATTTCATGTAAAATTAAAGAGAATATTTTGGGATATAGTTTTACGACATAAACCGCAAATTTGATTGACACTAACAGTAAAACCTCTAAATGCGAAAACTGTGTTCAGAAATGAAATCATCATGATCTATTTGCTATAAAAACATATATTTCATGTAAAAATTGAATCAATATTTTTGGAAAAAAATTTTAGAACTAAACGCAAATTTGATTGATACTTATAGGTATTTTCAAATTCAAACTGCAAAAATTGAGTCCATAAATGAAACAAGCATGGTTGATTTGGTATAAAAAGATATATTTAATTGTAAAATTTCAATGAATGTTTTTGGAGACAATTTTTAGAAGTAAACCGCAAATTTGATTAACACTTATAGTTATTTTCACATCTTTAATGTAAAAAATGAGTTCAGAAATGAAAACAGCATGATTGATTTGGTATAAAAACATATATTTCAAGAGAATATTTTTGGAGACAATTTTCAGAAGTTTAACCGCAAATTTGATTAATACTTATAGGTATTTTCAAATCCTAAATGTAAAAATTGAGTTCAAAAATGAAAACAGCATGATCAATTTGGTATAAAAACAAATATTTCATGTAAAATTGAGAGAATATTTTTGGAGATAGCTTTTAGAAGTAAACCGCAAATTTTGACTGATAT
The DNA here is from genome assembly GCA_030549495.1 of Nectonema munidae. Lineage (NCBI taxonomy): Eukaryota > Metazoa > Nematomorpha > Nectonematoida > Nectonematidae > Nectonema > Nectonema munidae. The sequence goes on along the minus strand of JAUIRK010000971.1, from coordinate 388,177 downwards.
TTTAAAACCTCTAAATGTGAAAAATGAGTTCAGAAATGAAAACAGAATGGTTGATTTGGTATAAACATATATTTCATTGTAAAATTTGAATGAATGTTTTTGGAGACAATTTTTAGAAGTAAACCGCAAATTTGATTAACACTTATAGGTATTTTCACATCCTAAACGTAAAAAATGAGTCCAGAAATGAAACCAGCATGGCCTATTTAGTATAACACATATATTTCATTGTAAAATTTGAATGAATGTTTTTGGAGATAATTTTTAGAAGTGAACCGCAAATTTGATTAACACTTATAGGTATTTCCAGATCCTAAACGTAAAAAATTAGTCCAGAAATGAAACCAGCATGGCCGATTTAGTATAACACATATATTTTATGTAAAATGTGAAGGAATGATTTTGGAGACAATTTTCAGAAGTAAACCGCAAATTTGATTAATACTTATAGGTATTTTCAAATCCTAAATGTAAAAAATGAGTCCAGAAATGAAAACAGCATGACCGATTTAGTATAAAAACATATATTTTATGTAAAATTTGAAGGTATATTTTATTAGGTGTATTTTTGATCAATCCAAATTTTGATTGACATTTTCTAAAAAGTAGCCATAATTATTGAAAAAATTAAATATATAAAGTGTTATGCGTTCCAAACTGTATATAATTATAAATTTTCAGGGTATTATATAATATAGATCCTAAGTTATAAGGTTAAGTACAGATAATGTCAGAATTTTGCTGAAAAATTAAAATTTTTTATTTTGATTGACAGTTTTGAACATGAAGGGGTCATTCAACTACCATGAAAATGGTTTCAAAAGATGCAGCTAGCGATTTTAGGAAAAGTCACAAAATTTGAAGGGATATGATTCAGCCAATTTTCTACAATTAATTGTTTAGTGAAGGGGGGGCGTTTTATGCCCCCCAGCACTAATAGGGTTAACAAATTTGCCTATAACTTATTTGAAAAGTTAATAAATGCTTATAAAAGTCTTTCAATAATCTCCCGTGATCCAAAGGAACCTGGAAATGGTACAAATGAAAATAACGATTAAAATATTTTATTTAATTTTAATACTTGACTAAAAAAACTTCCTCAGCAAGAAGCTGAACCCCAGTGCTATAGGACCAGTTAACTTTTTCCCATCCCGCCAGCTTATGTTAGTGAAACGGGTTAGGAAACCCCGATTTCAATCAGGTTCCAAAAATATTCATCAAAATCGAAAGCTATACAATCCGTCATTCCAAATCAACAAACATTTCATTTTCAATAGATTTTATTTCAAAAAAAAAATTTCAATATAATACAAATAATAAATTATTATTTTTAAATTACGTTTAATAAAGAAGAGATTAGAATTAAGATCATCAAATGAAACCATAAAAAATTTCTGGATAATATAAGTGAGAAAAATAAAAAGTTCATTTAAAATTTCACCACTTTTTGAAGGATAATTTGTTTTCTTAAAAACTGCAATGATTAAGCGTTACGTATTATCGCTTCAACTTTTTTTTTTTTTTTTTTTTTTTTTTTTTTTTTTTCCTTTTTTTTTTTTTTCACCCACCCACCCTCCCCCCCCATTTTCTTTTGGTAAATTTTTTTTTATTTTTTTTTTTTTTTTTTTTTTTTTTTTTTTTTTGGGTTTTTTTATTTCCTCCTTTTCTTTTTTTTTCAACTTTTTTATTCTTCCCCCTAAAGGGGGGGGGATTTTTTCCCATGTGAACACATAAACGAAAGTTTAGTTCACTTCATTTTCAAACCTGAATAAAGTCTTATCTTAACTGAAATGCTTTTACGCGTGAGTAAGGTTGGTTGGATACTGGGTTTCGATAACTCAAGGTCTTGGGTTCGATCCTCCATCAAGCCTACTTTCCTCATAGTTCGATACAAGCGGCGCCTATAGTTATGGTCCTTTCAAATTTTCTTGAGAGAAAAAGACGAAATAAACCTTTCTTGTTTCATTAGTATTTATGGGAGGTTAACATTTCGTAAATGAATTACTTAAAAAGGAAAATTAGGAATTTAAAAAGATATACCAAAAACATGTACGAGATCTCTCGATTATGAAACGGATTAGTTACGAAATGTCGTGGAGCGGAAAAACTAAATAATAGAATTATAAAAAAAATACAAATTAAAAAAGCTAAAATAGAACTAAAAAAAGGGTTTTAATCAATCTATCACATAAGCGGTAGCAACATTTCATTAAAAATTTTTAACTGAAAGTATAAAATTTTTAAATTTCATGCGTTTTGCCAAAACGACACATTCTTTGTAAAATGTACACTTTATATAAACTATTTCTTGTTTTTGTTGTTCATCATATTCTTCACTAACAATATTACAAATGAACTGCGCTTTTAGCCTTTGCTACTCAATCAAATATCAGAAGGGAAGATGAGTACTATACTCGTAAACCTTCGTCCAAGCTGTCGATTCAGCTTCGCACCATACCCCACTCTACCAACACCAAAATGGGAGTCAACAATTATTCTAGCCACACTTATGAGCGAGCACAACTCTGCATGCATAACCATTTTCGTAATGTTTACTTACTTCTTGTTATGTTTTCTTATCTCTCTAAAGTTTAGACTCTCACATCCATCCACCTACCTAGCATGTTTACTGTTATGCTCTTTCGTTGTGTGCTGTTGACCTTTTTCATTCCTCTCTAGGCATTTTGGTATGCTCGTTTTTAGCAGACCACGTGACAGGTTAAACAATTTCGCGCCAAACTCTCTTTCTTACCTTGCTCTCGCTGCAGACGACTTATACTTTCATCTCATAGCGAAACAAGTCAGAAGAGACAAGGGTGTAAGTAAATTTTATTTTTCATTCTAACACTGAGATCAAAAGACTGGCGTAGCTTAGAGGTCGGAACAGCAGGGAGTCATGCACACCGGGCAGCAAAATTTATCAAAAAAAATTGAATAGACTTTATTAGTATTGATTTGCTACACTTTGTATTTTTTGGTGTTTTGAAGTCTTATTTCAAATTATTAGGGGATCCAAACTTAGTAGTAGAGGCAAATTTTAAATTACTAATTTTCATTTACCTTTACATTCTACTTTTTTCTTATTATGAATGGATGAATTTTTCTAAATGCATATTAGAATCTGTTGAATACTATTTGCCTGAATTGATATTATACATTAAAAAATACTGTATACAAACTAGGCTAGCATCTGAATTATGCAAAAATCATTAAGATGATATATTTATATATGTTAGAGTAAAAAATAAACGAATTCTTTTCAAACTAGCACACACACTAACCAACTGACTTACTCACTAACTAACTCTCTGTTTATATAACAAACGAATTAATTTACCTTTAAGTTAGATTTTCAAATAACTATAGTTACTTAGTTAGATCGTTTGTTTGTAAATTGGTCAATTAATTTTGTAAGTTTTAAAAGATATAGTTGTTTTTTTAATTGAAAAATTATAAATTAAAATTTACAAAAAAAATTTTGTTTATTAGTTACAATCATTTTATAAAAATTTAGTGAACATTTTTTTATTGTTTTTAACGGTGATGTGTGTTGGACATAACTAATATATAAACATGTGTTTATAATGAAACCCTCTGTGGGACAGAGTAAGAAGAAAAAAAAGAAGAAATTTATTAATGATATTCCATATATCTATAAAAAAAAACAAGAAGATTATGTATGCAAAAGAATGAAACATTAGTAGATACATGGTGATATTTTTCAAAAGGCCAGAAACCCGCTGCACTTATTGTATAATGTAAAAAAAGAGAACGCTAACCCTAATATCCAACTTACTTAATGGGTGACTGACTAGATAAATAATTGAATTTACTAAAAATAATTTATAATTTATTTATTTTTTTCAATTTGTATTTTTTTAATATACAATAAACCTTCTCAGATACGAACGATCATCGAGCAATGTTTAAAAAGTCGTATTTGTGAGGAAGTCGTTACAAAGGGGTTTCAAAAATTATGTTTTTTTATAACGTGATGACAGTATTATAACTTGTTTATTTTTCATCAATAAAACATAATTTGATTAAATCCGCATGAAACTAACATAAAAATGAATCATATTGAAATTAAAAATGTTAAAAAGTGGACATTTATTGAAAATAATTCTAATTTTAATTATTTTCAAAAAATCATTAGCATGAGATATAAAATAAATATAAAGATGTATATTCGCTATACATAATATATCAACCTTTTAAATTGATGTTGCATGTGAGGGGTTAGAACAAGTTGTTTAAGAGGGGCCTAATTAATGTAAATATTATTTGTGCATATAAATAAAGTCGTATCTTCGAAGAAGTCGTATTTCAGAGGTGTTACTGTATATTATATTATGCTGACTAACTAACTAAATTAATATTTGATTAAAAAGTAAATTTGATAATTCCCTAGTTTGACTTTTTGATAAAATTGCTGATAAATAAAAACTTGTTTTTCCTTTTTTTCCATTATAAATTGTTACAAGCATTATTATTAAAGAGGGTATAGCTAGAAGGACCAATATTGTCAAAAGTTTTAAAAGAAGCGAATTTTTCTCAAAAATCAAAACCCAAATTTAATTAAATAAACTTTAATTCAAATACTAAACTTCATTAAAAAAGAAATTTAATATAAATTTATTTTAAGAAAACATTTTTTAAAACAAATTTATATTTTAGTTCAAAATCCCATAAAACGCCCATTTTATAAATAGAAATATGTTCAGACATATGTAGATAATAAAATTTTTTTATCAAATAAAAACTTTTTTATTTTCAAAAGGAGACTTTAGATCACTGGTTAGAAAATTAACCTGGGGGTCGTGACACTTTTGGGAGTCGTTTGAAGTTTTTGCAGGGGTCATGAAAAACTTTTGATATCAAAAAGTGTATCATCATGAACGTCTTCCATCACTTGCAAAACTATTTCTATTTGATGTATTCATTAATCCTGGGTGTTTTGAAACATCATTTTAAATCTTACACATATTGCTTGCAATCAAGCAATTGAAAACAATTTTCCGAAGTTAAATAGCCGTTCTAATGACATTTGGATCACCAGACCTTTTTCAGTGAGCGAAAGTAGCCTTGATGACTCTGATGTTGCTGCCAAAGTGGAGTTTCTTCAAATAAGAGAAGACAAAAACTCGATTTTTCCGAGCAAGCACTTCCATCATTCTGGGCCAAATTAAAAACCGTTTATCCTATTCTTTCCAAACGTACTATGATTTTTTTGATACAGTCAACTTCATCTTATCGTTGCGAGACTGGATTTTGTGCAATGATGTCTTTAAAAACAAGTGCACGTAATAAGCTTGCAATTTATTCAGACACGAGATGCTGTCTGTCGAGCATTACACCACGTTTTGAAAAACTTTTGTCTGGCAAACAATACCAGACTTCGAATTAAATTATACTGAATTTGTTAGATTATATTAATTTAAATAAATTTTTTCAATTAACCTTTCTTTTAACAAGTGTTTGTATTATAAAATATAACATATAAATGTTCTTGTTTTTAACTTTAAATGGCTGAATCAAAAAGAATTTTATAGGAGTCATAAAAAAATTTTCATAATATTTAGGGGTAAACTGATCCTAAAGGTTAAGAATCACTGCTTTAGACAGATTCATGATTTAAATTGAGATAAGACAGATTTTAACATATTAAGAAATTTTTTGAAGGTGATGTAAAACCTTAATTTAAAAAAATCAAGGTCAAAAAATCTGTCAAACAGTCGCTGTTGCATAGTCGGCAACGTGAAGAACAAATGTGTAAGATACAAAGCGTCGTCATCTTACAATCATTTGATGAGCACCAAAATGTGCCATCACGCATATTGTGCAAAGTTTCTCACTAGTTGTTTACTTTGTGCAAACGTTTATATATAAACAAACAGTCAAAATTTTGCCATCTGTTCAGACAAGATGAAACAGAAATAATTTCGTTGATAAAAAACGAACTAAAGATTATGGCTTTTAATGTAAATATTTCACAGTTTCATTGACCACTGGATTTTTCCAAATCATTTTTGGAGTCTTTTCTCAGGAATTTGACCTTCTTCATTATTTCTTATTTTTGATATGCTTTAATTGATATGCTTCGACTCTTTTTTTCAAAAAGAATTCCATTAACGGTAACTTTCGTTTCTTTCTTATTATGAATAATGAATTTTCGAAAATTCATACTCTAAAATCGTTTGAATACTATTTGCCCTAATATTTCAATAAAAGAAACATATAATAGTGTAAAGCACGGGTGACAAACCTTATTCAGCGCTAGTATGATAAAGTGGTGCTAGAACGATTTGCTGTAGGACGATTCACCGCACTGATACTTTGCCATATGGATTTCTTGTGCAAATTGAGAAAGATTTTAATTTATAAGCACAATAATTATATTAAACTTATTAACTAGAACAGACTAACTAAACTTAGTTAACCTTGAAAGTATCATATATGAGTATCATTTTTTTTAATTTAAATTTTTACAAAATTTTAATCACTCTTTGCACATCTCTATATTTTTAACAAATTTTAGATTTTTATAAAAATACATTTTATGGATTTTGGAGTTAAAACATGAATTTATCAATTTAACAGTGCTATTTTCGACAAAATCTAAACTCTTTGAGGACCAGAATGTTGAAGACTGATCATCTGCTTTTTTTTTCATCTGAATTTTATATATTTTAAACCAACGAATTTCATTCCTTAGGAAAATTTATTTCAAGAGCATATGAACTTCTTTTTTTTTATCAAAACTTAATCTAAAGAAAAAATCTAACCCCCTTCCCAACATTTCTAATAATTTTTAATCTACTAATGACTGTTTCCTATCAGCGAATTTCTTTATAACTTGAATTGTTATGAGTGAAAACTATAGTGTAAATTTTTGTAACGAATTATATTTTTTTAAATTAATCACGAAAAGTGTTCAACTCTTTGAGGATCTTGAGGATCAGTATGATATCAGTGTTCAAAGAAATGAAAATCGTCTGCTATAAACATATTCTTTGCATTGAAAAATAAAGCAGACGACAAGTCCTAAAATTCCGCTTCTCAAAGCGTCGTTTTGTTCAATTAATGATAGCCTCAAATATTTCCCTTTTTTGAAGAAAGAAAATCTATCTTAAATTACAAGTCTATGGTAAAATAGTTGGATCTTTTAAAAGAGGTTTTTTACCCTATTTAACTCATAACCTTTTGAGGATCAGTGTGACATCTGTGTACCATAAAGAATGAAAATCGTCTTCTTTAAATATATATTGAAAGCAGAAGATTACCCTTAAAAATTATGGTCCTTTAACCCATTGAGGACCATAAATTTTGAAGACTAATCGTCTGCTTTTTTCAATGAGATTTTATATATAGCATTTTCGGTTTAAGTTCGTCCTTTTTCAGTTTAACCCTTTTAGGCGGTTTTCTATCGTCTGCTTTCTTTCTCAATGAGTTTTTATATAAATTAAGCAAACGATTTTTGGACACTGGTGTCCATTGTACCTGAAAGGGTTAAAGGGTTTATTTAAAATGTCTATATTGAATGTAAATAGGGGTTTTGTTTGTATATTCATAATATGAGAGTTAAAGGAATTCTCAAAAACGAGTTCTCATAAAAACGCAAGATTTTGAAAGTTTATATATGATGCATCTTGGCCTTGAAATGCTGTGTACGTACACGCTTAGAGAAAGTTTTCTATGATTTTTGTAAAAAGCATAGCAGTAATGAAATCGTAATAATTTCTCTTTAAATTTTTCACAACTCATTTTTTAATTTGATAGCATTTGCATATGTTTTTCACTTGTAATTTTCAAAATAAAAATCGTCGAATTTTATGAAAGTTAATTAAAATTTTTTTACTTCCAATTTGTCATTTTGAAGTTCTACTTTATATTTTCGGAATTCTGATTTGCACATTAAATAATTGGACATTAAATTCTAAAGAAATAGTTATTTAGAAAAAAATAATATAATGATTCAATGTTTGTTAATATTTATACTTTAATCAATAATTTTGCATTAATATAATTGTTTATTTTTTTACAGTAATTCGCAATTAATCTTTTTGTATGTTCTTGAGCGCGTATAGGATTTAAATGAGAGAATCTGTGAAATATTCTCTCTTTAACTCTTTGAGGACAAAATTAATGAAAAATATCACAAACTTAAAGTTAAAATGACAAACTTTAAGCAAAAATTCTTAAATCACTTTAGATTTAAAATAAAAAATCACTAAGAATGGTCAAAAGATAGTGTATAGGAAGAATAGGAAATAAACACCCTCTTTTATGAAGCTATACAAGTTAATCAATTTTTATGCCAAAAGTAAGAAAATTTTGCGAGGAATTTGATTTCGCAAAGTTCGCAAACACAAAATTTCCGCCCAATTAAGTTCCGTAAAACTTAAATTCCAGAGTCTAAGTCTTTTTATATGAATTCTTCGTTGTTTATTCAATAATTATTTTTATTCACAACATTTTTTACTGACAGTCGAGCATACTTACTTAGGCGAATACTAAATATAAACTTGTGCATTTAAACAAGGGTCAAATTTTTATATGAGAAGAAGAAGAAGAAGAGTTTATTTCTCAAACAAAACAGAGACATGTAATATGACGGGAAAAAACGGAAACATCACAAACAATAACAAAAAAAGGGAGAATAATAAAAGAAGAGCTTAGTACACAACAGTCAGGAAAATCGTTCGAATACAACAATGTAATTACCCATATGGGAATACCATTAAAGTGAATCCAAGTAAATTAACACCTCTGCATCTAAAAAGAATGCTTCAAACATGGAAATGTCCTGAACAATCTTTTCCTCAAAAAATTTTCCTTGGATGCCCTGTATTTTTTCTTGGACCCCTGGATGTCAACCTGGTTTGAAGTGTTTCTGGATTACAAAGCGAAACCTCTGCGAGTGCGTTCTAAGATGGATACAGAGACCAAACTAAAAATTCCTTTGAAGATTTTTTCTCCACAAATTTTTCTTTTTTTCTAATTTGCCTACCCTGACTTTGTCACCTGGATTTTTCTCTGGTCTGGTACCACAAAGTTTAAATATGATAATCAAAGTGACCTCTTTAAATTTGATAATAAAACTTCTTAAGCCTTTGATTTTCAAAAGTGTATAGTTTTATAAAACGACTGCATACTTTAAACATGTTCTTTTGTTTTAAACAGGATGTTTTACTCAAAAGAGCTTTTGAATATCAAGAAAGGAAAATTTGGCATCATTTGGTATGAAAATTTTCATTTTGTTTATCAACTATTTTCCTTAAAATATATTGGAAAAACAACCTTATAAAATTTAAAGCTGTTGGCTCCTAATTTATGCTCACAATTTTACCGATATTTTTTTTTAAAAAAGAAGAAATTTAATTAACTAAAATCTGCTTAATCAAAAAAGAAAAATTTTCTTGAAAAATAAGAGACACCAAGTTGCAAAAAGGGGAAACAAATTTAGTATCTCCTGCCTTTTTTATTTTGAATATTTTTTTTATTTCTTTCTTCCATCTTTGTGTTAATCTTTGAGTTTAACTTTCTCAAATTATTTTTTAACTTTCTTATTATTTTTTTGTTCGACTTTGAGTTTTATGTTTGTAATTAACATGTGAATCTTTTTTGACATAACTCCAATACTAAATCATTAAACTTCCTTGAAGAAGTGATATAGTTATATAAGTAAAAATTTGCTATATTTATCATGATATTTTTCTTTTAAGCTTTTTTATAAGCTAAAATAAATTTTTCATAAAAAAAGGAATATTTTAGAATTTAGACAGGCGTACAAAAGTTTGGTAAAACACAACAGCATAGAAAGTTAAAATATTCGAAGTGCAACATTCAAAATTATAAATAACCCATTTAGTAGCAATGTTGCCAAAGGAAACCCAGATGAACTCTTGTTTTATTGCATATATACATGTTCAAGTGAAATGTTTTCATAAGTGAAATGTTGTGAAATGTTTTCAAATTTAAGAGAAATGTTTTCAAGTTTTAAGTAACATAACATTTTTTTAAGCTTTTTTTTTCTTTATTTGGAACAAAGATCCAAATTTTGGTCCTTCTTATAATATAAGTATTATAACTGATTTTACCGCCAATGTTTGATGTATTTTTTATAATTAACTAGTACTATATATTTTTTTGGATAAATTCCTTTCTTTTTTAAACTATAGAATTGAAATTATATGGCATAACATAACATAAAATATTTTAACATAACATATTTATTTAAACAAAATTGAGGCTAATGCCTGTAAGATTTGCATCTTGAAATTAAGCAAAATAATACAATCTCCTAGACTGCCAAACTGCATCCAGTTTGTTTTTAAAGTCATTCAACGCAGTAGAATTCACAACTTCACTGGGCAAAGAATTGCAATCTTCAAAAGCTCTTTGTGTTAGAAATGTTTGGCGATACTTGTTCTGGAAACTTTCAGCTTTAAATTTGAAGCAATGCGATCTAGAAATTCTTGTTGAAAAACCTGGCAGGACATCTTCTTTTATTATCATATTTTTCTTTACAATGTTGAAAATAGTAATCATTTTATTTCTCTTTATTCTATAATAAAGTGAAGGTAAGTTCAAAACATTAATTCTTTCAGAATAAGGAAAATTTCTCATAGCAGGTAAACTTTTGTGAAGTTTTTTTGAACTTTTTCAATTTTCTTGACATTACTCGCAGAGCTATCCCCATAAATCACATTTGCGTATTCAAGAATTAGTCTTACCAAGGACTTGAAAAGGTGTACAGCAATTTCACTGTTTGATATTACAAAAGTATTTTTCAACATATGTATCGTTGAGTATGCCTTTTTCACAACTTTTGAAACATGGAGAATAAAATTCAGCTTTGCGTCGATTATTAACCCCAAGTCATTGTGTTCATGAACTTTAGACATGAACTTTAGCTTTATTTTTAGGTTCGACTTAAAAACTAATTTTTTATTGAGTTTGAAAATATTTTATTTTTTTGTTGAGAGAAGATATATATTCAATTACACATTCTTTCCAAATAACAGTTCTTCACAAATTTATAGTTTCATAAAAAATTTTACGTAATTGTTTCTGTGTTATGATGTTATTTTTACTAATTTTATTTTCAATTAAATTAGTATGATCTGGGACATTTTAATTTTTCGGTACTTTTCTGTTATCTCCCCCCAATCTAAAATTTTTTTTTAGTGAATATTTTTTTTTACCTTTTTACTGTTTCATCAACATTTCTCTGATTATTATATAATATCATTTAGAATTTTTTTAGAGTAGGAAGGAGATAACAGATTATATTTAATATTGGAAAAATATAGAATGATAAGTGAAAATTGTAATATTGCTTATCTAATGAGGAGCCCAATAGCAACTGATGTGTCTAAGTATTGTATCGAAAGGGTTTAAACCTTTAACTTTGATTTCCTCTCGCCACATGAACTCTATAGTAGACTTCTATGAGTGCCATTCTATTCTTTATTCTTTTCTTTGGCACTTCTCCACATTCGTTCATATTTTGAGTGTGAGCCCCACTAGAAGGATCCACAAAGTTTTTCTAATGATTAACAGCTAAATGATGATACTCATTTGTGGAAAACATATTTCTGTATACACCCCAGTCATCACTTATTATTGTAGTTCCAGGCCTTATGCTGTTCTTTATTATTGGATAAAGTGTTGTTGCTTTCTTGTCTGGGACAATAAACATAAAATTTTCTTTTGTCTCTCTACAGATTCCTCCAAAAACCCATTGTTGAGGAAATACATGTCCAACGTGATTTTTTCTTTTGGTGAACAAACTTTCATCTATTTCTACAGTCATGTTGTTTCCTCCAATCACTCTAGGATTAGCTAGAAGATATTGGGCACATATTTCTCTCAAATAGTTGTTCCAATAAACTACTGATTCGTGCTTCATTTCTAATTCACGTTCACAAAATTTTATACTTGACATGTTGTGTGCCCAACAATATATAAACAATGCTGCTTTTCGAAAAGGCAAACGAGAATTTTCGAATCAATTATTTGTTCTTACTCCTCTTTCTTCTCTACATGAACGAAATTTACACTGCCATCTATTTCGTTTTCCAACAGACAGTTTCATTATATGACCATTTCGGCATTTTCGTTCTTGATGAAAAATTCCTTTTGATTGGAAAAAAGAAATGCTATTTCTCATCCTTACATATTTGACTTAATCTTAACATAACATAACATAATTTATTAAGCGAATAGAAAGGCAAATTTGCCTGTAATGATCGCATCAATTTAAGGAAAAGAATAACTAAACTGATCGAGAATAGTGTAAGTGACAATTATGGAAAAAAGATTAATATAAGAAAACTAGGATATTCCGAGTTACTAAGCTAGGAAGGAGTATACATCTTATCTTTCCAGAAGTGGTCAAGGCGTTGCTTGAAGATGTTTAAAGTAGGAGAGTTTACTACATACGCGGGAAAGCTGTTCCAGTCGTTGATAATTCTGTTAGAAAAGAAGTTTTTGCGGAAGTGCTTTTTGTGTCGGCCTTTTATAAATTTGTACTGATGAGTTCTTTGAAATCTTGAAGAAAATGGGGGTAGGATATCACGATTAACATGAATGTTTTTATTTATGATGTTAAATACTGTTATCATGTCGTTTCTTTTATATCTGTATGACAGAAGGTGTAAGGACAGAGTCTGCGCATCGTTCTTTATAGTGCAGTTCTTTGAGGCCTTTCATTTTTTTGGTTATATGTTGCTGTATTTTCTCCAAAGATTTCATATTTTTTATGCAGGTAGGTTGCGCTATAACATTACTGTACTCAAAGATGGGTCGTATCAAAGCTTTATATATAGGTTTAGCTATCTCGGGTTCAAAGGAAGATAAATATCGAAGAACTAAATGGAATATAGAGTAAACTTTCGAGATGATTTTTGAAAATTGAGGTTTAAATTTGAGAGCATCATCAATAATAATTCCTAAATCGTTAATTTGTGCGGTACGCTTAATATTATAACCACCTATGTAGTAAGTGACGCTAAAAATCGTAAAAATCGTAAAAAAATCATTCTAAAAAACGAATGCTAATAATTAATTGTCTGCTAATGAAAATAGAAAATATTCTGCTGAAAATATTCTGTTCTTTCAATTTTAGAAAATATCGTCTTCTTTTTTTTAAATTTTTTTAGAGTGAGGGGGGGGGGGGGAGAGATAACAGAAAAGTATCAAATTTTCTTTGTCCAACCAAGATTTTCTTAATGAAGAATTTTCTACTTTTTTTCGGTGAAATATTGTTCGTACTGTGTTTATACTAATATCCAAGAGCTTCAGAAACATCAATAAATTTACGACCATCTTCAACTACCATTTTAAAAATCAATTGTTTTGTTTCTTCTTTAATTTTAATCCTTGATTTTAATGGAGACATATCAAAATTAAATGATTTTACATTAATAACAAAATCGTCTACTTTTAATTAGATTGTTGTTGAATAAAAAATAAATAAATATTTTCAAGGCGAATCCAAATATAAACTACCCTTAAAACTTGAAACATGTCACTTGAACTTGAAATGCTTTAAATAGAATTAAATAGGAATTACTGAAATCATTGGGAACATTGCTACTAAATGGGTTAATAGATATAAGTGATTTTTATGTCTTTTATTATGCCAAGATATTTCAAATATTTACTAATTACATCAATATAACTCACAAACTAGTTAAATTGACCAATTTATTTTTATGATTTAACAACTTACTTACTTCATGTAACAAATTTTTTTACTTTGGGGGATAACTTCTCTTTAATCCTTTGAGGACCAACATTTTGAAGAGGATTCGTCTGCTTTTTTTCAATGGAATTTTATATATTCAAAGCAGACGATTTTCTTTTCTTGGGGCACTAGTGACCCACTGGTCCTCAAAGGGTTAACTTAGGATTTTCCAACCTGTTTCCTGATGATCAAAATGGCGAAAAAATTTTTAAATGCGCCATAGAAATATATATAATTTTAAATGATCGATATGTTAATTATGTGGGCCACAGAAAAATTGGAAAAATAAGCCAGTGTATACAAAGTTATTTACAATAAATACTACTACAAAAGTATCTTAAAATATTAAAGACAATGCTATTATCATATGATAACACTAATCGTATTACAAGCTAATTTGTGTGTATGCACTAGCTAGAACACCTCGCAGGGCGAGTTTGTGAATGTGTAAGTTATAAATTTAGTACACATTTAAACCCGTATTGTCTAATTCATTAAAAACTATACCGGTGTAGAGTGTTGATGAAATTTTAGTCTAGCTGGTCAATTTATAAATGAAAGTGTTGGGGCCCTCTTAAAACCTTCTCTTATGACGTTATGAGCAATATTTTATTGAATAATAATAATAATAATAATAATAATAAATAAGAAAGTATGATATCAGAAAATTTTTTCTGAATGTTTATATTCTTATTCCGGTTAAAAATCTTCAATTTAATTGAATTTTAATCACTCAAGACGATAAAAAATAACTTAAATTTTGTTATTTTATTATTAACAAAAAATTAAGACTGATATTGATTTCAAAATACGATATTTTTGATTTGAGATAAAAAACCATCGCTCCTTTTAGCGGATACTCGTATAATTATTTTTGCTAGTGGGGATAAGCTCGGGTATATGGCAGGTGCGTGTAAAGTATTTCTCTCCTTCCAGTGTTTTAGTACTCCTGTCTACACTAGTACTCCGGTCTCAGTGGATCAGTTCGGTCTGGTGCTTAATTTCTGTAGTCGCGTCCGATCTGTTCCATAGATATTTTAGTTCGGTTTAATTTATAGGTGGTCTAGTCATCTGCTCGTCTGGATATTATGAGGCCGGACTGATTCAGGCCAAAGCTTGAAAAAGTATATTTGCTAATTTGCTTTTGTATGGGCATACATGTGAGCGCTTTCGTGACCAGCATACTTCATATGATTTGCATTTGTGTGGGCATATATGTGAGCCTTTGACGACCAGTGTGACACCAGTGTAGAAAAGCGTTTGCTTTAAATATATAAAATTTCGTTGAAAGAAAAGCATACGATCAGCCTTGAAAAGTATGTTCCTCAATGGGTTAAATCTTTGTCTTAATATTTAAGTGCGCATATGTGTCTGTGTAAATTCGTCTTTTTTCATTTTAAATTCGTCTTTTTTCTCTTTTATTTTGATTTATTTTCTGCTTTTATTTTATACTTATATTTATTTTAATTTTTAAATTTGAAATAACGCGAAACAGGTGCGTAAGTAAGATACTTATTATTGCCTATTAAACCTCAAAACACTTTCTTTTTCTTTTCGTTACATATATGTGTAAAAAAAGAATGTATTAATTAACGAACTAAGTAATAAACGAATGAACCAACTCAACAAAAACCAACTAATTAATTAAAAAACATTAAACATTTTTAAAACATGGAAAAAAAGAATTAAAAAATAAAGTATGATGAAAAATCAACCTATAATTCATATGTCAAGAGGAAGGTGTATCCTTATGGATGGAAAAATCACCTCTATCAAATAAATAGAAATAAGATATTTGTTAAGAAGCAATATTAATGGTGACCCATATTGTATCTGATAGGTTTAAGTTACTCTGGGAGGATGGACTTTGTAATTTTTGTCTTGTAAAGTGAAATGAGTTATATACGAATATTTTGCATTTAGGCTCGCTGCAACGTGCCCAAACTCTTTGAAAAAGAAGGATATCTCTTCCATCAAAATATATGACTTTTGGTATGACGAATACTTTACTTTTTTCTTTAAACACTGTGTTTTAAATATTAAAATTAATTTTTTGGTTATTGTTTTTTTTTAATTTTAAAGTTGTCAGTATCGCATCCAAGGGAAGAATATTCTTCCATAGCTGGTAGATAGTAAAGATAGTCACGATCCAGAATCCAATCCAGACCATCTGGATGGAGAACCTACACTCCAACAACTAGGCCATCTGTCGATGTTTCAGACATGTTGCCAAGCACTGCTCTAGATATAATTTATAACTGAAAGAATATATATTTTGTTTCAAAAATTTAAATAATTTTCATATCATATAAGAAACTAGCAAAAGTCGTAATAATTATTTTTTCCGATTTATAGCGCTTATAGTGAAACGCTGCCTAGATGTCTGGCTTTGCTACCAAAAGGGCTTGGTTCGAATCTAGTATCAGACATTCTTTCCCCATAGTTAGAAAAATTGTTTTTGCTATACTGCTTTTTCGATGAAAACTTCCTCTGTTACCTTTTTGTCTGTAGATTAGCTAAAAACCCTTGCTAAAAAGCATTTAAAATAAAAGCACAAAAAGAGTATTTCAAAATATCCCAATTCTAACATATCTTTAATTGTTCAATTGAAATTGCTTGTGCTTATTTTCGTGGATAAATTTATCATATCAGTTAATTAATCTTAGGAATTTTATAATATTCATTCATAAAAAACTTTTGCTATATTTTTGAAGCAGTAAACACAATATTTTTGCGACAAAAATTAGTTTTGGGATGTATTTTTTACTATATCATTGATAAAAATGTTATAAATATACTTGCACAAATTTTTTTTCAAAGCTATATCCAATTTAATTTCTTTAACTTCTACTTGTAGCTTTTAAAGATTTTGCTAAAAAAAAAGGATCAAAAAATTTGATAAATTTTCATTTGATTTCATTAAATTGGTTAACTTGATTTCTTACAAGTGAAAACTACATTAAAAATATACTGGCAAAATTCATATTCTAAGCATAAATTATTGACTTCAAATCTCATTATGCAATAAAGAAAAATATTCGACTGGTCGGATTAAATTTTCTTGATGGCTGAGTTCCGCCCTTCCTTAAACAATGTGAATATATAAAATTGGTTTTACGGCTACTTTCCCAGCAATGTAAATAAAAAGAAAGATATTCTGAAGGTGAGACTGAACTCTATAATGTTTAGGAAACGAATTGATACCATGTTATAAATGATTTTATATGTTCATTGAATAATCTAAAACTTTTTCCCGTTATTATTCACGTTAGAAGAGTAAAAGTGTTGTACACTCAAGGCAGATAACTATTTTTAATTTGACACCCTGATTTGCATAGACATAGGGAGGTTTTATTATTTGAGATATATTAATTTAATTTAAATAGATTGCAAATACTGAAACAATTAATCAATTTAGTACCAATATTCCCAAGGGGAGCGGAGACGAATCCAGTAATCTCTATTTAATTACACATACGAGAGGCCAACTTTTCGTTGATGCGAAAAACGTTCTTCTGGGTTTTCTTTGGCTCGGCTATGCTAAGTTGTCAATCATGAGAAAGCTAAATCTATATCCCTCGCTTTACCGCCATTCAATTATGTAGACCCGATTTCTCTCCATTATAATTCCCCCGATTTAACGCCCCTCGCTATCCGCCATCCGCCAATAACATTGATAGAACAAGCACACTTTACTTCATTGAAATAACCCTCGATTTAACGCCATGTGTTGTTGATGTAATTTTAGCAGTGATTAATGAGTTGTTTGATCCCTCGCACAAACGCCACCCCGTTTCAATGCCTTCCGCTAATGCCATAAAATTATATAGATCAAATTTTTCTCTTTTATAACTCCCCCAATATAACGCCACTGTTGTCTGCCGTCCGCCATATTTATTTACAGAACGGATATACTTTTTTCGTCAAATTTAGCCCTGATTTTATATCACGTATTGCTGTCAAATTAACTATAATAATATTTACTTTTATTTATTCAAAAATAATAGCAATTTTCCTTCTATTTATGTTTTAGTGACACTTAAAGGTGTCACTCATTAGGCATTTTTAGTTACTGTTGATAAAGGAAATTCACACAAGAAAATATTTCACGCTACTAGTAACAAATCTAGAAAGTGATATTATAATAAGAAAAACCCTCAAATGAGGTTTTGAACTCAAAGTGTAAACAAAAAGCAATGCTGGATTTTAACTTCAAAAAATAAATAATTTTAAATAAATTTTTGGATTTCTTACTTTAATTAAATGTCGTACTTTACAATACTACTCAAAGCAAATAAGACAGCTACATTTTCGATACCCCCGATATACCGCCACCCCCGATATACCGCCAATTGATGATAACCCCAATAGTGGCGGTATTTTTCAAAGTTTTAACTTTTTTATTTGAATTTAATGTTGATATTTCAATATTTTATGCCTTCAAACCCATAACAGTTTTAATGACTTAATTTTGATATCCTTGAACTTTTTTTTAGTAAAGTTGTTCAAAGATGCGATTTTAACTGATTTTTATTTGAAAAAAGTTTGATTGTTTAGCATGTTAAAATAATGTTTTGCGTGAAAAAGAAAACTTCACTGCACCAATTATTTATTTATAGAAATCATTTTGATTTATTCTTATCAATGCGTTATGCTATTAAGTATTTTTAATTATGCATGCATTTTTCAATAATCTCATTACTTTTCAATAGCCAGGAATTGCTGAAGATTATATTGTTGAGTAACTATTCTTCAGAAAACGCTCACAAGTTTTCCCTCTCTCTTTACTTGTCCTCTAATCTCATGTCAGGAATAACAAGACTCAATTACAGGCTTTATGAAATTTTATTAGGTAATTTAATTATCATTATCATCTAAAACAAGATTTCTCACGGGAGTCCCAGTGGACCGCTAGAATTCTACAGAATATTTTAGGATATGATTGGATGTGTCGATTTACTTCACATCATAGTAATGGTCATTCTAAATGAGACTTTGTTTTCATTGTAACATATATTTGTCACTGTTATGTACTAAGCTCTCACATAAAGAATACTTTTTGAATTACGATATCTTAATTAAATAGCCTGAAATAGTTTACAGTCATCTCGCAACAAAAATAACTCGCCTCTTTGTAACACCCACTCAAACTAAGTAATTAATTTAAGAATTAACTAACGAAAAACAAGTTTAATTAAAAAATAATTGGGCGAATTGGTAAAATTGGTTTAGTATGAGTTGACTAGACCACCTGAAATTATGTTAGGCCTCATTTATCTACAACTTCGAATAACACTTGTTGATATAAAACAAGCTCAATGTTATTTTGATATCACCTAAGTTAATGTTCACAACGAAAAACGATAGGGAAATCCCAAACTTCTTAAAGACTTGCACATTCTAATATTTTGAGTCCCATATACCCACATGCTAGGCCGATGCTAGGAATAGCGGGGTCCAATTAGAAATCTGATAGCGGAGCTAGTGTTATATAGGCTAATATGAATACTTTTATTGTTTTACTTTTAACATTAAGAACTAAATTTACTCTTTTAGAAAAAGACTCTTCTAGCTTTTTTATTAGCAAAATCTTTCAAAATATTTTCAAAGTCAACCGCTTTAACAATCTCACTTTTTATAGAAAGCATTGCCAAACAGTTTATTCTTTCTTATGAAACCGTAGACCTCAAGTTACTTTATATGAGAAATACAGAAAAAAGCACAGAGGCACCGGGCCCCTTCAAGGCACAGGGCCCAATTTGATAACATTGGTTTAATCGGCTTGCAAACGTACCAGTTAATTTTTTGACAGATCTTTTCTCTCTTTTTATTTTATTTACCCCCCCCCCCTCCTAATATATTACTATGTAATCTTTGATTTGCCACTCCCTTGAAAATTATTCAATGACTGAGAAATTTTGTAAAAAATGTAGTAAATTGGTTTCATAACATGGAAAAAAAGATATGTATGTATAACTATAAATTTGATGATTGGTTAATCCGATTGAAACCAACCTAATGGCTTAATTGGTCAGTTAGTTAGTTAATTCGGCAAAATAGTTAGTTAATTTAAGTTAGTTGGTTAGTTAGTTGTGTTAGTTTGTTTTAAGAAAATTTTAAAATTGTACTGCATTTTCAGCGAATTCAAGGCTAATTCAAGTTTTAAGATTCATATATGAAGTTGCACATTTGATGAAGTGGGCATGAGATTTGCACACTTCGTGAAATGGGTAAAATGTTTGCTCCTTTCGTGAAATAGGCAATTTCACAAACGGGGTGCAGCATATACACTATTTTCAACTAGAAAACAATGACCGTTTAAAAAATTACTTTTGTTCCTCATTTTTGTGAAGCTATAATCGCATATGATCAAAATCCCAGGATACTTCTGATTGTATATTTCAATTTCAATTTTAGTTGAAGTAAAGTCACTCTACTCCAAGTTTTACACATACAAAGTTACCTCGGCCACAACCTCAATTGACTTGCCTGCAAAGAGGTAAGCGTATATTACAGTCAATCATGTCACATATAGTACATTCGTCGACCTACCTTTGTAATTTATGAGTGATTAAAAATGCACGGTTACTCTATTTTTGTATGTTCTCAAGGTAAATTATTTTCTATTTTCTGTGCATCTATTTTGTTGGCTTTGTTTTTTTTTTATCTGTTTTGGATATAAATCAATTGAATTTTATGTTAAACATATAAAATAAAAATAGTGTATCCTAGTGTTGCTATTTCGTGAGCAATTGTACTGACATCCGATGAAATCGCCTTACGACTGATTCGTTTAAACCTATTGCCGTTGTAAGTTCACGAAGTTTCATCGCAAAAGATGTCTGTGTTTTACGTCACACACTCATTCACGTGGGACAGAAGTCAATCGGTTCCTATTTATATTGTCTTTTTAAGTAGACTCTTTTAAGCTATGATCCTTTCTCGTTTTGACTAATAATCGCTTTGGTGCTAAAAATGTATTAACTTTATCGTGAGTTCGCTGTTTGCACTCGCACTCGCACTCTTCCCAAATATAAACACTTTTCAGTCAAATGCGGCACATATTGTAACGCAAAAATATTATGGGTGTGTTTGGACGGGTGAGGTAGGGGGCGGGGAAGAATTCTACAATTGATATGATATTAGAAATTCTATATGAACAACATTCATTCTCATTGCTCTCGTATATTGAGTATTCAGAAAAAAATGTTATTCAATCGTCGGTGTGTGAATTTTCTTGTAGATCCACCCTCGATTCAAGAGATGGTTGTTCAACTCCAACCCTTAAAGTTTTTTCAGAAGATTATTTAATTGAGAACTCACTTATGACAATGAATTTTATATTTCTAATTTTTAGTTTCTCCACTTATGTTAGTTATTTCATGATATTTAATACTAGACTGAGGAAAACTGTTTAAATATATTTACATTCGTTCTACACTATAATTACTTAGTTAAGGTTAGTTCAAGTGAATACATCTTCCAATATTCGCGAAAATAAAGGGGCTTTTATTTTATCTTGATAACCCATTTACTACCAATGTTCCCAAAGGGAACTCCGACCACTTCAGTAATCTATATTTAATTCCATTTAAACAAGAGTTCATCTTCCTTTCCTTTTGGTAACATTGGAACTAAATGGGTTAATCAAGCCCCTTAGTCAATTTTTTTTATCTAGTTTGTTCCTTTTTCTGTTATTTATACTCAAATACTTTAACCCGTTATCGACCAGAATAATCAGACGATATCTAATGTAAAGCAGAAGAGTTGTATTAAAAAGTGTTAATAAACCCAGATGATTTTATTTTCTAAAGTCGACAAAACTATGGTCGTTAACGGGTTAATTATTTAGTTAGTTAATAATACCTTAAGAAGAAGAAGAATACGCTTTATTTCACACAAAGGTAAAAACAATGAAATATATATTATAAGTATAAATGTGATAATTGGTTAATCTGACCTCTACGGTTACAGCAAAAAATCAAGTCGAATTAAGAAATATCTGATTAAAAATATTTAAAAAATAATAAAAAAAATCAATGAATCTTATTATTAACTGAAAAAAGTGTTGAAAGTAAATGATCGGATTATTAAGTGTCGGATTAGAAGATCATCACTGTTTTTAGCGAAATAGCACATTACTATTTCAATGTTCTAGGATTATCAAAAGGCTGTGATAAAAATATGTGTGTATGTGTATATGGCTAACAATACTTTAGTTATTTAACTATGTTAATTAGCTCATTTAAATTAACTTTTTTTTGCCTAATTTTGATACTTATTTAATATCTGTTTTCCATCGTCCCAAATCAAATTTTTAAGTACTGTTCTTGTAAAAAGGATTCACTACTTGTATTTACGAAGTATTATACAGAAATAATTGAAAGCATCATTTTATTCATAAATTTTAGAAAATTTGAGAAAGAAAAAATGAAAACTCCAAAGCTTAATTACCACGATTTATTGGATTTCGGAAGTCTTAGAGGCATTAGCGAAGTTACTGAACATCACATGAGGAATATAGAGAATGTATTTTAATTCTATAGTTATTTCATGTATATTTATTTCTAACATTTAATAACGTTTCAAAGCTCTCAGATATTTATGTTGCATCCAGTTCAAATGAAGAAATTCAATCTCATCTCACTCAAAGTATATCTGGGGATTTTGGAAAAACATTGGAAGGTTCATTTAGAGATAATACCTTTGCTTAATAAACAAATTAAGTTTTTGATGTATTAGTTCCTTTATCAAATGTATTTAGAACAAGGCTGCTGAGCTGAAGTCAGGGTGTAGATCTAAGAGAAGTTTTAACTTTATAAAACTGCATGTGTAAATAAGTAAAATATTTTAAGATTTTTATCAGATGGAATTTGAGAGTGAAAGGTTAGCAACGAGGTTTCCTGGAAAAACTCGGTTATAGTGAAACTCACTTTGTGCGAACTCTATCCCTCTCTCCCCACGAACTTCGCTCTAACGAAATTTCACTGTCTTTAAATTTTCCTTTTCTCTGCATTGTTTTTTCTTTTATTTTTAAAATGAATGATTTATTGGGTTTAAAAATTTTAAAAGTATCTATTGAAAAAAAGTATGAACTAGTGATTGGACGATTAATCCAATGGGATCAGAAGAGCGAGAGAAAGATTTATTTATACTATATAAAAAACAAGCATTGATAAAATAAAAGTAAAATCAATAGGTCACAAAATTTGTTATGTTGAAATAGAAAAATAACTTGTCACTTTTTCCATTTCCATTTTCATAAATGGAATAAAAATTATAAAGCATGGAATAAAAATCAATAATGATAATCTAAAAAATTTAAAATTGTGTAAATTCAAAAGCCAGAGAGCCGCCTCAAAATTAATCCGAAATCGCAAGAATCACACTTTTTCTGGTATATTAGACGAAAAATTTACTACTCTTCGCGATAACTTTATTTCGTTTCCTGGAAATGTATAAATCATCTCAAAGGTTTAATAAACATGACTGGTGAAGATTTGAAATCTTAATAAATAATAATTGATGAACTCAATAAATGCAAAACTTTTAAACTTTAGTGAACAAATTGCTTGGTAAAAGCAAAATTTTCTTATACCAGATAATTTCACTCTTTTTGCTACTACGTCAAAATTTTTGGATTTGATATTATAAAATATTTTTTATCTACAATAAAGGAACGATTTATCATACGATTATTTAAAAATTCGAATAACTTAAACCTCGATATTTTCACTTGTTTTATTGACCAAGGGTGCATATTTTAAAGAATCTACAGTAGGTGATTTATAAATCTTTCTCCAAAAATATTTCCAACAAATAATAATGAAATTCAGAACTCCACTTTATATACATATGATGAATGATATATTCAAAGTCGTCATTAAAGGAAAGAAATTTTATAAAGTAGTAAAAATTCAACTAATACAGTTTATCAGAGTGATATTTAATCCGTTAACGACCAGAATATAATCAGACGATATCTAGTACAAAGCAGAAGATTTGTATTAAAAAGCATTAATAAACGCAGACGATTCACATTTTTGTAAAGTCGATATATGTCGACTGTGGTCGATAACCGGTTAAGGTGAGGAACTCATTAGAAGAAATTTAATGGATAAGATGAGCAAAGTGGAAAAATGCAATTTAACCCTTTCGTGAACAGAAAAATCAGACGATATTTATTAAAAAGCAGAAGATTCATATACAAAACTATTTGATAAGCAGACGAAGGTAAAATTGCTTATGTATCATATGATACACTGTTCACGAAAGGGTTAAAGGAGTATTGTAGAATGAATATTGAAGCAAGGTAATGGATTTTTTTGTTCTTCATTTGGAAAGTGTTGAAAGAGAGAAGTGGAAGATATTATACTTATTGAGATGACGAATAACCAAAACTTGAAATTATGAAATGTAATATAGCAGAAACAATCAAATCAGAAAATTTATTCAATGTGCATTTGCATTCACGCAAAGCAGACGATTTTGACTAATCCCTATTAAATTGCATTGGAAATTTGACTTCCTCTGGGTTTCTCTACTAAAGGAACAATAACCCAAAATGGCTAATCTTTTGCCATAATCAAAAATCCCTTAAAAACTTCTAAGCTAACTTTTAGTCGTATAAAGTATAACGATCAATTTTGTGATCTTTCAGATTGATATATTCATTCAATTTAGATACTTTATAATCGTAATAAATTTTTTATTGGACATTTACTTTTTATTCAAATTTCTTCCTGCTTAGAAAAAATAAAGAAAAAAAAATTTATTATTAACAATGCTACAAACAACATTAACAAAATTTGGTTGAAACTCTTTTCTATAGTTTGCTAAGAAGGTTATTAAAACGACTTTAGGATGATTAACTTCGACTTTGGAGTGTTTTCAAGAACAAGGTAAGATACATAATGGAATGGGGTGAATTTTCTATCGAATTGGACATGGGCAGCTAAAAGGCCTGCTAGTTGTGGTATTTATTTTTAGCTAGATTTTTGAAACAAGTTTATAAAATGGTTGATCCGCAGGAAACTTGGAACTAATAATTTTTGGCGTAAATTCCAGAGAAATCTCAAGAAGACAAAAAAGACAAAATCAGGAACACTAATTATGCACTAATAAAGATACAGGGAAGAAAGCCATCATTTGAAGCATATTTATTTTAGAAGAGAAATTTGGATTGCGTTATATGTGGAGATAAATATTTTCGCGGGTATATTTTACATGTTGTTTTTTAGTGATATCCTTAACCAAAACCTTAGAAAAAATTTAACTTAAGAAAAAAGTGTTATCAATTTTGCCCATTCAATCAATAAGTATGTTTCATAACTTTTCAAATTTGATTTCTATAGGAACTTTACTGAACTCTTCATTAGATTAAAAATCGTAAATTTGGCTAAGTTGTAGTAATTTTAAGGATAGTTAAGGTTACTAGTATTCTAGTTATCTTATCTAGTTATTTATCATTGAAGCTTGACAAGACGATCAATAAATTTGTCTTGTCTTGTTATTGAAGCTTATTTAGAAATACTTACTTTTTGGACTTAACTTTTTACTAATTTTGCTGGTAGTTTACCCTTTTAAACTGGTAAATCTTACTAATTCATCAGTAGATTTTTGGAAAACAACCCTTTACTAATTTTGTTAGTTAGTGGAACTAATTTTGTTCTCAGTGATGTTAAAAAAAGTGTTAAATCTAAAAGAAAATCAGCTTTGGCTTGCTGTGTAATAAGTGAATGGCAGAAGTAAAGAGAATCTTCCAATTTTTCAAAGCTGAAAGCATATTTTTTAAATCAAGATGAATCTTAATTGAAATCGTACGAAATTTTGGTATCGTCCCATTATTAGTATGAATGATTTTTATATAAATCTCAATTATTCTTTTAATCATTTGTGTGTTCTGATAGCGGTTTGCCAAGCCT